>JARQOD010000001.1:949462351-949519495 GCA_033576555.1 Oophaga sylvatica | reverse complement strand
TCTGTCAAACACACAAAAAAAAAGGTCAACACAGGTCATGTGAAAATAAAAAATTTGTGTCTTCTAAAAAACTTTGGCCATGACTAACAGTCATGGCCAAAAGTTTTGAAAATTTTACACAAATATTATTTTTTCACATTTTTTGCTGCCCTCGGGTTTTTATTTGGTTTGACAGATGTTTTTAACACAGACAAAATATAAAAAATTGAAAACTTTTGGGTAACAAAAGCTTTTTAAAAAAAAGGGTATCAAGGTATGCCAAAAACAAAAAAGGGGAAATACCAATAAATAAGTTTTAAGAAAAAAAAAACCCAATTTTTAGCATGTAACTTTTTTTTTTTAAAACATGTCCCAAAATTCCCTTTAAAAATAATTAAAATTTTTTTTTAGCATTGCACAATCCTTCAAAAATGGAAACGCGGTTTTCCCCCTTTAGTAAAAAATTCCCAGTTTTTCTGAAATAAAAATCCTATTCTTTTTTGGGTTTTTATTATCCCATTATTTTTTCTGGCAGACAAAATTTATAATGACATTTTAAACTAGTAAAATTCCCTTTTAATTTTTATTAAGTTTTTTGCAAAAAATCATCTTCTAAATAGAAAATGTTGTTCGTGAATTTAAAATAGAGAAGTTTCATTTGCAATACAGTGTTGCATTAAAATATTAAGTAAAAGCGAAAAGTAAAAAAAAATATAATTTGTTAATAATAGTTTTAATATAAGTCAAAAAAAGACATGTGAAAAAATGTCCATTTAAAAATTAAACACAGAGATAACTCCCACTGTCATAAAGGCACAGAAGAAAAATGCACAAGCAAAAAATTGCCCTTGCACCACCACAGATTAGCCGCAACTCGATTACTACTTTAACTGCTGCAATATTTATATTGTATGCAGAAAATTAATTGTATTGTATTCATTAATTTTTAGTGCACAGTCACTCAAATTACTGCATATAGGATTAAGAAGTATAGCCAAGAACTGTGCTTGGCTATGATAGTCACCCACAAACGCAATGTACAGGACAGCAGAGCACATATTATTATTATTCATTATTATAGCGCCATTTATTCTATGGCACTTTATATGTGAAAAAGGGGCATACATAGACAAGTACAATAAACATGAGAAATACAAGGCGCAAACAAGTACAGAAGGAGAGAAGACCCTGCCCGCGAGGGCTCACAGTCTACAGGGGATGGGTGAGGATACACTAGGAGAGGGTAGAGCTGGTCATGCGGCCGTTTAGTAGACTGAGGATCGCTGCAGGTTGTAGGCTTGTCAGAAGAGGTGGGTCTTCAGGTTCCTTTTGAAGGTTTCCACGGTAGGTGAGATATGCAACAAGTCACTGCCTTCATCTCCTTCTGGATGCAGTCTTGCAAACTATCAGTCTATCGTTTTGGCAAATGGCAAGGTCTCTCTCTTATCCACTCAGTCGAGTATGACTTGGTCATTCTATGGATCATCGCTCGCCAAGCAGTTCTCTTTCACATTTCTGCTTTCAGTTCATCAATGGTCATTCCCATTTTCCTCTTGATGATCTAGGGGATTCTTTGACATCCTCTTCTGCCACTGTCTGAAAGCAAATTGCAAGGTTTTGGCTTATAATGTTGTGCTTGGCTATCTTGATTAGGGACATAGACAATGAGTTGAGCGTCAAGGAACATGGGACTTCAAGACAAGGAAGAACAGAGGACATGTGAGGTTCCCAGCATTGGAAACCATGCCAATCTAACATTTACCATCCATCCAGTGAATAGGTGTTACATTTTGGAGACTGAAATATTTATTTAAATATCTACTCCAGCATTTCTTTCTATTTCAGAGTTGGTGTGGTGCTACTAACCTAAGTTTCTTGACCCTAGTGTTATACTTACCAACCACTGTATTCAGATGTTCCCGGAACTTCTCCAGTTCTATGCTGCCATCTTGTGACTCCACTTCTGACTGACTAAAAGTCATAGGTAACAGTCACTAGCTCTCAACATATAACTTTGAAAGACTCCTTTTGGCATTGTTCTGGCTGTCACAGATTTACATTAAGTTGTGACTTCCAGATTGCCAAGCAAACAGTGGAGCGATCAAGCAGGTCACTAACTACTCGAGTCTAACCATAGCGGTGCCGAGAGCAGATGAATATGGTGGTTGATAAGTATAAGACTATGAGTAGAGAGCTTAGATTAGTAGCACCACATCAGAGCTGAAATAAAAAAAAAAACGCTTGAGTGGTGCTTTAAGTTATTGAGCCTTAGCGTCTATGAGATATTTCAAGAGAGATGTTATTTTTAGATAAGAAAGCAGGCCATGGGCGCGATTCATTAATACTGGCTTTGGGTATACCAGTCTTAATAAAGGTAGCACTGAAATAAGATGTGCATAATTCATTAAAGGGAACCTGTCAGGTTCCTCATGCCCTCCAACCCCGCAGCATTCACCCACGTATTACTAAACTCCCTGCCTAACCAGCACTGTATAACATACTTCAGTTAAATAAATGCTTTAAAAAAGCATTTATAATGTTCCCGTCTCCTATGCTAATGAGGGCTTTGGTTAGTCAATGGACCTTAGTTTCCCCACACTAATCAGCCCTCTTTCATAAATTGTACGAGCCGGCCTCAAATGTAGGACATGCGTGCCGCTCATTTAGGCAGCGCCAATGCAGCTCTGAAGCCGAGTGTACGCTTCCTGACTTAAGAGATGCAATGCGCATGATCAGAAATTCTGAAGATGGCTTCAGGTCATGCACAGTATGCCTGTGAAGCCTGGATGTGTAATCCCAGCTTTGGAGACGAATTGACGCTGCCAAAATGAGCGGCACTCATGCGTTAGATTTGAAAGAGCTGGCGATGAGGCTGGCTCATGCAAATTATGTTATCACACCCACAGGAACATGATAACATGGAAAGAGGGCTGACTAGTCTAGGGAAACTAAAGCCCCTTTGACTAGTCAAAGCCCTCATTAGCAAGGATACGGGGACATTATAAATGCTTTTTTAACGCATTTATTTAACTGAATTACATTCTACAGGGCTGGTTAGGCAGGGAGTTTAATCATACATAGGTGAATGCTACTAGGTTTGAGAACATGAGGAATCTGACAGGTTCCCTTTAAGAGATGTATGCCTATTTAAAAGTTAGATGCATCTTACAAGTGCTGCATGGAAGCAAAGTTCTCCAAGTTAGGGACTGAAGCACATTTCTGGCTTAAATTATATCATCAAAGTATCATAAATTTTGAAGAATTTTGCTGGCGGGCTTTGACACGCCCAGTACCACCCCATTTCCTTCCATTTCAGTGAAGCTGGCCAGGAGTGGTACAAAATCATGAAGTCACAAACATTTTGAGAAACTCTGAGTTAAGCATAAATTTTGCAGCATTTGACAGGATTTTGATAAAAACACCTTCTTAAATCGGACCTCATTATTTTATATTTCATACAACCTCAACATATATTTGAAATATTTGATAATGAAATTACATTGTGAATATATTGCTGATAGTGGAATTTCTTTCTCATTGATTTAAAGTTATATGTAGTTGTTTAACTTTTACAAGTTACTTGCCCTCAAATAGATATTATTTCCTTAATTAAAGGGGAGAGTAGGTAAAAGCGCACTTGTTTGCTTGTTTTAGTTAGTCTCATTGTTCCGTGCACTTGCATGTTCTATGAAGCATAAGGAAAGCTTTATAGCAAGCTCTAAACTTCAATAACTTTTATTCAATTTTCAAATTTCCCTTCGTTTTGTTCCTTTCTTCTTTTTTTTGCAGGTGAATTGCTACTTAAAATATTCTCAATACATTTTAAATGTGATTATGTTTTATTATTCTTTCCTGCCACATTGTGCGCAATTTCAATGAAATGTAACATTTCTAAAAAGTATGTAAAATAAAAATAACTTATACTTGAATTATATTAGAGCAATAATAATTACCCAAATAAATATAAAGGTAAATATAAAATGGATATCTACATAGGCTGAATGATTTCACCAGTAAAAGATTTCACAGAACACTATAAGTGCGCCATATCAACAATTTAAACTACAATAAAAAGAAGTTTAAAATGCAATCTTAAACTTTTTATTTAACCATGTCCTCCAGAGTTCTGGCATTCTAATACACCTAATGTTTTAAATACAGAGATACTGGCTAATCACGTTGTATTGACTGCTAAAGCTCATTCATATGAGTAGCGTATTACCCAGGGTGACAAAAAGCTGAGCCTGACAGATTGCTGATCAGACTAGGAAAAAGCCCTCCTCTGACCCTGGTCTGTCCCTGCCTGACCACCGAGGTTGGCACCCTAAAATAACCAATGACACTACCACTTAACGGCAGCTTCCCAAGAATCTCCTTAGCAACTCCTAGAATCACTAGAGTAGAAATTTCCTAAGTAATAAAGGAGTCACACACAAAACCCCTGCAACCAACATAAACTACAGCCAAGTGAATGAATCCAACAAAGACTATCACCAGCAGAAACACCAGCAGGGGAAGGTATATACAGCTGCACCCAAAAGGTGATAGGGCAGACAGAGTAAATGAAAAACACCTGTTACCCAAAACCAACAGAAACAAAGATAACAGAACTAAAAAACCCAAATAAAAGGTGTATCCGCTTTGACTCAACGAAAAGGGACAACGACGAAAGAACACAGGATCAATGGTTCAAAGCTAGAAGCATGACAGTAACCCCCCTTCTACGAGGGGCCACTAGACTCACCAAGCTCCCCAACTGCTGATGCCACAGATGGAACTCCTTAACTAAGAGATCGGCATGCAGGTCTTTAGTATCCACCCAGGAGTTATCCTCCAGACCAAAACCCTACCAATTAACAAGAAACTGCAGTTGCTATCTGACACATCTGGATTTTAAGAGTCGTTATACCTCATACTACTTGTCCTCCTCTCAGTCAACTTCAATACTGTCCTGAGGACAGGCATCCCTTCAAACTTTTTAAGAAGAGAGATAAAGAAGGAATTATGAATCCTTCATGCAACCGGGATTTGGTGCTTAACCGTCACCAGATAATGATCTTGATTATCTTATACGGTGTAACAAATATAGGAGCAAATTATCTAGATGGAACTTTAACCCTCAACTGGTGAGGTGGGGTTTGCCACACCCCAGGGAATTTTTGTACGGCTGCCATTCATTGAAAAATGCTGGAATGAGGATACGTGTCTCACTAGCTTCCATCCATTTCCTTGTCAACAGGATGTCATTATACTCATGTGTAATCAATAGCCAATTAGAAAACGATTAAAACAAACGTGATCTTTGCATTTTCTGTAAAAAATAAGAGTTTTCTAAACACTGGGGTATAGGAAACCATACACATCACCAGTTGCATGATAAAAACAACACCTCACCAGTTAAGGGTTAAGATAGATATTTTTAGAGGATGCCAGACAAAATTTAAAGACAGGAGCCCTCCTACATCAGTGTTTGGCAGCTCCCTTAGTCCGATCTCAAGTTATCAACAGAAACCTTTTAAATTCTCTCCAGACCTTAACTAAACAAGGAGAATATATTTCCTCCTCTGGGACCGCAGCATGCAAACAAGAAAAATCTCCCAAAACTGGATGAAAACCCCCACATCAACAAAAAAGGCTAGGTGCCAGTAGCAATATAAATGCGATTATTACGTGGGAACTCAGCCAGAGGAAGAAAATCAACCCAGTCATCTTGATTAATTGAGACAAAACATTGTAAAATTTGTTCCAGTTCCTTGCAGTAAAGATGTATATCTTTGTACCGTGTTAGCCAGTAGATAGAAAAATATTTAGAGTTGAGAGTCCTCAGTGGTTGATACCTTTTAATGGCTAACTGAAAAGATGGTAACAAATTGCAAGCTTTCGAGACTACTCAGGTCTCTTCATCAGCAAAGACTAATACAACATCTGAAGAATCACATATTTATACACAAAACAGCACAGAGAAAATGCAATAGGTAAGACAAGTGACGTGAAGCAGAATAGTCATTATGGCAGAGGGATGAGCATAAATATTGGAACAGTTCATAGATAAGGAGTGTGAAAGTTTTATTACCCTCTGATTGGGGTCTGGTAATGTTTTGTGATATTTTCACAGGGTATTTGGAGTAAATTCCTTAATTGATATAGAACGTCATAAATCCGTGTGACAGATTCATTCCAGCATTAAGAGTGTCAAAGGTCACCATCAATTTGTATTCGCAAATTCTTCTTTGTCTCCGAGATGTGAAGTTGCCTCTCAGTACAAGTATTTTCATATTTAACATGCTATGATCAGGGGAGCAAACATACAGTGTCATGTATAGTGTACAGTTCCTATAGCGTCTTGTGCTTGGGTGCGAGGAAAACACAGGAGACATAGGTTGAAATGAAATGACTTGTATTACTTCATACAAGCATGCTGAAAAGTTCACACAGTTTGCAGGAACAGCGACAGGAGACACAGCAGGCCAGAGTAACTTCAAGCACTACAATAAATCTCCAAAGCAGGTTCAGGATCTCTTCTCTGTACCGTAATTCCTCTGCAAACATGGATTCACCAAACAGCAGGTTTCCAGAGTCCAAAAGTGTTCCAAGGTTCCTCAGTAGGGAACAGCTGGAGTACAAGTCCAAGGCTTCCAGGAGTCAGGTCACAGACTGACTGAGGCTTGATTCAGGAGCACTGATTGTTCAGCTGAGGCTGCTTAAGAAGCAAGAGGGAAGAATCAGGGCGGGAACATGAAAACTGGAAACTCCATATTAACTGAGGGCAAGAGCTGCAGAAAGATAGAAAGCAAAATGGCCGACGGAAAACTGAGTTTCAAGGAACATGTCAACAGAGACAAAGAACCTTACATTACTCCCCCCTTAGGGACAACCTCCGGATGACCTCAGACCACGCTTGTCAGGGTACCTCTGATGAAACTGGCGGAGCAGGCGAGGAGCATTTACATTATTGACTGGTTCCCATGAGTTGTCCTCCACTGGGTAGCCCTGCCATTTAATCAAATATTGCAACTGATTTCTGTACAACCTGGAATCTAGAATCCTTTCCACCATAAATTCTTCCTGACCATCGACCAGCACTGGGTCAGGGCAAGGAGAAGAACATCCAGGAAACGTATTGGGTGTTGCAGCCTTTAGTAGGGATACATGAAAGACAGGGGATTCTCATAGTTCTGGGCAGTTGAAGACGACAAGCAACAGCACTTATAATCTTATTGATCTTATAAGGTCCAATGTACTTATGTCCCAATTTAGACGATGGAATCTTTAATTTAAGATTTCTGGTTGACAGCCAGACCAAATCTCCTACCTTGAAAGCTGGTGCAGGTTTACAAAATTTATCTGCTGCTTTCTTGTACCTTTCCTGAGCCAATTCTAGATTTTCCTTTAGAAGATCCATATTCTTTTGTAAAGAAGTGATTCTTTCAGCCACTGCCGGCAAGGGCGTATCTATGGGAAATCGAGGAAGAATGTTAGGATGATAACCTAGATTGGAGTAAAAAGGAGACTGCTTAGTGGAGGCGCTCTGAGAGTTGTTATAAGAGAACTCAGCCAGTGGAAATAGATCCACCCAATCATCCTGTAGGTGGCAGATAAAACAGCGGAGATACTGCTCCAGGGTCTGATTGGTTCGTTCTGTCTGTCCATTAGTCTGGGGATGAAAAGCAGAAGAAAGGTTTACTTTAATGTCCAATGCTGCACAGAAATTTTGCCAAAACCTTGAAGTGAATTGCACCCCTCGATCCGAAATGACCTCATCCGGTACTCCATGTAAGCGAAACACATTCTTAATCATCAAGTACCAAGATAAGAATATGCAAGTACCTGGTATGCAAGTACCTGGATAAGAATGAAGTGATTAAACAGAGTCAGCATGGGTTTGTAACTAATAAGTCATGTCAGACTAACTTAATTTCCTTCTATGACAGAATCACTGACTGGGTGGATCAGGGAAATGCTGTAGATATAGTATATCTTGACTTCAGCAAAGCATTTGACAAAGTATCTCACACAATCCTTATTGAAAAAATGACTAAGTATGGAATGGACAAGGCAACTGTTAGGTGGATTCATAACTGGCTTAGGGATCGGACCCAAAGAGTGGTTGTAAATGGCTGCACATCCAGTTGGAAGAATGTCTCAAGTGGGGTACCACAAGGCTCTGTTTTGGGCCCTGTATTGTTCAACATCTTTATCAATGATTTAGATGAAGGAATTGAGGGTAAACTGATCAAATTTGCTGATGACACAAAGCTAGGAGGGTAGCTAATACTAGAGAAGAGAGAGAGAGGATTCAAAAAGATATACATAAACTGGAGCAGTGGGCAGTAACTAACAGAATGGATTTTAACAGGGAAAAATGCAAAGTACTACATCTGGGCAATAAAAATGAAAAACGCATATACAAAATGGGAGGAATAGGGCTAAGTAACAGCACATGTGAAAAAGACTTGGGTATACTAATTGATCACAGACTTAACATGAGTCAACAGTGTGATGCAGCAGCAAAAAAGGCAAATGCAATTCTAGGATGTATCAACAGAAGCATACAGTCTAGATCACGTGAGGTCATTATTGCCCTCTACTCCTCTTTGGTCAGACCTCATCTGGAATACTGTGTCCAGTTTTGGGCACCACATTTTAAAAAAGACATCAACAAACTGGAGCAAGTTCAGAGAAGAGCCACCAGAATGGTGACCGGTCTGCAAACCATGTCCTATGAGGAACGGTTGCAGGATTTGGGAATGTTTAGCTTGCAAAAAAGAAGACTGAGAGGAGACTTAATAGCTGTCTACAAATATCTCAAGGGCTGTCACATTGTAGAAGGATCATCTTTATTCTCATTTGCACAAGGAAAGACTAGAAGCAATGGGATGAAACTGAATGGGAGGAGACACAGATTAGATATTAGAAAAAACTTTTTGACGGTTAGGGTGATCAATGACTGGAACAGGCTGCCACAAGAGGTGGTGAGTTCTCCTTCAATGGAAGTCTTCAAACAGAGGCTGGATAGACATCTGTCTGGGATGATTTAGAGAATCCTGCTTTGAGCAGGGGGTTGGACCAGATGGCCCCGGAGGTCCCTTCCAACTCTACCATTCTATGATTCTATGATTCTATGATCAAGTCTGATGTCTGTTTTGCAGTGGGTAAGCCGACACAAGGGATAAAATGAGCTGCCTTTGTTAGACGGTCAACAACCACTAGAATGGTGTTCTTCCCTTGAGAGGTTGGTAACTCCACAATGAAGTCCATAGAAATGGATCCCCACGGGCGGGACGGGGTGGGAAGAGGTTGCAACAGACTAGTTGGTGAGGAGCGAGGTGTTTTGCATCTTGCACAGACTTCACATGAAGTGACATAGTTTAAGACATCTTTCCTGTAAGTGGGCCACCAAAAGAAACGAGAAAGAAATTCTTGTGTCTTTAGAATTCCCCTATGCCCGGCTATCTTGGAATCGTGGATGAGTTGCAATACTCTCAATCTGACTGTTTCAGGTATATACAGACGTTGTCCCTGAATCCACACACCATTCTTAAAGACAAGACTTACGTCCCTTGGGGGTTGAGCCAACAAAGAATCCGCATGGTATGCTTCCTTGATGTCCTTAAGTAGGTCTTGATTATGAATCACTCCCAGGAATCTAGAGTCAGGAAGAATAGTCTTAGGAGGAGTAAGTGGACGTGTCTCTGCTGAATGAATCCTAGAGAGTGCATCAGCCTTCCTTTATACGATGTTCTTTGCGTGCATCACTAACCCGTCTTTGTAAAGAGTCCACCTGCATGGGTTCAGGTTCTGGTTCCCTTGTGATCCTACTCAAAGGTTCCTTAGCTGAGGAGGGAGGTAGTAAAAGGTTAGTGCGATTATTTTCGAACCATCTCTCTTGTCTGCGTTCAGTCAGACGAGCATCAATACTGATACAATAGTTAATAAAGTCACCTAACGCAGTGGGAGGGTCGGCACGAGCAAGTTCATCCTTAATCAGTGGAGACAACCCTTTCCAAAAAATAGATTTTTTAGCGGAAGTGTCCCAAGTGGTATCAAGAGCCCATCTCCTGAAATCCAGCGCATATTCGGCTACTGAACGCTTACCTTGGCGCAAAGTTAACATGGCTGCTTCAGCTGTTGCACCTCGATTGGGGTCATCAAACACCTGCCCCATGGCTGAAATAAAAGCATCAAGGTGATTCAAACAATCATCCTCAGTCTCAATCAGAGGGTTTGCCCACATCAAAGCCTTATTGGTAAGCAACATGATTATAGTAAGCACTTTGGATCGTTCAGTGGGAAATTGTGAAGCATGTGCAGAGAAAAATAAATTGCATTGATTAATAAATCCCCTGAATTTCTCACGTTCACCGCCAAAACGAAAAGGAGGTAATTTGGGGATCCCAGAACTTGGGGTTATGGCAGGAGCCTGGGCTCGTTCCTCTAAAGCCTCAATCCTGGCTCGCAATTCCTGGGTAGTCTGTCCAAACACTTGCAAATTATGATTAGTGAGGTCCTGTAGGCTTGCAAAACGGGTTTTTAAAGTCTGTACATCTGAAAGGATTGTATCAGTCACTCCGCAAAGTTCCTTTATGCGGTCCTCCATCTTCCAGATCTCTTAAGGCAGAAGTGCTGGAAGGAGAAGAGGAAAGGAAAAAAAAAAAAAACAATAGTGTTTACCTGTGGTAACACTCCAGAGTAAAATTTTAAGGGAATGCGCTCACCTGGAATGGTTGTGAGAAGTCACAACCACTGTCATCACATAAGGTATTAAATGGACATCTGATATCCACAGTCACAGCAGACACGGCTTTCCCAGACCCAGCAGACACTAAACATTGGCTCCTGAATCTTGTCATGTATAGTGTACAGTTCCTATAGCGTCTTGTGCTTGGGTGCGAGGAAAACACAGGAGACATAGGTTGAAATGAAATGACTTGTATTACTTCATACAAGCATGCTGAAAAGTTCACACAGTTTGCAGGAACAGCGACAGGAGACACAGCAGGCCAGAGTAACTTCAAGCACTACAATAAATCTCCAAAGCAGGTTCAGGATCTCTTCTCTGTACCGTAATTCCTCTGCAAACATGGATTCACCAAACAGCAGGTTTCCAGAGTCCAAAAGTGTTCCAAGGTTCCTCAGTAGGGAATAGCAGGAGTACAAGTCCAAGGCTTCCAGGAGTCAGGTCACAGACTGACTGAGGCTTGATTCAGGAGCACTGATTGTTCAGCTGAGGCTGCTTAAGAAGAAAGAGGGAAGAATCAGGGCGGGAACATGAAAACTGGAAACTCCATATTAACTGAGGGCAAGAGCTGCAGAAAGACAGAAAGCAAAATGGCCGACGGAAAACTGAGTTTCAAGGAACATGTCAACAGAGACAAAGAACCTTACATACAGACTGGAGGTCTGTATGTGGGGGAGACCGGGGAAAAACTGAGAACAAGGATGAATTCTCATCGCCACACAATAAGAGAAAAAAGAATGGACCTACCTGTGGCAAAACATTTTTGCTCCCCTGATCATAGCATGTTAAATATGAAAATACTTGTAGTGAGAGGCAACTTCACATCTCGGAGACAAAGAAGAATTTGCGAATACAAATTGATGGTGACCTTTGACACTTAATGCTGGAATGTACCTGTCACATGGATTTATGACGTTCTATATCAATTAAGGAATTTACTCCAAATACCCTGTGAAAACATCACAAAACATTACCAGACCCCAATCAGAGGGTAATAAAACTTTCACACTCCTTATCTATGAACTGTTCCAATATTTATGCTCATCCCTCTGCCATAATGACTATTCTGCTTCACGTCACTTGTCTTACCTATTGCATTTTTTCTGTGCTGTTTTGTGTATAAATATGTGATTCTTCAGATGTTGTATTAGTCTTTGCCTGATGAAGAGACCTGAGTAGTCTCGAAAGCTTGCAATTTGTTACCATCTTTTCAGTTAGCCATTAAAAGGTATCAACCACTGAGGACTCTCAACTCTAAATATTTTTCTATCTACTGGCTAACACGGTACAAAGATATACATCTTTACTGTATCAAAATGGAGGATACCAGAATGTACCGCATCTTTATGGAACTAAAACCACTTTTGAAGAAACGTGCACAAATGGACAGCGATATTTTTTTCTTATCTAAATGCAAAAAGGAGAATTTAATTCCCAAAGGACTCTGGATTACAAACCCAATTCTTCACACCTACAATACCCATTATGCAAAAAACCTTTGTCACAGGACGTCTGAGAGACTTAGGAACCATCTTTTGCATGTCTGCTACAGCATAAGGAGTAAAGTCCAAGGGCAATTTGAAAGCCTAAGGAAAACACTTACAGAAACCACAGAACAAAAATTACAACAATACTACAACAAACTACGGACCTTTCTGATTCATAACAAAGAAAAGAAACTACACAGATTGCGTCTCAATTCCGGACTCTATACAAACAGATCCAAAAGAAAGCCAAAACCTGACAACCTGTACAACCACGCCATTCCAGACACAAAAGCATCTAACTGTGTCATCAATCTCTCGGATTACAAACCCAACAAGGTGGAACTGGCCGTGCTTTCTAGAGGACTCTCATTTTGTCCCACTAAGGCCCTGGATAAAACTGAACTCTGCAGTGATATGGAACATTTTTTCAGGAGACTGCGCCTGAGGGAATACTTCAATGATACAGAAGATTCAGAAAACACTCGGAGGTCAGACTGGACACCTCCTCCTGGACGCAACCCTCATTTGGATAAATATATAGACTCATTCAGATATTTGATAAAATCCACCATCATAGACACCAACAGGAGACAAGCATCCAACATCAGTGCCCAGGAAGAAAGGCTATACAGTCTCTGAAAACCAACAAAGAAATCATCATTAAACCTGCTGACAAGGGAGGTGCAATAGTCATGATGAACACATCAGACTATATGAAGGAAGCAAACAGACAACTTACGGACACACGCTACTACAGAAAACTGGAGTCGTACCCTACACAGGACTATTACAAGGAACTAAGCAAGTTGGTATCTTGTCTGTCTGACAAATCCATAAGAGCCGATGACCTGATACCAGAGAGTCCAAGAACAGGGACATTCTACATGCTTCCCAAAATCCACAAAGCCGGAAATCCAGGTAGGCCGATTATTTCATGTGTGGACACCATAACTGAGCAGGTATCTGGATGGGTAGAGGGCATTCTTAAACCCCTGGTAAAGGATACACCCAGCTACATTCAGGACACAACTGACCTACTGAATAAACTAGCAGCAATAGGTCCTCTACCAGAAGGAACCATCCTGGCCACCATGGATGTGGAATCCTTGTACTCTAATATCCCACACCAGGATGGATTAAATGCCTGCAAAGACTTCATGAAAAACACTGCGAATGATGCTGATTCTGTGGTGAAACTCACAAAATTCATCCTCACCCACAATTACTTTGAATTTGACAACAAGATCTATTTACAGGAGACTGGCACAGCTATGGGAAGTAAAATGGCTCCTCAGTATGCAAATCTTTTCATGGTCAAGCTTGAAAGCGACTTTCTGTCCTCGTGTCCCATCAGGCCTCGGGCCTACTACCGCTACATTGATGATATCTTAATCATCTGGACGGAGTCTGAGCAACAGCTAAAGACGTTCCATGAACAGTTCAATCAATTTCATCCCACCATCAACTTAACACTCAACTACTCCAGCACTGAAATTAACTTTTTGGACACCATCATTAAGCTAAAGAACAATGAAATAGAGACATCCCTGTATCAGAAGCCAATCGACCGTCCAACATACCTTAAATGGGACAGTTTCCATCCAAAACACATAAAAAACTCTATTGTCTACAGCCAAGCCATCAGATACAACCGTATATGTTCCAACCCCATGGATAGAGATGAACACCTTGGTCGCCTTAGAAAGACCTTTTTAAATCAGGGCTACCATCCAAGAATAATTGAAAACCAAATTACAAGAGCCACCAGAATATTAAGGAATCACCTGTTACATTACAAAGCTAAAGAAGAAAATAACCGGGTGCCTCTAGTGGTCATCTACAATCCAAATCTGGAGGTGCTAAGGGGAGCTGCACGGAAACTACAACCTTTACTACAAAAAGATGCCCGATTACAATCCATATTTCCAGATCCCCCTCTACTGTGTTTTAGGCAGCCCCCAAATCTAAGAAGCATCATTGTCAGAAGTTCCCTGTCCTCCCCAACAGCTGCAGGAACCTCTCCTTGCAACAAGAAGAAATGCAAAACTTGTCCATTTATAATGACCACGGACAAGATAAAGATCCCCAACTCCCATCGGGACTACAAGATACCAGGTACTTTCAGCTGCATCACACCTAATGTGGTGTACCTAATTATATGTACTAAATGTCCAACTGGGGGTCTGTATGTGGGAGAGACCGGGAAAAAACTGAGAACAAGGATGAATTCTCATTGCCACACAATAAGAGAAAAAAGAATGGATCTACCTGTGGCAAAACATTTTTGCTCCCCTGGTCATAGCATGATGGATATGAAATTGTACTGAAAGGTAGTTTCACATCTCAGAGACACAGAAGAGTTTGCGAATACAAATTGATGGTGACCTTTGACACTTAATGCTGGAATGAACCTGTCACACGGATTTATGACGTTTTACATCAATTAAGGAATTTACTCCAAAGACCCTGTGAGAACATCACAAAACATTACCAGACCCCAATCAGAGGGCAATAAAACTTTCACACTCCTTATCTATGAATTGTTCCAATATTTATGTTCATCTCTATCTCCCATAATGACAGTTCTGCTTTACGTCACTTGTCTTACCTATTGCATTTTTTCTGTGCTGTTTTTGTGTATAAATATGTGATTCTTCAGATGTTGTATTAGTCTTTGCCTGATGAAGAGACCTGAGTAGTCTCGAAAGCTTGCAATTTGTTACCATCTTTTCAGTTAGCCATTAAAAGGTATCAACCACTGAGGACTCTCAACTCTAAATATTTTTCCAGTTCCTTGTTCATTCATTCCGTCTGACCATTTGTCTGAGGATGATAACCTGAGGAGAAATTAATTCCCAACCTGGAGCAGAAGCTATGCCAAAAGCTAGCTGCAAACTGAACCAATCTATCTGAAATAATGACCATGTAACTTAACGACTTGAGAAACAAACAATGAAGCTAAAACTTTAGTCATAGGCAATTTTGGTAGAGGGACCAAATGAAACATCATGCTAAAATGGTCCACCACGACCCACACCACAGTACTACCATCAGAATTAGGAAAATCTATGACAAAATCCATACACAGGTGGGTCCAAGGTCGAGATGGGACCTCGTTAAGCAAGAGAAACCCTGCCAGGGCCTGGCAAGAGGCTTTAGGGTATGTGCACACGTTGCAGATTTGCTCTTGTAAAAATCTGAGCGGATTCTTCCTCTCTTGGTAGAAAATGCAGTTGAAAATCCGAGCGTTTTTGATGCGGATTTGATGCCGATTTTCATGCGGATTTGTATACGTTTTTGTAAGCTAAATAAAGATATAATAAAAAAAAAAAAATGTGGTGCCATTTCTTGTCCAACCTCTTCTTTTACATTCTCCATTGTAGACAATAATATCTTTACATACCATGTGCAAATATAATGTTTACATACGTAAAACAAATAGAAGTGAATATATATATTATATATATATACATTTAAACACATATATACATATATATGTATATATATACAGTATGTATATATACACAGTACAGACCAAAAGTTTGGACACACCTTCTCATTTAAAGATTTTTCTGTATTTTCATTACTATGAAAATTGTACATTCACACTGAAGGCATCAAAACTATGAATTAATACATGTGGAATTATATACTTAACAAAAAATTGTGTAACAACTAAAAATTATGTCTTATATTCTAGGTTCTTCAAAGTAGCCACCTTTTGCTTTGATGACTGCTTTGCACACTCTTGGCATTCTCTTGATGAGCTTCAAAAGGTAGTCACCGGAAATGGTTTTCATTTTACAGGTGTGTCCTCTCAGGTTTAATAAGTGGGGTTTCTGGCCTTATAAATGGGGTTGGGACCATGAGTTGTGTTGTGCAGAAGTCTGGTGGATACACAGCTGATAGTCCTATTGAATAGACTGTTAGAATTTGTATTATGGCAAGAAAAAAGTAAAGAAAAACGAGTGGCCATCATTACTTTAAGAAATGAAGGTCAGTCAGTCCGAAAAATTGGGAAAACTTTGAAACTGTCCCCAAGTGCAGTTGCAAAACCCATCAAGCGCTACAAAAAAACTGGCTCACATGAGGATCGCCCCAGGAAAGGAAGACCAAGAGTCACCTCTACTTCTGAGGATAAGTTTATCCGAGTCAACAGCCTCAGAAATCGCAGGTTTACAGCAGCTCAGATTAGAGACCAGGTCAATGCCACACAGAGTTCTAGCAGCAGACACATCTTTACAACAACTGTTAAGAGGAGACTTTGTGCAGCAGGCCATAATGGTAAAATAGCTACTAGGAAACCACTGTAAGGACAGCCAACAAGCAGAAGAGACTTGTTTGGGCTAAAGAACACAAGGAATGTACATTAGACAAGTGGAAATCTGTGCTTTGGTCTGATGAGTCCAAATTTGAGATCTTTGGTTCCAACCACTGTGTCTTTGTGAGATGCAGAAAAGGTGAACGGATGGACTCTACATGCCTGGTTCCCACCGTGAAGCATGGAGGAGGAGGTGTGATGGTGTGGGGGTGCTTTGCTGGTGACACTGTTGGGGATTTATTCAAAATTGAAGGCATACTGAACCAGCATGGCTACCACAGCATCTTGCAGCGGCATGCTATTCCATCCGGTTTGCGTTTAGTTGGACTATCATATATTTTTCAACAGGACAATGAACCCAAACACACCTCCAGGCTGTGTAAGGGCTATTTGACCAAGAAGGAGAGTGATGGGGTGCTATGCCAGATGACCTGGCCTCCAAAGTCACCAGACCTGAACCCAATCGAGATGGTTTGGGGTGAGCTGGACTGCAGAGTGAAGGCAAAAGGGCAAACTAGTGCTAAGCATCTCTGGAACTCCTTCAAGACTGTTGGAAGACCATTTCCGGTGACTAGCTCTTGAAGCTCATCAAGGGAATGCCAAGAGTGTGCAAAGGAGTCATCAAAGCAAAAGGTGGCTACTTTGAAGAACCTAGAATATAAGACATATTTTCAGTTGTTTCACACTTTTTTGTTAATTATATAATTACACATGTGTTAATTCATAGTTTCGATGTCTACAGTGTGAATGTACAATTTTCATAGTCATGACAATACATAAAAATCTTTAAATGAGAAGGTGTGTCCAAACTTGTGGTCTGTACTGTATATATATACATATATATACACTGCTCAAAAAAATAAAGGGAACACTCAAATAACACATCCTAGATCTGAATGAATGAAATATTCTCATTGAATACTTTGTTCTGTACAAAGTTGAATGTGCTGACAACAAAATCACACAAAAATCATCAATGGAAATCAAATTTATTAACTAATGGAGGTCTGGATTTGGAGTCACACCCAAAATTAAAGTAGAATGTAATGTCCTTAAAACAAGTCAAAATGATGCTCAGTGGTGTGTGTGGCCTCCATGTGCCTGTATGACCTCCCTACTGTACAACACCTGGGCATGCTCCTGATGAGGTGGCGGATGGTCTCCTGAGGGATCTCCTCCCAGACCTACATCTGCCAACTCCTGGACAGTCTGTGGTGCAACGTGACGTTGGTGGATGGATCATAATGTCCAAGATGTACTCAATTGGATTCTGTCTTGGGAATGGGTGGGCGAGTACATTGCTTCAATGCCTTCATCTTGCAGGAACTGCTGACACACTCCAGCCACATGAGGTCTGGCATTGTCCTGCATTAGGAGGAACCCAGGGCCAACTGCACCAGCATATGGTCTCACAAGGGGTCTGAGGATCTCATCTCAGTACCGAATGGCAGTCAGGCTACCTCTGGCGAGCACATGGAGGGCTGTGCGGCACTCAAAAGAAATGACACCCCACAGCATTACTGACCCACTGCCAAACCGGTCATGCTGAAGGATGTTGGAGGCAGCAGATCACTCTCCACGGCGTCTCCAGACTCTTACTGACCCACTGCCAAACCGGTCATGCTGAAGGATGTTGCAGGCAGCGGATCACTCTCCACGGCGTCTCCAGATTCTGTCACATCTGTCAAATGTGCTCAGTGTGAACCTGCTTTCATCTGTGAAGAGCAAAGAGCGCCAGTGGCGAATTTGCCAATCCTGGTGTTCTGTGGCAAATGCCAGCGTCCTGCACGGTGTTGGTCTGTGAGCACAACCCCAATCTGTGGACATCGGGCCCTCAGACCATCCTCATGGAGTCAGTTTCTAACCATTTGTGCAGACACATGCACATTTGTGGCCTGCTGGAGGTCATTTTGCAGGGCTCTGGCAGTGCTCCCCCTGTTCCTCCTTGCACAAAGGCGGAGGTAGCGGTCCTGCTGCTGTGTTGTTGCCCTACTATGGCCCCCTCCATGTCTCCTGGTTTACTGGTCTGACTCCTGATAGCGCCTCCAGCCTCTGGACACTACGCTGACAGACACAGCAAACCTTCTTGCCACAACTCGCATTGATGTGCCATCCTGGATGAGCTGCACTACCTGTGCCACTTGTGTGGGTTGTAGAGTCCATCTCATGCTACCATGAGTGTGAAAGCACAACCAACATTCAAAAGTGACCAAAACATCAGCCAAAAAGCATTGATAGTGAGATGTGGTCTGTGGTCCCCACCTGCAGAACCACTCCTTTATTGAGTGTGTCTTGATAATTGCTAATAATTTCCATCTGTTGTCTATTCCATTTGCACAACAGCATGTGAAATTGATTGTCAGTCAGTGTTGCTTCCTAAGTGGACAGTTTGATTTCACAGAAGTTTGAATTACTTGGAGTTATATTCTGTTGTTTAAGTGTTCCCTTTATTTTTGAGCAGTGTATAAATACAGTGGGGAAAAAAGTATTTAGTCAGCCACCAATTGTGCAAGTTCTCCCACTTAAAGAGATGAGAGAGGCCTGTAATTTACATCATAGGTAAGCCACAACTATGAGAGTCAAAATGAGAAAACAAATCCAGAATACCACCTTGTCTGATTGGAGCAGCATGTCTATTTTTCTTGCGGAGACGCTCAGTCTCCGAAAGATAAATATCACAGTTCTATGTATAGGATGCGGTGATTCCACCTGGTTCAATGAACACATGTGGAATCAAAAGTTGGCAGCGCTTTGGACATGTGCTTATGATGGAAAATAAGTATTTGGTCATTAATAAAAGTTCATCTCAATATTTTGTTATATATCCTTTGTTGGCAATGACAGAGGTCAAATGTTTTCTGTAAGTCTTCACAAGGTTGGTACACACTGTTGGTGGTATGTTGGTCCATTCCTCCATGCAGATCTCCTCTAGAGCAGTAATGCTTTGGGCCTGTCTCTGGGCAACACGGACTTTCAACTTCCTCCAAAGGTTCTCTATGGGATTGAGATCTGGAGACTGACTAGGCCACTCCAAGACCTTCATATGCTTCTTACGAAGCCACTTATTTGTTGCCTAGCACGGTGTGCTTGGGATTATTATCATGCTGAAAGACCCAGTCATTTTTCACCTTCAATGCCCTTGCTGGTGGAAGGAGGTTTGCACTGAAAATCTCACAATACATGACCCCATTCATTCTTTCATGTACACAGATTAGTCGTCCCGGTCCCTTTTGCAGAGAAACAGCCCCAAAGCATGATGTTGCCACCCCCATGCTTCATAGTAGGCATGGTGTAGATGCAACTCAGCCTTCTGTCTCCTCCAAACACGACGAGTTTTGTTTCTACCAAATAGTTCTACTTTGGTTTCATCAGACCATATGACATTCTCTCAATACTCTTCTGGATAATCCAAAAGCTCTATAGCAAACTTCAGATGGGCCCGGACATGTACTGGCTTAAGCAGGGGACACGTCTGGTACTGCAGGATCTAAGTCCCTGGTGGCGTAGTGTGTTACTGATGGTAGCCTTTGTTACGTTGGTGCCAGTCTATGCAGTTCATTCACTAGGTCCCCCGTGTGGTTCTGGGATTTTTGCTCACCGTTCTTGTGATCATTTTGACCCCATGGGATGAGATCTTGCTTAGAGCCCCAGATCGATGACAATGAATTAAGGCTTGCAAGTGACGTCAAAAGCAACAAAAAAGGATTTTGGGGATACGTCAAAAGTAAAAGAAAAGTCAAAGATGCTATAGGATTTTTACAGGATGAAAATGATGAAATGGTAAGTCAGGATGATGAGAAGGCTGAACTTTTAAATTCCTATTTTGCATCTGTTTTCTCTCAGAAAGGAAATGTAACATAAACTGATCTTCACTGTCCTATTAAAGGAATAGAAGAATCCAGGATATCTATAAACAGAAAGACAGTGAGGAAACACTTAGCTAACCTAAATTAGTTCAAGTCTCCAGGTCCAGATGAATTACACCCCAGAGTACTGAAGGAGATAGCAGAAGAAATTCTTTAACCACTGTCCATAATCTTTGAAAATTCTTGGAGAACAGGAGAAGTCCCAGAAGACTGGAGAAGAGCAAATGTTGTTCCTATCTTCAAAAAGGGGAAGAAGGTGGACCCAGGGAACTACAGGCCGGTGAGTCTGACTTCTATACCAGGAAAGATCTTTGAACAAATTATTAAAGAACATGTATGCAAGTACCTGGATAAGAATGAAGTGATTAAACAGAGTCAGCATGGGTTTGTAACTAATAAGTCATGTCAGACTAACTTAATTTCCTTCTATGACAGAATCACTGACTGGGTGGATCAGGGAAATGCTGTAGATATAGTATATCTTGACTTCAGCAAAGCATTTGACAAAGTATCTCACACAATCCTTATTGAAAAAATGACTAAGTATGGAATGGACAAGGCAACTGTTAGGTGGATTCATAACTGGCTTAGTGATCGGACCCAAAGAGTGTTCGTAAATGGCTGCACATCCAGTTGGAAGAATGTCTCAAGTGGGGTACCACAAGGCTCTGTTTTGGGCCCTGTATTGTTCAACATCTTTATCAATGATTTAGATGAAGGAATTGAGGGTAAACTGATCAAATTTGCTGATGACACAAAGCTAGGAGGGGTAGCTAATACTAGAGAAGAGAGTGAGAGGATTCAAAAAGATATAAATAAACTGGAGCAGTGGGCAGCAACTAACAGAATGGATTTTAACAGGGAAAAATGCAAAGTACTACATCTGGGCAATAAAAATGAAAAAAGCATATACAAAATGGGAGGAATAGGGCTAAGTAACAGCACATGTGAAAAAGACTTGGGTATACTAATTGATCACAAACTTAACATGAGTCAACAGTGTGATGCAGCAGCAAAAAAGGCAAATGCAATTCAAGGATGTATCAACAGAAGCATACAGTCTAGATCACGTGAGGTCATTATTGCCCTCTACTCCTCTTTGGTCAGACCTTATCTGGAATACTGTGTCCAGTTTTGGGCAACACATTTTAAAAAAGACATCAACACACTGGAGCAAGTTCAGAGAAGAGCCACCAGAATGGTGACCGGTTTGCAAACCATGTCCTATGAGGAACGGTTGCTGGATTTGGGAATGTTTAGCTTGCAAAAAAGAAGACTGAGAGGAGACTTAATAGCTGTCTACAAATATCTCAAGGGCTGTCACATTGTAGAAGGATCATCTTTATTCTCATTTGCACAAGGAAAGACTAGAAGCAATGGGATGAAACTGAATGGGAGGAGACACAGATTAGATATTAGAAAAAACTTTTTGACAGTTAGGGTGATCAATGAGTGGAACAGGCTGCCACGAGAGGTGGTGAGTTCTCCTTCAATGGAAGTCTTCAAACAGAGGCTGGACAGACATCTGTCTGGGATGATTTAGAGAATCCTGCTTTGAGCAGGGGGTTGGACCAGAAGGTTCCTTCCAACTCTACCATTCTATGATTCTATGATTCTATGATCGAGGGAGATTATCAGTGGACTTGTATGTCTTCCATTTTCTTATTATTGCTCTCACAGTTGATTTCATCACACCAAGCTGCTTGCCTATTGCAGATTCAGTCTTCCCAGCCTGGTGCAGGGCTACCATTTTGTTTTTGGTGTCCTTCGACAGCTCTTTGGTCTTCACTATAGTAGAGTTTGGAGCGTGACTATTTGAGGTTGTAGACAGGCCTTTTTTATACTGATAACAAGTTCAAACAGGTGCCATTACTACAGGTAATGAGTGGCGGACAGAGGAGCCTCTTTGAGAAGAAGTTACAGGTCTGTGAGAGTCAGAAATTTTGCATGTTTTTAGGTGACCAAATACTTATTTTCCACCATAATTAGCAAAATAAATATTGCCAAATCAGACAAGGTGATTTTCTGGATTTGTTTTCTCATTTTGACTCTCATAGTTATGGTCTACCTATGATGTAAATTACAGGCCTCTCTCATCTTTTTAAGTGGGAGAACTTGCACAATTGGTGGCTGACTAAATACTTTTTGTCCCCACTATATATGTGTCAGCCAGATACCCTCATTAATAAAATGGTACATAAAGAGTTAAATAAAATACACACAGGGAAACAGGGGAAGCTAAGGTATGTTTCCATCTTCAGTAAACTCTGCGGATTAGACACTGTGTACAGCCGCAGCGTCCAATCCACAGAGTCCAGATGTTACAGCATAGTGGATGGCATTTTATGAAATCCCATCTCCACTATGTGTGCAGGGACACCCGCGGCTTCACGCTGCATGTCTATTTATCTTGCGGAGACGCTCAGTTACCGAAAGATAAATATCACAGATTATGTATGGGATGCGTTGATTCAATGAACACATGTGGAATCACTGCGCTTACAAAAGCCGGCAGCAATTTGAACATGTGCTGTGTCCAAAGCGCTGCCGGTACGGATCGTGGAAACATACCCATACAGGGGAACCCCAGAAAAAAATTGACATGGGGTCTCCATATAAAAGCAAAGGCTAGGCAGACAGCTGCAGACTGATAATAATAGCCTGGGAAGGTGCCATGGATAAAAACATCAGCTCTCAGCCGCCACAGAAATGGTGCATCTTAGATATGTACCAATTCTGGCACTTAGCCTCACTTTTCCCACTTGCCCTGTAGCGGTGGCAAGTGGGGTTCATATTTGTGGGGTTGATGTCACCTTTATGTTGTTCGGTGACATCAAGCCCACAGATTAGTAATGGAGAAGCGTCTATAAGACACCTATCCATTAGTAATACTATATGATATATGATTATATGGTCAATAAAGACACAGTCAGAATAAAGTCCTTTATCTATTCTATTATTTCTAAACACTGTTTTTCGGTGATTACTTTGTATCTCCGTTCATACTGCACCCACACACACAAATGATACACCAGTTGAATAGTAAGCTTGCCCCTTCAGCAAGAAAATAGCCAAACAAACCACACCCACAATGTTAGAGGTCGAGATCCCGCTTCTGCACACAGGGAATCTCGAGCCATCCCCATCCATCTCCGGCCGCAGTGGAGCCTCCTCAGCAGAGACGTAGGTCCCAGCGTCTTGTACAGTCTAACACTGTGCAGAGGATTACTGCTGCCTCTCCAGGTTCTGCTATTGTAGCCAGTACTGGTCAGCGGCGAGCAGACGTCTTTGGGACTAAGTCCTGCTTTTTCCCTTTCTGAGCATGCCCAGGGTAAGATCTCTCATTGGAGATCAGGGGTCACATGCTCAGGTACTGCAGCAACTCCTATTGGTCTGCCAGGAAGGTCCTGAAACTGCTTGTGTTCTGTAACAGTTTCTCATTGGTCCTTTTCTGGAAGGTCTTGTAGTTGCTGCTATAAAAGGGTTGCATGGCTGCACGGCCATGCGCTAGTATCAATTGTGTTATGTGCTTTGCGCCACACTTTGGCGCAGTAACATCCTCAGCTGTGGATGTTACTGCAGTCGCTGTTCAGGCTGCTAGCGCAGCGGCAGCCAGTTTGTCCTCCGCCACCTCTGCCCTGACCTTATCCCATCTCCCGCTTCCAGACAAGTTTTCTGGTGACAGTCAACATTGTCGGGGATTTGTAAGCCAGTGCTCTATACAGCTCGAGATTCTGGCTGCACGTTTTCCCACGGAGCGGGCACAAGTGGGTTTCATAGTATCACTTCTGTCGGGCAGAACGTTGGAATGGGCAACGCCGCTGTGGGAGCGCGACGATCATGTGGTGCGGAGTGCTCCTCTGTTTCTGGAGGCTCTAAAAAAGGTCTTTTTAGGCCCTCAGGTCACCCACGATACGGCGCTCCAACTGCTGGCAATGTCACAGGGTTCGTCCATAGTCAGCCAGTTTTCGTCCAATTTCAGACTCTGGCCTCCGAGTTAAAGTGGCCGGATAAAGTCCTTATTGCGGTATACTGGAGAGGTCTGGCTGACCATGTAAAGGATGCTTTGGCCACCAGGGAGATTCCTGCCTTACTGGATAAGCTTATCTCCATATCTACCCGCATCGACATTCGTTTTCACGAGCGGAGGTTGGAGCGGGCCCAGTGTGGGCAGAGGTTCCGGCTGGCTCCCACCTTTGCCAAACCTCTAGAATCTCCCATTCAGGCGTACGACTCCCATGGAGGTTGCTCGAGCGGGACCTAAGTCTCGGCCCGCTCGAGTACCCGTGGTTTGTAACAATTGCCAACAGTTAGGACATTATGCCAATAGATGTCCCCAGTGATCGGGAACACAATCGCGTCTAGTAACCATGGGAGTAGGTTCACTAGATTCAGCGGCATTTGCCTCCAAGCTGTCCTTTAAAGGGACAATCTCTTTTGGTCCATCCACTCTAACAGTTGAGCTTTGTGTGATTCTGGAGCAGAGGAGAATTTTATGTCCTCTGCCTTCGCTCTCCGCCACACAATAGCTCAGGTGATGCTCACCAAACCGGTGACTGTTCGAGTGGTGAATGGATCAATACTGCCCTCACAGATCACACATCAGACCATCCCTCTCACATTATCTATGTCTCCTTCCCATCAGGAGATTATCTCTTTCCTAGTCCTTCCCGAGGGTATAGATGAGGCTCTGCTGGGAGTACCCTGGCTTCCTCTTCACTCCCCACATATTGAGTGGTCCTCTTGGAGGATACGGAGTTGAAGTGAATCTTGTAAAGATAGATGTGTGAAGGAGAGTGTTCAGGTTACTACTACAGGGATACCCGCAGATCTCACTTCCCTTCCCAAGTGTTATTGGTCCTATGTAGACGTGTTCTCCAAAAAGGATGCGGAGACTCTTCCGCCTCACCGCCCCTATGACTGTCCTATTGACCTCTTGCCTGGAGCAGAACCGCCCCGGGGAAGGGTCTATCCCCTCTCTCCCAGAGGCTATGTCCCAATACATCCAGGAGAATCTGGCAAGAGGGTTCATTAGGAAGTCAGTGTCACCTGCTGGGGCGGGGTTCTTCTTCGTGCAAAAGAAGAACAGAGAATTACGTCCCTGCATAGATTACAGGGGTCTTAACGCCATCACCGTTAAGAATAAATACCCGTTGCCCCTGATTTCTGAGCTCTTTGATAGGCTCCGGGGAGCAAGGGTATTTACCAAATTAGACATGCAGGGAGCTTATAACCTGATTTGCATCCGTGAGGGGGACAAATGGAATATCTGGTGATGCCCTTCGGGCTCTGTAATGCCCCAGCCATTTTCCAAGACTTTGTTAATGACATCTTCCGGGATATGCTTTCCACCTCGGTCGTGGTCTATCTGGATGATATTCTCATCTTCTCTCCAGATATTGACTCCCACCGGAAAGATGTCTGCAGAGTCTTCAACCTCTTGCGGGCAAATTCCCTTTATGCAAAGTTGGAAAAATGTGTGTTTGAGCAGGAGTCTTTACCATTCCTGGGCTATATCATCTCCGCCCAGGGATTGACTATGGATCCTGCCAAACTACAGGCTGTGTTGGACTGGCAAGAACCCCATTCCCTTAAAGCGGTGTAGCACTTTATGGGGTTCAATAATTATTATCGCCAGTTCATTCCCCATTTCTCAACTTTGGTAGCTCCCTTGGTAGCCCTCACCAAAAAGGGAGCAAATCCCAAATTGTGGTCCGAAGAAGTCTCCAAGACTTTCACCTCAATTAAGTCTCATTTTGCTAGCGCTCCCATCCTACACCGCCCTGATGTTGATAAGCCATTCATATTGGAGGTGGATGCCTCATCCGTTGGTGCTGGAGCAGTCCTCTTTCAAAAGGATGCTCAAGGTCGGAAGCATCCTTGCTTTTTCTTCTTTAAGACTTTCACACCAGCGGAGAGGAATTATTCTATCGGAGACAGGGAGTTGCTAGCAATGAAAGTTGGCTTTCTCTGAGTGGAGATATTTGTTGGAGGGGGCTCGTTTTCCTTACCAAGTCTTTACTGATCACAAGAATTTGGTGTACTTACAAACAGCCCAGTGGCTAAATTCTTGTCAGGCCAGATGGTCTTTGTTTTTCTCCCTGTTTCACTTTACCCTCCGGGAGAGAAGAACATTCGAGCTGACGCTCTCTCTCGCTCCGTGGTGTCCTAGGAGGAGGAGGAGGGGGAACCTTGGCTTATTGTCCCTTCTGAGAGCCTGAGAACCGTAGCGCCGGTCTCATTAGAGTCTGTGCCTCTGGGCAAGACTTTTCTACCACAAATTTGCGACCGGAGGTTCTCTCTTGGGCTCATTTGTCCAGGGTGGGTGGACATTTTGGGACCAAAAGGACATTTGAACTGCTGGCGAGGACGTATTGGTGGCCGCATATGGTTCGGGACGTTGAAGACTATATTCAGGCATGTGTCTCCTGCGCCAAAAATAAGTCCCCTCGTCAACGGCCAGCTGGGTTACTTTATCCATTGCTGGTGGCAGATAGGCCCTGGGAGATGGTCGGGATGGACTTTGTTGTAGGCCTACCCAAGTCTCGTGGTTGCACCATCATATGGGTTATCACTGACCACTTCCCTAAAATGGTGCACTTGGTGCCACTACCCCGATTACCTTCTGTACGAGCCTTGGCGGCACTGTTTATTAGACACATCTTCCATTTACACGGTATGCCGGACAAAATTGTCAGTGACCGGGTCCCCAGTTTGCGTCTCGGTTCTGGAGAGAGCTTTGTCGCCTTCTTAGTATTGAATTAAATCTCTCTTCTGCCTATCATCCCGAGCCGAATGGATTGGTAGAGAGGGCCAACCAGACCTTGGTCACATATCTGCGACATTTTGTTTCAGCTAGGCAGGATGACTGGGCATCCTTGATACCGTGGGCGGAATTTGCATTAAACAACGCCGCGGCTGATTTCACTGGACAAACCCCATTCCTCCTTAATTCCGGTCAGCATGCGCAGGTTCCTGTACCTATGCCCGTGTCTTCCGCTGACTCCAGGGTGGCAGACTGGGCTGTGGAGGCACGGGACATTTGGTACCGCACTCAGGATGCCATTCAGGCCTCCAAGGAGAGGATGAGGTCCACCGCCGAAACACATCGGCGCCCCGCTCCGACTTTTGCCCCTGGCGACTTAGTGTGGCTCTCAGCACGTAACATCAGGCTGCGAGTAGAGTCCACTAAGTTTGCTCCACGCTTCTTGGGTCCCTTCAAGGTCCTCGAACAGGTCAATCCTGTGGTCTATTGTCTAGCCCTTCCGCCACGCCTGGGTATCACCGACACATTCCATGTCCCCCACCTGAAACCCGTATACTTGTTCCGGTTTTCCGAGTCATCTGCTGGGACATCAGGTTCGTCTACGGACGACTAATGAGGAGAATGCAATTTTGGGGTGCAAGGTGGTACATGGCAAAAAGTTTTATTTGATGGATTGAGGGGTTATGGGCCTGAGGATAGGTCATGGGAGCCTGCTGAGTGTATTCAGGCTCCGCAGCTCATTGCTGCCTTCGAGCGTAGCGAGGCCCAAGGAAGGTGGGGCCCTAGGGGGGTAATGTTAGTGGTCGAGTTCCCGCTTCTGCACAGGGGGAATCTCGAGCCATTCCCGCTGCGGTCCCTCATCCGTCTCCGGCGGCAGTGGAGCCTCCTCAGCAGAGACGTAGGTCCCACCGTCTTGCACAGCCTAATTCTGTGCAGAGGATTACAGCTGCCTCTCCAGGTTCTGCTATTGTAGCCAGTACTGGTCAGCGGCGAGCAGACGTCTTTGGGACTAAGTCCTGCTTTTCCCTTTCTGAGCATGCCCAGGGTAAGATCTCTCATTGGAGATCAGGGGTCACATGCTCAGGTACTGCAGCAACTCCTATTGGTCCGCCAGGAAGGTCCTGAAACTGCTTGTGTTCTGAATCAGTTTCTCATTGGTCCTTTTCTGGAAGGTCTTGTAGTTGCTGCTATAAAAGGGTTGCATGGCCGCACGACCATGCGCTAGTATCAATTGTGTTATGTGCTTTGCGCCAGTGTGATCATGCACGCATGCGGTTAGGGCTCGGCTGAAATAAGCCCCTAGAATACCGGCACCTCCGGTGAGCAGTTTTGTATGCACGTGTTCAGGGCTTGGCTGAAATAGCCTCTAGATTACCGGCTACTCCGGTGAGGAGCTGCTTGTTTGCATTGCTGACTGCATGACCACGGACTGCAATCCGCACAGCAGTTATCTGTGTAACCCTGTGGTGTTAACAGGACACAGTCTCTATCTCTGCGTCTCTACCTCAGCGACTCTGTGGTGTAACAGAGTTCGCTCATACCGCTATATAGTACCACAACGTCTATGTCTGCGACTCTGTGAAGTAACAGAACTCGCTTATACTACCATATCCTGTCATCTTACTAGCAGCAGGCTCTGCCTACACGGTGAACCCCGGGCTACGAACGCATCTATTATATATTTATTTGGTGCGTTCCGCAGTCCCTAACATACGATTTGATCACAAAATACAGTTTAAACATTAATTTTCATAAACCTGCAGTAGGGAAAAAATGACCTGCAGGTGGCACCACAGTACCCCAAAGCACAATACCACAAAGCTGCTTACAGACATCACAAACAAATATAAACATTTGCATTGGGAGCTTTCCAGCTTGCCAAACTGCTTGCCCAGCCTATTTTACCCAAATTGGAGGATTGCACACTACACTGCAGGTGAGGCACATATGCAAACACATTTGTAAACATGCACTGCCTATTGAATGATACACCATTTGAAAGGTCAAATTACCTGCAGGTGGCAGCACACTATCCCAAAGAACAATACCACAAAGCTGCTTACAGACATCACAAACAAATTCAAACATTTGCCTTGGGGTCTTAACAGCTTGCTCAAGTGCTTACCCAGCCAGTAAGGAAAAATGACCTGCAGGTGGCATCACAGTACCCCAAAGCACACTACCACAAAGCTGCTTACAGACATCATAAACAAATACAAATAAATTGCCTTGGGTGCTTTCCAGCTTGCTCAAGTGCTTGCCCAGCCTATTTCAGGCATATTGGAGGATTGCACACTTCACTGCAGGTGAGTCACATATGCAAACACATTTGTAAACATGCACTGCTTTTTCGATGATTACTTCGCCCCACACACACAAATGGTGAGTCACATATGCAAACACATTTGCAAACATGCACTGCTTTTTTGCTGATTACTTCGTCCCACACTCACAAATGATACACCATTTGAAAGGTAAACTTGCTCCCTTCAGCAAGAAAAGAGCCAAACAAACCACACATTCATGATTTTATCACTAAATACAGTTTATACATTTATTTTCCTAAACCTACAGAAAGACACAATGACCTGCAGGTGGCACCTCAAACGGAAGACATTTTTTGGCCTCTACTTATCAAACCAATTTATTGTATTACCAAGCTACATATAGAAATACCTGTTTGTGCTCATCATCTCATGAAATACATTTACATTTGACCAGCTTGCTTTTTCTGAAATTGCCTGTGCCCCCGACGACCAATGTGCGAAAATTTTGCACGGGCAAAGTTAGTTTTAAATAAGACTAAACACAGTTTCCCATTTTTATTTAAACGCCTAATCCCAGCAAAGTCCTCAATCTCCTGTAATAAAATTAAAATAATAAACCAACACAAATACTTCCTGTCCGACCTGGTCCTAAATAATGAGTGTCCCACGACGATCTCATGTGTAGAACAGTCACATCGGGGGATGTGACCACTCTACACGGCTTCGGTGACACACTGACAGGAGATAATGGCTCCTGCAGTTCATCACTGAGAGGTCACTGCAGTTCGTGCTCTCACTTTATGGCACTCTCAATGTGTGAGAATTTTCTCATGCATTGGTGCTGCGACAGCATGAACTCCAGTGACCTCTGACGGCGGCAAAGTGATACACTGCGGGAGGATCACCTCCTGTCAGTGTGTCACCGGAGCCGTGTAGAGCATTCACATCTCCAGACGTGACTGTTCTACACATCAGATCATCGTGGGACACTCGTTATTTAGGACTATGGAGGACCAGGGAGTATTTGTGTTGGTTTATTATTTTAATTTTATTACAGGAGATCGAGTAATTCGGGGACTAAGTGTTTGGTGAGTATGAATATGTTTGTTTTTTGTTTTACACTTGAACACAGTTGCTGGATTATGGGACTACTGGCCCATCATCGGCTCATGCTGTCAATATTATATGTGACAGCAGACATAGCCGGATGGGACTAGTAGTCCTTTCAGATGATGCCTGGCTGCACACTGACACCCGCAGACAGACACACACACACAGACATGCGCAGACACCCGCAGACAGATACCTGCACACAGACCTCCGCAGACAAACACCCGCACACATACACCCGCAAACAGACCCGCACATATTCTCCACTCACACATAGTCTTCGCCCACACACACAAACTCTGCCCACACACTCTTCCTCCTTCCTTTCTGCAGCGTTTTAGGCATGCAAATCCGCAGCTAATCCATAGACCTTTTTACACCTGCGGTTTAGCTGCGGATTTGACTGACTCAATGTAAGTCAATGGTTGCAGAAATACAGCAGATCTGCAAAAAGAATTGACATCCTACAGAAAATAAAACGCTGTGAATCAGCGCAGAATTTTCCGCAGCATATGCACAACAGTTCTGGATTCCCATTGATTAACATTGGTTTGGCACTACATTGCTGATTTGGTGCAATTCCACAAGTCAAAAACGCTGTGGATCCGCAACTAAATCCGCAATGTATGCACATACCCTTAGACCTGGCTCAAATCCTGCACTTACGGACATACTTATTTAGATTTTTTTGAGCACTTTACCACCAAAAGGACATGAAAACAGCTCTCCAGGTGGCAGAGGAAAAAAGATGTCCAGCCAACACAGAGTCATGTTCTTTGTTAAGAGGATCAGTGTGAAGTGGGGAAGGCACAAAAAACTTGCCAGGTGTCAAGCCCTCCGATGCACCATCCTGTGCTTCCAGAATGTGCTCTCTGAGATCGATACCCAAAGCACCCACCATTAACCCTCCACTAAGAATTTTGACTAAACGTTCATCCTTCAACTACGAAATGAAACTACCTTATAAGGCATCTGTCTTAACATTCTTAATATGAGAGAGATATGTCACAGAGAAATCAACCTAGCAAAAATGAGACCCCACTGGCCTGTCTAGCACTCAGACACTTAGCAGTGTCAACATACAGTAAATTTTTGTCATCATTTCAGACTGTTACTCTACAGTATGCCTAGCTCCTCCTACCAATGTCTCCATTCCTCTAAAGCTCTTTTAACTGCCAAGAGGTCCCGATCACCTATATCATAGTTGGACTCTGCTTGAGAGAATTTTGGAGAAAAAAAAGCACAATGATGAAAGTAACCGTCCATCTTGTGTAAAAGAATAGCACCCATCCCTAAAAAAAAAGGTATCCACCTTAACCACAAAAGGCAAATCAACATCAGGTTCACTGAGGACAGGAGCTTCTCTTGGATCTTCACTACTTAATCAACTGCAGATGTCTCTTGTAACCAATGAGGGCTGGGCCTCGGTTCTTAACAGGCGTAGTCTGGACTTCAGGTCTTGACTGGCGCAGGTCGGGTTTTCAGAACTTGACTGGCATCATCTTGATTCTGGAACTTGCCTGTTGTAGATCGGGTCTTCAGGTCTTGACTGTGCTGTCTTGATTCTGAAACTTGCTTGGCGCTGCCCGGGTTCTGCTTTCAGGTGTGCCTCGGCCCTCTGCCTCAGGCCTTCAGCTGTAGTTTTTCCCCGCAGCCTCATCATCTTCCTGGATAAACGTCCTGCCTGTTTCTTCACTTGGCACCAAATCTCCTCCAGCTTTGGCGCTCTGGCCTTTTATATCAGGGAACCGTGTCATCAAGGTCAACTAACTCAGTACTATCTTCCTTTCTGAAACTCTCCCTCTTCTGATTAGCTCCACAGAGTCTCGTTTCTTTTCTCTCCTTCTTATATTCTTCCCCCTTTTAGCTCGCAAGTCCTTGGTCGAGTAGAATCCCAAAATGGTTAGAGTTTCCCTATGGATTTTTGCCAAATTTCTGCCAAAAGTTGGGTGCACTCGTAGGTCTTCTACTTAATCTTTTCCCAAATTAATTCATTCTGTGCATACTGATTGGGATCAATGCCAACTATGGCGTGTTTGGTACTCCATGATTCCCCTTATAAGGGTGTCTCCTGAACCTCCAGAGTTTCAACTGCTGGGTTATGCCGATCATCCTCTAGCCTATCCTTTGGCCCCTTTGAGAGCGATGCAGCCAATTCTTGCAGCCTCATAGCCACAGTAGCCCAGTCTTGCTCATCACTGATAGCTCTTCCCTAGGCTGAATTGTGAGTTTTCTCTAGGGGCCTCATCCCAGCGACCCACTCCACTTCAAAAGAGCATGGTCAGAGGATCTTGCAATGCAGCACTTGAGTAAAGTCTCTTCGTCTTCATAGTTTTAAGGTTGAAGGAAGACTTTAAGTCCATCTAGTTCAACTCATATCTTATCCTAACCTGCCCTAACATGTTGATCCAGAGGAAGGCAAAAAAAATCCCATGTGGCTAACAGTAAGCTTCACATTGGGGAAAAAAAATTCCTTCCCGACTCCACATACGGCAATCAGACTAGCTCCCTGGATCAACGCAATATCTTAGAAACTAGTGTAGATAACCTGTAATATTATACTTTTCAAAAAAGGCATCCAGTCCCTTCTTAAATTTTAGTAGGGAATCACTCATTACAACATTATACGGCAGTGAGTGCCATAGTCTCACTGCTCTTACAGTAAAGAATAAGAATCTGCATCTGTGATTATCCTTAAACCTTCTTTCCTCCAGACGTAGAAGATGCCCCCTTGTCACCCTCACAGGTCTAAGAGTAAAAAGATCATTAGAAAGGTCTTTGTACTGTCCCCTCATATATTTATACATTGTAATAAGATCACCCCTAAGCCTTCATTTTTCCAAACTAAATAACCCCAAGTGTAATAACCTGACTTGGTATTGCAGACCCATAAGTTCTCTAATAACCTTGGTCGCTCTTCTCTGCATCCGCTCTAGTTCAACTATATCTTTCTTATACATCGGAGACCAGAACTGTGCACAGTATTCTAAGTGTGGTCGCACTAGTGACTTGATTAGAGGTAAAATTATGTTCTCCTCATGAGCATCTATGCCTCTTTTAATGAATCCCATTATTTTATTTGCCTTTGCAGCAGCTGCCTGACACTGGCCACTAAATGTGGAGTTTGTCGTCCACCCATACACCTAGGTCTTTTTCAGTGACAGTTTTGCCCAGTGTTTTACAATTAAGCACATAATTATACATCTTGTTTGTTCTACCCAAGTGCATGACCTTACATTTATCCCCATTAAAGCTCATTTGCCATTTATCAGCCCAAGCTTCTAGTTTACATAAATATTTCTGTAATATAAAATTGTCCTCCTCTGTATGTATTGATTACCCTACAGAGTTTAGTGTCATCTGCAATATTGAAATACTACTCTGTATGCCGCCTACAAGATCATTAATAAATATGTTAAAAAGAAGCGGGCCCAACACCGACCCCCTGCGGTACCCCACTCCTAACTGCGACATAGTCGGAGTGTGCTCCATTAATAACCACCCTTTGTTTCCTATCCCTGAGCCAGTTCTTAACCCACTTACACATATTTTCCCCTATCCCCATTGTTCTCATTTTATGTATCAACCTTTTGTGTGGCACCATATCAAAAGCTTTTGAAATGTCCATGTACACCACGTCCACTGCATTCCCTTGGTCCAGTCCTGAACTTACCTCTTCATAAAAGCTTATCAGATTAGTCTGACAGGAACGGTCTCTCGTAAACCCATGTTGATATTGGGTCATGAGGTTATTCTTCTTCAGATACTGCAGTATAGTATCTCTTAGAAAACTCTCCAGGATTTTACCCAAAGTAAAGGTTAACCTCTTGAAGATAACTCCTGGGTTAATTTGGAGGATCTTCATGTGGCTTCCCTTGTGAGAGAGTTCAATCAGCAACATCATGCTATATATCATCATATAGTGAGTTGCCCTGTTCCATTGTGGAACTATGTTGAAAAATGTTACCCATGGTTTGGGTTTAATTAATCTATCATGCTGTAGGGGATTCTGAGGGTCCAGTGGCACCTTGTAGAAGAGGGGGGTACTGTAATGTCTTGGCTTGAAGATTCGATCCAGTGACCTGTTGCTGCCTGGTCTGTTCCTCAGTCTGCTGAGCTATTGCCCTATCTTACCTGTCCTAATGCTGAGGGTTTCTGTTGTCTTTCTTTTCCCTTCTTGGTTTGCTCTTCTCCAGGAGTTTCTTAAGTTTCCGTTCTGTTTGCCCTATCACATTCATGGTGGGGTTTTATATATTCACCCTTCATTGGACTACCTTGGTGGCTATACCTTTTGGTGGATATCTTGTTCAATAGTTCCAGTCTTTCAGCTAAAGGGTTACCTTGTTTAGTAAACTCCATTAGTATTGCTGCAATGAGTCTGTTTGCATTCCTATCCAGCACCTTTTCCTTTTACCACTGTTAGGTTTCTGTGAGGTTACTTCTCACTTTTATTTTGGTTCTCCTTAGTTTTCCCTCTCTACCCAATATAAACCTGTTTTAGGTTCTCATACTGGGTTTTAATATCTTACTTCATACTTTCTTTTTCCTTTTTCATTGTGTTGCGGCTTCCTATCTGGTTCCTCAGGAGGTACCAGAAACCCCTCGATAGCCTTTTAGGGAGTTAAGTATGAGGTGGTGATTTTAGTTGTGCAACAAGGGCCTTTCTAGTCTGTACAGGGACCAGTTGGGTGTTGATTAGTGATGAGCAAACGTGCTCACCACTACTCGTTACTCGCCCGAGTATCACGGTACTCTGTGTACTTGGAGAGCACCGAGCATTTCCTGGATTACTCGGCGGGAACTCGGGTCTCCACCAGCTTTTTTGGCAGGCTTTACAGACCCAATTATGATGCAGAGATTGTCTGCCAGGCAATGAAACACCACAGCCATCTTTGTTGTGGTCGTGCAGTGATTGGCTGGCCGCACAGCATCATCAGGGGTATAAGAGACCGGACGCCGCCCTGCTCGGCGCATTCAGCTCCGGATTGAGATATTGTAGGGAGAGCTGCTGCCGAGATAGGGTCAGATTTGGGGATTTCATAGTTAGTGTGGGGTCTACCATCCTAAACTACTCAAATCCAGCTAAACCAACAGTCCTTCTAAGGACTAATTCCGAAGTATATAGGTTCCAGTGTTAGGTAGGCAGGGTAGTGTACATTGCTCTATACACATCAGTGCAAGGCCTGCAGGCACTGTATGTGTGTATATAGATCATTGCATACATCAAGAGGGTCCATTCCCTTCCTGTGTTCTGGTGCTGCTGCTACCTGTATGATATATTGTCCATATATAGCTAGCCCCAGGTGTAATTGGAATACAGGCCACATATTTTTTGGTGTGGTATCTCCATGCCAGCTCATCTCTGTGCATGCTCAAAGTTTGCCCAGTTTACGGCAGTTTCTTTTTTTTTGTCTTGGGTGTCACTGTTTATATACAGCAGTATTTACCCCCCCAAAAAAGAAAAAAAAACACATTTGTCGTAGTGATTTAAAAGGAGAACAAAAAAAGTCAAAAAAAGTATCTCAAAAAAATATATAATATTTTATTTTATTAAATAGTCAAATATCAATAAAATTACAACATTGTACATATATATTCAATAATTGTACATATGGTTATGGATGTAATGAACCACCAAAAATATGGACACTATGGGTGCCTGCTTAAAATGCCATATCATATGTGAAGAGCGCAAATCATTATCATAAAGTCTTTACTATACCCGCATTGGGCTAACATAATTCAATGAAATGACTATATCGTATTTACCAATGACGGCACTACTATAAACATAGAAAAAAGAGTAGGCATACATTTATATATAATGGTTAAATTTACCCATTTTCAGAAGCAGGTTGTAGTAACCACAAAGTGTCCAAAGACCCTGACGCGCGTTTCGCGAGCTATCCGCTCGCTTCCTCAAAGGGGGGCGTGATTAAACATTGCCATACCGCCGCATATAAATATCCGGCCTTACCGATCAGCTGATCGGATATGACCAATGAGGTATTGTTTAAAGCGCATGCGCGCAGTCACAACAGGTCCTGGGTATCAAAAAGCGCTAATGTAAAGTAACGGTCACATGTTCTAATTGGACCAATAGAAGTATAGACACGTGGTATATTACTACTAACAGGTCCTGGTCTCATGTTATCTTGCATATCATCCACAGCAACCAAGTGAGCGCGGCTGGCGCCAATCCGCGCACCAAGGCTAGCTGTTAGTAGAGAATGCAAAGGACATGGAGAGAGGAAGAGTATTACTAAATAAAAAAACGCAAAATTGATAATACATTTGCTGAATGTGCATATGTGATAATCATGTGTATAAGTGTCCAAGTGAGACAATATAATAATAATAATAATATATGTGAGTCCAATTGTATTCAATACATGAATTAATACATGAGAAAAAACATAAAGAATATCTATATATATGATATAACATCTGTAATAAATTGTGACAATAAAGTGAAAAAATAATAATAAAATAAAAATAATAAATAATACAAAAAATAATAACTAAATGAAAAATCATAAAAATATACAGTTCTTCCCCATAAATGTCCTTCTTCCCCATGACTGTCCTTAATATTCCAAGTGATGAAACAATTCACATCTTCATTCCAGTATCCCGATGCCGACCAGGAACAGGAAGATCCATGTGCCGAAAAGGTAAATTCCCATAATGATCATATTATACAATGCGAATATAACTGCAAAAATAAAAATAAATTAATAAAAGACCTAAAACTAATTAAAAACGACAGAAGACAACTGTAGGAGACAGTATAATATCTGGAGAGGGATACATATACACAAGAGACCCATATTAGAGAAAGAAGGAATATCCCATAACCTCATTTAATCCTCCCGGTACCATTGTTCCCAAAGTGAAAATCCATTTACATTCCTTTTGTGCCAGTAACCGGTGTATATTTCCGCCACGAATGCCACATTGCACATGTTCAATGCCACGGACCGTAAGTTCTTTAGGATCACATTTATGAAAACGGAAAAAATGCCTTGGCAAGGTCTTCAATTATGAGACATCCGTTTCAGTTTTAGCAGCCAATATATTGCGAACATGTTCGCGCGTTCTGGTACCAAGGCGTCTGGATGTTAATCCAATATAAATTTTAGGGCATGTGCAAGTGGCATAGTAGATAACCTGAGTGGTATTGCACGTAATGTGCTGTTTGATATTGAATCTTTTGTGACCATCTACAGACTCAAAAGTTGAGGACCGACTGATGTTACCACAGGCAAAACATCTACCGTAGGGGAAACACCCATTCGGCGGTCCTGAGGAACCAAAGGGATTAATCACCCTTTTCGGGGTTGGAACATAATGACTGCTCATCAGCATGTCACCAAGGTTCCTACTGCGCCTAGACGTCATGAGTGGACGATCAGAGAGAAATTTGGCAAGGGTGGGATCAGTTTTTAATATATCCCAATGTTTTTGCATACAATCACGCATTGTAGACCATTCACCATTATATGTAGATTTATAACGGATTTTATCATCTTTAGTGATATTTTTAAACTTAGGACATAATAAGTCATCTCGAACGCATTTTCTGGCTCTATCGTATCCGGCCTTGATGCATCTGTTCGAATAACCCCTTGCCCGAAATCTCTGATGCAGATCTGAAGCCTGGAATTGGAAATTGGATTCTGTAGAGCAGATCCGCCTCATCCTGAGGAATTGGCCAACAGGGATGGCCCTGATAGTGCTACTCGGATGGCTGGACTTAGCATGCAGCAGTGAGTTTGTTGATGTAGGTTTTCTGTATACATCAGTTTGTAAAAATAGGTTTTGATCCACCTGGATCTTAATGTCTAAAAAATCTACTGCAGTTTTGCTAGCCACATAAGAAAGTTTAATGTTGAAATTATTACAATTCAACTGCTGCATGAAATTTTGAAGTTGTGATTCTGAGCCTTGCCAAATTATAAATAAATCATCTATGTAACGAAGCCAGCACTGCACAAGGTCCGCGCCCTGTACGCCCTCCCCGCCGAAAACCTGCCTCTCCCAAAACCCTAAGAAGAGGCCGGCGAAGGAGGGCGCACAGGCCGCCCCCATGGCAGTGCCGCGTTTCTGCAAATTAAAAGAATTTTTGAAAACAAAAATTTTCTGGGTGAGAATAAAAGAAAGTAGTTCCATAATGAATTCGCACATCAGGCCATCCCCGTTGGTCATCCCCAGGAAAAAGCGGACCGCCTCCAGGCCATCCTCATGACGTATACACGTGTAAAGAGTCTCAATGTCAGCAGTAACAAGCCACATATCAGATTCCAGTTGTATCCCATTGATTCTTGTGAGAACGTCCGAAGTGTCTCTGGCATAGGAGGGGAGTGACTCAACCAAAGGTTTAAGGTAAAAATCGATAAATTTACAAATGGGGTCACAAAGCCCTCCTATGCCAGAGACAATCGGACGTCCAGGACGGTCTATAGGATTTTTGTGTACCTGCCTCTTCTTAGGGTTTTGGGAGAGGCAGGTTTTCGGCGGGGAGGGCGTACAGGGCGCGGACCATGTACAGTGCTGGCTTCGTTACATAGATGATTTATTTATAATTTGGCAAGGCTCAGAATCACAACTTCAAAATTTCATGCAGCAGTTGAATTGTAATAATTTCAACATTAAACTTTCTTATGTGGCTTGCAAAACTGCAGTAGATTTTTTAGACATTAAGATCCAGGTGGATCAAAACCTATTTTTACAAACTGATGTATACAGAAAACCTACATCAACAAACTCACTGCTACATGCTAAGTCCAGCCATCCGAGTAGCACTATCAGGGCCATCCCTGTTGGCCAATTCCTCAGGATGAGGCGGATCTGCTCTACAGAATCCAATTTCCAATTCCAGGCTTCAGATCTGCGTTAGAGATTTCGGGCAAGGGGTTATTCGAACAGATGCATCAAGGCCGGATACGATAGAGCCAGAAAATGCGCTCGAGATGACTTATTATGTCCTAAGTTTAAAAATATCACTAAAGATGATAAAATCCGTTATATATCTACATATAATGGTGAATGGTCTACAATGCGTGATTGTATGCAAAAACATTGGGATATATTAAAAACTGATCCCACCCTTGCCAAATTTCTCTCTGATCGTCCACTCATGACGTCTAGGCGCAGTAGGAACCTTGGTGACATGCTGATGAGCAGTCATTATGTTCCAACCCCGAAAAGGGTGATTAATCCCTTTGGTTCCTCAGGGCCGCCGAATGGGTGTTTCCCCTGCGGCAGTGGCGTAGCAACTGTTTGTGGCGCCCGGGGCCGCAATTTTAGGCCACACCCCTAGCCACACCCATTTCACTGGTAACACCCATATCCATGCCCTGACCACACCCATTTAGCACTGCTGATCACACTGTTTCATAAACAATAATTATAAACACATACCTCTCAACCGTCCCGGTTTCAGCGGACAGTCCCGATTTCGGGACCCTGTCCGCTGTCTCGGCCGGGCGGTTTACTTTCCGCATTAGAATCGTACATACGGAAACCCCGGGGACCTCCCACACATTCTGGCAGCCACAAGTCACGTTCCATCGCTGACCTTATTTCCCCAGGATGTGGGGATCTCACCAGCTATGCAGCGCTCCATTCAATACCCGGCTCTCACTGAGCGAAACAGGCAGGATCTGGGGATCTCTTCATCTGTTGAACAGATCCCATGTTGAGATCCCCACATCCTGCTTGTCTCGCTCAGTGAGAGTCGGGTATTGTATGCAGCGGTCCGTACAATACCCGGCTCTCACTCCAACAGATCCAGCGGCTCGATGCGTCGCCGTTCTGAAGACTCTCCCGAGAACGAGTTACAGTACCTGCTGCTGTAAGCTGACCGCCGGAAATGAGGTCAGCGGTCATTTCCAGCGTTCAGCTGACTTACAGCACGTCACCTCCGGTGGAACGTGACGTGTGGCTGCCAAAACGTGTGGGAGGTCCCCGGGTTTCCGCATGTACGATTCTAATGCGGGAAAGTAAACCTCCCGGCCAGGACAGCGCGACAGGGACCCAGCCCTACACAGATAACAGCATTCGCTCCGTCCCCACGCAGACCCATGCACATAATGGCACCCCTCCTTCCCCCTGCAGCCCCCAAGCACACAGATCCCGCAAGTAACAGGACCCTTGTACATGCGCGACTCCGCTCTTTGTGGCCCTGTACACACACGGCTCTGCTCCACACACCTCGCACGCACAAGGCTCCGCTTCGTACACCTCGTACACACACGGCTTCGCTCCGTACACCTCGTACACACACGACTCCGCTCCGTACACCTCGTACACACACGGCTCCACTCCGTACACCTCGTACACACACGGCTTTGCTCCGTACACTTCGTACACACACGGCTTTGCTCCGTACACCTCGTACACACACGGCTTTGCTCCGTACACCTCGTACACACACGGCTTTGCTCCGTACACCTCGTACACACACGGCTTTGCTCCGTACACCTCGTACACACAGGGCTTTGCTCCGTACGCCTCGTACACACATGGCTTTGCTCCGTACGCCTCGTACACACACGGCTTTGCTCCGTACACCTCGTACACACACGGCTTTGCTCCGTACACCTCGTACACACACGGCTTTGCTCCGTACACCTCGTACACACACGGCTCCGCTCCGTACACCTCGTACACACATGGCTCCACTCCGTACACTTCGTACACACACGGCTCCGCTCCGTACACCTCCGCTCCGTACACCTCGTACACACACGGCTTTGCTCCGTACACCTCGTACACACAAAGCTTTGCTCCGTACACCTCGTACGCACACGGCTCCGCTACGTACACCTCGTACATACACGGCTCCGCTCCGTACACCTCGTACACACACGGCTCCACTCCGTACACCTCCATTCCGTACACCTCATACACACACGGCTTTGCTCCATACACCTCGTACACACACGGCTTTGCTCCGTACACCTCGTACACACACGGCTCCGCTCCGTACACCTCGTACACACACGGCTCCGCTCCGTAAACCTCGTACACACACGGCTCCGCTCCGTACACCTCGTATACACACGGCTCCGCTCCGTACACCTCGTACACACGGCTCCGCTCCGTACACCTCATGCACACACAGCTCAGCTACATCCACACTGTAAACCCCTTATGATCCCACATATAAACTTACCATCATCCAGCACCATGACGACCAGTACAGCAGCTTCCTGCACACAGGGGCCTGATCATGTGACACCTAACTCCTCCCCTCCTGTGACCTCATCACAGGTCCTGCTCGCACCTTTACAAAGGACAGCACAGCAATGGTAAATGCTGGCTGTGCGAAGTTGGGAGGGCAAGGAAGAGGTGCATTGGGGGGCGCGGCGACTTCTCACTGCAGGACACATAGTGTCCTGACCGAGACAGCGGGTGGGAGGGGTTAGAATCGGGACTGTTGGGGTATGGAATTGCTGCTGCAGCGCCGCCCCCACACACACGTGCCGCCTGGGGCGGACCGCCCCTCCCCGCCCCCCCCACGCTACGCCACTGCCCTGCGGTAGATGTATTGCCTGTGGTAACATCAGTCGGTCCTCAACTTTTGAGTCTGTAGATGGTCACAAAAGATTCACTATCAAACAGCACATTACGTGCAATACCACTCAGGTTATCTACTATGCCACTTGCACATGCCCTAAAATTTATATTGGATTAACATCCAGACGCCTTGGTACCAGAACGCGCGAACATGTTCGCAATATATTGGCTGCTAAAACTGAAACGGATGTCTCACAATTGAAGACCTTGCCGAGGCATTTTTTCCGTTTTCATAAATGTGATCCTAAAGAACTTACGGTCTGTGGCATTGAACATGTGCAATGTGGCATTCGTGGCGGAAATATACACCGGTTACTGGCACAAAAGGAATGTAAATGGATTTTCACTTTGGGAACAATGGTACCGGGAGGATTAAATGAGGTTATGGGATATTCCTCCTTTCTGTAATATGGGTCTCTTGTGTATATGTATCCCTCTCCAGATATTATACTGTCTCCTACAGTTGTCTTCTGTCATTTTTAATTAGTTTTAGGTCTTTTATTAATTTATTTTTATTTTTGCAGTTATATTCGCATTGTATAATATGATCATTATGGGAATTTACCTTTTCGGCACATGGATCTTCCTGTTCCTGGTCGACATCGGGATATTGGAATGAAGATGTGAATTGTTTCATCACTTGGAATATTAAGGACAGTCATGGGGAAGAAGGACATTTATGGGGAAGAACTGTATATTTTTATGATTTTTCATTTAGTTATTATTTTTTGTATTATTTATTATTTTTATTTTATTATTATTTTTTCACTTTATTGTCACAATTTATTATAGGTGTTATATCATATATATAGATATTCTTTATGTTTTTTCTCATGTATTAATTCATGTATTGAATACAATTGGACTCACATATATTATTATTATTATATTGTCTCACTTGGACACTTATACACATGATTATCACATATGCACATGCAGCAAATTTATTATCAATTTTGCGTTTTTTTATTTAGTAATTCTCTTCCTCTCTCCATGTCCTTTGCATTCTCTACTAACAGCTAGCCTTGGTACGCGGTTTGGCGCCAGCCGCGCTCACTTGGTTGCTGTGGATGATATGCAAGATAACATGAGACCAGGACCTGTTAGTAGTAATATACCACGTGTCTATACTTCTATTGGTCCAATTAGAACATGTGACCGTTACTTTACATTAGCGCTTTTTGATACCCAGGACCTGTGGTGACTGCGCGCATGCGCTTTAAACAATACCTCATTGGTCATATCCGATCAGCTGATCGGTAAGGCCGGATATTTATATGCGGCGGTATGGCAATGTTTAATCACTCCCCCCTTTGAGGAAGCGAGTGGATAGCTCGCGAAACGCGCGTCAGGGTCTTTGGACACCTCGTGGTTACTACAACCTGCTTCTGAAAATGGGTAAATTTAACCATTATATATAAATGTATGCCTACTCTTTTTTCTATGTTTATAGTAGTGATAGTAGTGCCGTCATTGGTAAATACGATATAGTCATTTCATTGAATTATGGTAGCCCAATGCGGGTATAGTAAAGACTTTATGATAATGATTTGCGCTCTTCACATATGATATGGCATTTTAAGCAGGCACCCATAGTGTCCATATTTTTGGTGGATCATTACATCCATAACCATATGTACAATTATTGAATATATATGCACAATGTTGTAATTTTTTATTGATATTTGACTAATAAAATATTATATATTTTTTGAGATACTTTTTTTGACTTTTTTTGTTCTCCTTTTAAATCATAAGTTACTCCTAAGTCAGTATCCCCTTTGTTTGCTATTTGGTTTTTGCTATAACCACTGTTTCTTTCTGTGTTTTTCACAGCTGTTAAACCTAGCTTAAATATGGACTTTAAAGCCCGTGAACAGACGTGGCTGTCCCAATTAAAGAATGTTTTCAGTGATGATCCCCAAATTTCTAATCCTGGAGGCGGTAATGATGTACAAGAAACTATTAAGAAATTGAAGGACTTATTACATAAGCGCACACGAATTTGGTGGAATTGCGCCTTTTTAAACAAATATCTGGAGAGGGGTCTAATACCAAGGGGACTCAGAGTACAGGTGTTCCCTTCATTTGATGTTGAAGATTGTATTTTTCGTGAAAAATGGGAAGGCTTTGCGAATACGTGCTCACGAGGATTCATGGGACTGCTGGCCCAAATGAACCAAACATCTTTAGTGGATTTGGACAAAGGTATTGAGGATCTTCAGATCATTTTAAAAAGAGATCTATCTAATGAGGCACTTATTGTACTAAATAAAGAATTGGATGTAGAATTCTCCAAGTGGGAGAAAAATATTTGTGACATTAAATCCAAAAAATTCCAACGGGATATTAAAGACCATCAAACGAATTCAACATATCATTGGAACCGTAAATATCATGTACGCAGGGGATCCTCATGCGTGAGGAATCCGTTAGATCAAAAACATCTAACATAGGCCCTTATCATGAAAGAATGACAACCAGATATGGCAAGACACAAATAATAATTATGACAAGAAAGGAAAATATGGATCAGAGGTAGGGTTGAGCATTCCGATACTGCAAATATCGGGTATCGGCCGATATTGGCTGTATCGGAATTCCGATTCCGAGTACCGATATTTTCGTCATATCGGATACCGGAATCGGAATTGTCACTGTCACTGTCAGTGTCCGTCGGTCGGGTCTGTCAGGAGTCAGCGGCACTTACCCGGCAGAAGATCTCCGGCGGTCACATCCCGGACTGCTTAATGGCCGCCATCCTCTTCTCCCCGGCGGTCACATGCAGTTTCTCGCGATAACTGCAGTGACTGCTGGGTAATCGCGGCCGTAAAGCAGTCCGATGACGTCACCGCCGGGGAAGCTGGTAAGCAGCTGTGCTGCGCCAGGATTTCAGGCTCTGCCTGTCATTCCGATGTAGCAGAGCTGGATCGTCGTGGGACTGTCTTTACTATGGACTGCGTCGGACAGGTGGTATACTGTTGGTTTGTTTTTTTTATTTTTTTACAGGAGATCGATGGCGTCGCAGGAATGAGAGAGAAATAAAAAAAATGAAAACTGTGCTGTCTCTTTTATTTCATTAAAAGACTTTTTTCTTGCTGTGTCTTTTTTTACACATTTAAAAACTTTGGGATTAATAATGGATCGGTGTCTTATTGACACCTCTCCATTATTAACCGGGCTTATTGTCACCGTGCAATCAACGGTGACATTAACCCCTTATTACCCCGCTTGCCACCGCTACAGGGCAAGTGGGAAGAGCCGGGTAAAGTGCCACAATTGGCACATCTTTTGATGCGCCAAATGTGGGGCTGCTGTAGCCTGGTATTATCAGGCTGTTGAGGGCCAAAATCCATGGGCCTTGACAGTCTTTTAATACCAGGCCGCAGCAGTCTGCATTTTACTTGGCTGGTTAACAAAAATAGGGGGACCCCTACAACGTTTTTTTTTCGAGGGGATCCCCTATTTTTGTTAACCAGCCAAGCTAAGCAGACTGCTGTGGCCTGGTATTATCAGGCTTGCAAGGTCCATGGATATTGGATCCTTACCAGCCTGAAAAACCAGGCCTCAGCGGTCTGCTTCATCTGGCTGGTTAACAAAAATAGGGGGGACCCCACGCCAATTTTTTTCGAGGGGATCCCCTATTTTTGTTAATCAGCCAAGATATGCAGACTGCTGTGGCCTGGTATTATCAGGCTGGCAAGGTCCATGGATCTTGGCTCCTTAACAGCCTGAAAATCCAGGCCTCAGCGGTCTGCTTCATCTGGCTGGTTAACAAAAATAGGAGGGACCCCACGCCATTTTTTTTTCGAAGGGAACCCCTATTTTTGTTAATCAGTTCCCTCTGACGTCACTGATGGTGTCCCTGGCTGAGCTGAAGTGAAAGTGGAAAGCAATCAATTAAGCTTTCCACTTCCTCTCCTGTCAGCCAGGAGAGGAGCTCATTCATTTGGGGGTTTACTGTGAGGCTGCAGCATTAGCTGCGGTCCCTGCAGTAAACATTAACCCTTTCTGAAGGATTACACCGTGGGACCTGAGTGTGCATCGGATTGGTAAGAATAATTTTGCTTTATTATTTTATTTTTATTACAGGAAATGGTTTTAGCAGGTAAATAAAATATGGTCAAAAACTGTGTGATTATTTCATTAAACTTTTTTATTAAAGTGTGTGTGTTTGATTTTTCTTTCATACAATAGGATTAATAATTGATAGTTGTCTAATTGACAGCTCTCAATTATTAACCTGGCTTAAAGTGACCTTTCAATTGCAAGGTCATTTTAACCCCTTATTAACCCATTCGCCACCGCTACAGGGCAATGGGAATAGACGGGCAAAGTGCCAGAAAGGGCAAATCTAATTAGAGATTTGCCCTTTCTGGGGTGTCTGGGGGCAGATGTTAAGTAGCCGGGGGGGGCCAAAAAAAATGGTCCCTCTCTGGGCTATTATTATCTGCCCCCACTCACTGGCTTTGTCTGTCTGGTTGCGAAAATAGGGCGGGAGCCCACGCATTTTTTTTTCAGCAATTTTACACCTCATATATATATATACATGTCATTGAATTTGTGACACATATATATATATATATATATTTCATACACTTCTACATAGTATAATAGCCGCTAATTCAATTGCCGGCTTTTGTGAAAATGCAGAACCCGACATGAAATGACACTTGGTTTACATAGGGTTAACCATGTATTTTCATGTAGTTTGATATCTGATTTGCACAAACAATTACATGAGTGTAAGTGTGCAAAATTTCACACCTGTAGGGGTTAATTAAAGGTGTAAATTCGTAGCAAAAAAGTCCGTTTTTTTTTACAACGAATTTACACCTTTAATTAACCCTACAGGTGTGAAATTTTGCACACATAGACTGATGTAATTGTTTGTGCAAATCAGATAGCAAAGGACATGAAAAGACATGGTTAACCCTATGTACACCAAGTGTCATTTCATGTCGGGTGCTTCTGTCTTTTCACAGAAGCCGGCTTTACCCGGCAATTGAATCAGAGGATATTTTACTATGTAGAAGTGTATAAACTATACATATATGTATATATATACATGTCACAATGACATGTATATATATATATATGTATTCTATGTGTGTATATTTAGTGTTTACAAGGAAAGAAAGAGGTTTTTTTAGTTGCGATATTTTGTTCCCATAGACTTACATGGGACTTACGGTATCGGTATCGGGTATCGCCGATATTTTAATGGTAACGGCGATACCATTCCGATTCCGATACTTTTGGATATCGGAAAGTATCACTCAACTCTAATCAGAGGTAATCAACTTATCTGAACATATTTTGTCTGATACACATCTTCAAGTATTACATAAAGGGTTGACTTTCTCGCCAACTAATAATTTTGATCCTTTCACAGCGACCAAAGACCTCTTCCTCTTTTCGAGGAAATTAATTATGAAAAAACTTATGACTAAAGATAACTCACAACTTGATGCCGTGGAACAGGAGGCCTTGAGGGATCTTGAGGATCTCCTGCAGGAACAGAATCCTGTTAGTACAGGTGAGTTTCCTCATCACCTTTGTCCTAAATCCACAAAATTCCCCCCCTTGTCACTGGTCCCTGCTGTGGACATCTTCACACGTCTTGTTTCACAAGATTTTGCTAGAATTACTACAAGACAGCAATTTGATAACTTAACAGCTAAACAGAGACAAGCCTTGTCTGAATTGGCATCCTTTGATGACATAGTTTTTAAACCAGCTGACAAGGGGGGAATGTGGTCCTATGGCCAACGGCCATGTATGAACGTGAGGCCAGCAAACATCTTAGAGATGTAGATACTTACCTCAAATTGGAGTGTAATCCTCTGAGCATTTTTCAGAGTGAACTTGAGGATATTGTAGTTAACGCTTTTGAAAAAGGAGTTATTCCAAAGAAACTTATAGATGGTCTCCTTACAAAAAATCCTAGAGTTCCCACACTGTATTTTATTCCCAAAATACACAAAAATCCTATAGACCCTCCTGGACGTCCGATTGTCTCTGGCATAGGAGGGCTTTGTGACCCCATTTGTAAATTTATCGATTTTTACCTTAAACCTTTGGTTGAGTCACTCCCCTCCTATGCCAGAGACACTTCAGACGTTCTCACAAGAATCAATGGGATACAACTGGAATCTGATATGTGGCTTGTTACTGCTGACATTGAGACTCTTTACACGTGTATACGTCATGAGGATGGCCTGGAGGCGGTCCCTTTTTCCTGGGGATGACCAACGGGGATGGCCTGATGTGCGAATTCATTATGGAACTACTTTCTTTTATTCTCACCCAAAAAATTTTTTGTTTTCATAAATTCTTTTTATTTGCAGAAACGCGGCACTGCCATGGGGGCGGCCTGTGCGCCCTCCTTCGCCGGCCTCTTCTTAGGGTTTTGGGAGAGGCAGGTTTTCGGCGGGGAGGGCGTACAGGGCGCGGACCATGTGCAGTGCTGGCTTCGTTACATAGATGATTTATTTATAATTTGGCAAGGCTCAGAATCACAACTTCAAAATTTCATGCAGCAGTTGAATTGTAATAATTTCAACATTAAACTTTCTTATGTGGCTAGCAAAACTGCAGTAGATTTTTTAGACATTAAGATCCAGGTGGATCAAAACCTATTTTTACAAACTGATGTATACAGAAAACCTACATCAACAAACTCACTGCTGCATGCTAAGTCCAGCCATCCGAGTAGCACTATCAGGGTCATCCCTGTTGGCCAATTCCTCAGGATGAGGCGGATCTGCTCTACAGAATCCAATTTCCAATTCCAGGCTTCAGATCTGCGTCAGAGATTTCAGGCAAGGGGTTATTCGAACAGACGCATCAAGGCCGGATATGATAGAGCCAGAAAATGCGTTCGAGATGACTTATTGTGTCCTAAGTTTAAAAATGTCACTAAAGATGATAAAATTCGTTATATATCTACATATAATGGTGAATGGTCTACAATGCGTGATTGTATGCAAAAACATTGGGATATATTAAAAACTGATCCCACCCTTGCCAAATTTCTCTCTGATCGTCCACTCATGACGTCTAGGCGCAGTAGGAACCTTGGTGACATGCTGATGAGCAGTCATTATGTTCCAACCACGAAAAGGGTGATTAATCCCTTTGGTTTCTCAGGGCCGCCGAATGGGTGTTTCCCCTGCGGTAGATGTATTGCCTGTGGTAACATCAGTCGGTCCTCAACTTTTGAGTCTGTAGATGGTCACAAAAGATTCAATATCAAACAGCACATTACGTGCAATACCACTCAGGTTATCTACTATGCCACTTGCACATGCCCTAAAATTTATATTGGATTAACATCCAGACGCCTTGGTACCAGAACGCGCGAACATGTTCGCAATATATTGGCTGCTAAAACTGAAACGGATGTCTCACAATTGAAGACCTTGCCAAGGCATTTTTTCCGTTTTCATAAATGTGATCCTAAAGAACTTACGGTCCGTGGCATTGAACATGTGCAATATGGCATTCGTGGCAGAAATATACACCGGTTACTGGCACAAAAGGAATTTAAATGGATTTTCACTTTGGGAACAATGGTACCGGGAGGATTAAATGAGGTTATGGGATATTCCTCCTTTTTGTAATATGGGTCTCTTGTGTATATGTATCCCTCTCCAGATATTATACTGTCTCCTACAGTTGTCTTCTGTCGTTTTTAATTAGTTTTAGGTCTTTTATTATTTATTTTTATTTTTGCAGTTATATTCGCATTGTATAATATGATCATTATGGGAATTTACCTTTTCGGCACATGGATCTTCCTGTTCCTGGTCGACATCGGGATATTGGAATGAAGATGTGAATTGTTTCATCACTTGGAATATTAAGGACAGTCATGGGGAAGAAGGACATTTATGGGGAAGAACTGTATATTTTTATGATTTTTCATTTAGTTACCGTATATTCCGGCGTATAAGACGACTTTTTAACCCCTGAAAATCGTCTTCAAAGTCGGGGGTCGTCTTATACGCCGGGTATGGCGTTTCAGAGGTGTTTACCTAGGGTCTAGGCGCTGGGGGACGTCGGCGGCTCCTCTTGTGCAGCCCCAGCAGGCTCTGTGCTGGGGGACGGCGGCGGTGATTCTTTTCTTAATCCCCGGAGGCCCCGGCAGCTCCATTGCTGCGATGCGATGCGATGGCCTCCGGGAAAATGGCCGATGCATGCTCAGCTTCAGATCTCGTCTCAAGATCTCGGGAGACGAGATCTGAAACTGAGCATGCGCCGCCCTCAGCGGCCATTTTCCCGGAGGCCACCGCATCGCATCAATGGAGCTGCTGGGGCCTCCGGGGATTGAGAAAAGAATCACCGCCGCCGTCCCCCAGCTCAGAGCCTGCGGGGGCTGCACGAGTAGCCGCCGCTGTCCCCCAGCACAGAGCCTGGGGGGCTGCACGAGAGGAGCCACCGCCGTCCCCCAGCACAGAGCCTGGGGGGCTACACGAGAGGAGCCGCCGCCGTCCCCCAGCACAGAGCCTGGGGGCTGCACGAGAGGAGCCTCCGACGCCGTCCCCCAGCACAGAGCCCCCTCAGGCTGCACAAAAGGAGCCGCCGCCGTCGCCCAGCGCCTAGACCCTAGGTAAACACCTCTGAAAAGCCCACTCCCCCCACCATATGTTCCGTACCCGGCGTATAAGATGACTCCCGGCGTATAAGAAGACCCCCCCACACTTTTAAGACAAATTCATATTTTGACTGTAAAAGTTGGAGGGTCGTCTTATACGCCTGCATGTCATAAGAATTTAAATAAAAAAATGACCATGTTAAATTCAAATCTGTTTTTTTAAATTTTTACGTGGTGTTGGTAAGCGTTGGAAAAGGGGTAGTCTTATACGGTGAATATATCCTAAACTCTATATTTTAACTGGAAAAGTAGGGGGGTCGTCTTATACACCAGGTCGTCTTATACGCCGGAATATACGGTATTAATTTTTGTATTATTTATTATTTTTATTTTATTATTATTTTTTCACTTTATTGTCACAATTTATTATAGGTGTTATATCATATATATAGATATTCTTTATGTTTTTTCTCATGTATTAATTCATGTATTGAATACAATTGGACTCAAATATATTATTATTATTATTATATTGTCTCACTTGGACACTTATACACATGATTATCACATATGCACATTCAGCAAATTTATTATCAATTTTGCGTTTTTTAATTTAGTAATACTCTTCCTCTCTCCATGTCCTTTGCATTCTCTACTAACAGCTAGCCTTGGTGCGCGGTTTGGCCCCAGCCACGCTCACTTGGTTGCTGTGGATGATATGCAAGATAACATGAGACCAGGACCTGTTAGTAGTAATATACCACGTGTCTATACTTCTATTGGTCCAATTAGAACATGTGACTGTTACTTTACATTAGCGCTTTTTGATACCCAGGACCTGTGGTGACTGCGCACATGCGCTTTAAACAATACCTCGTTGGTCATATCCGATCAGCTGATCGGTAAGGCCGGATATTTATATGTGGCGGTATGGCAATGTTTAATCACGCCCCCCTTTGAGGAAGCGAGTGGATAGCTCGCGAAACGCGCGTCAGGGTCTTTGGACACCTCGTGGTTACTACAACCTGCTTCTGAAAATGGGTAAATTTAACCGTTATATATAAATGTATGCCTACTCTTTTTTCTATGTTTATAGTAGTGCCGTCATTGGTAAATACGATATAGTCATTTCATTGAATTATGGTATGGTATAGTAAAGACTTTATGATAATGATTTGCGCTCTTCACATATGACATGGCATTTTAAGCAGGCACACATAGTGTCCATATTTTTGGTGGATCATTACATTCATAACCATATGTACAATTATTGAATATATATGTACAATGTTGTAATTTTATTGATATTTGACTATTTAATAAAATAAAATATTATATATTTTTTGAGATACTTTTTTTGACTTTTTTTGTTCTCCTTTTAAATCATAAGTTACTCCTAAGTCAGTATCCCCTTTGTTTGCTATTTGGTTTTTGCTATAACCACTGTTGCTTTCTGTGTTTTTCACAGCTGTTAAACCTAGGTTAAATATGGACTTTAAAGCCCGTGAACAGACGTGGCTGTCCCAATTAAAGGATGTTTTCAGTGATGATCCCCAAATTTCTAATCCTGGAGGTGGTAATGATGTACAAGAAACTATTAAGAAATTGAAGGACTTATTACATAAGCGCACACGAATTTGGTGGAATTGCGCCTTTTTAAACAAATATCTGGAGAGGGGTCTAATACCAAGGGGACTCAGAGTACAGGTGTTCCCTTCATTTGATGTTGAAGATTGTATTTTTCGTGAAAAATGGGAAGGCTTTGCGAATACGTGCTCACGAGGATTCATGGGACTGCTGGCCCAAATGAACCAAACATCTTTAGTGGATTTGGACAAAGGTATTGAGGATCTTCAGATTATTTTAAAAAGAGATCTATCTAATGAGGCACTTATTGTACTAAATAAAGAATTGGATGTAGAATTCTCCAAGTGGGAGAAAAATTTTTGTGACATTAAATCCAAAAAATTCCAACGGGATATTAAAGACCATCAAACGAATTCAACATATCATTGGAACCGTAAATATCATGTACGCAGGGGATCCTCACGCGCACGATCGGCCTCCTCAGTATCTATGGCATCAAGTGAGGAATCCGTTAGATCAAAAACATCTAACATAGGCCCTTATCATGAAAGAATGACAACCAGATACGGCAAGACACAAAATAATAATTATGACAAGAAAGGAAAATATGGATCAGAGGTAATCAACTTATCTGAACATATTTTGTCTGATACACATCTTCAAGTATTACATAAAGGGTTGACTTTCTCGCCAACTAATAATTTTGATCCTTTTACAGCGACCAAAGACCTCTTCCTCTTTTCGAGGAAATTAATTATGAAAAAACTTATGACTAAAGATAACTCACAACTTGATGCCGTGGAACAGGAGGCCTTGAGGGATCTTGAGGATCTCCTGTAGGAACAGAATCCTGTTAGCACAGGTGAGTTTCCTCATCACCTTTGTCCTAAATCCATAAAATTCCACCCCTTGTCACTGGTCCCTGCTGTGGACATCTTCACACGTCTTGTTTCACAAGATTTTGCTAGAATTACTACAAGACGGCAATTTGATAACTTAACAGCTAAACAGAGACAAGCCTTGTCTGAATTGGCATCCTTTGATGACATAGTTATTAAACCAGCTGACAAGGGGGGGAATGTGGTCCTATGGCCAGCGGCCATGTATGAACGTGAGGCCAGCAAACATCTTAGAGATGTAGATACTTACCTCAAATTGGAGTGTAATCCTCTGAGCATTTTTCAGAGTGAACTTGAGGATATTGTAGTTAACGCTTTTGAAAAAGGAGTTATTCCAAAGAAACTTGTAGATGGTCTCCTTACAAAAAAATCCTAATCCTAGCTTCAACTGGTGGGTTCAGTCCCTCTGCCTTGTTCACATTTGTGTCACTTGACAAGTGGAAAGGTTTTTAATATTAGAGTAGGACTGTCCCACAAAGGGTTGCCTTGACGTGGCGGGATGGCTTGTACATTCTTTTGATCAAAATTATGTTTACTAAATACCCTTATTATTATTACACCTTCATGCATTTTTTGCAAAAAAAAATTTTTATTTTATTTTAGGATATTTGCTTTTTTTGTGCCTGGAATCTGATATGTGGATTGTTACTGCTGACATTGAGACTCTTTACACATGTATACGTCATGAGGATGGCCTGGAGGCGGTCTGCTTTTTCCTGGGATGACCAATGGGGATGGCCTGATGTGCGAATTCATTATGGAACTACTTTCTTTTATTCTCACCAAAAATTTTTTTGTTTTCAAAAATTCTTTTTATTTGCAGAAAACGCGGCACTGCCATGGGGGCGGCCTGTGCGCCCTCCTTCGCCGGCCTTTTCTTAGGGTTTTGGGAGAGCAGGTTTTCGGCGGGGAGGCGTACAGGGCGCGGGACCATTGCAGTGCTGGCTTCGTTACATGATGATTTATTTATAATTTGGCAAGGCTCAGAATCACAACTTCAAAATTTCATGCAGCAGTTGAATTGTAAATAATTTCAACATTATACTTTCTTATGTGGCTAGCAAAACTGCAGTAGATTTTTTAGACATTAAGATCCAGGTGGATCAAAACCTATTTTACAAACTGATGTATACAGAAAACCTACATCAACAAACTCACTGCTACATGCTAAGTCCAGCCATCCGAGTAGCACTATCAGGGCCATCCCTGTTGGCCAATTCCTCAGGATGAGGCGGATCTGCTCTACAGAATCCAATTTCCAATTCCAGGCTTCAGATCTGCTCAGAGATTTCGGGCAAGGGTTATTCGAACAGACGCATCAAGGCCGGATATGATAGAGCCAGAAAATGCGTTCGAGATGACTTATTATATCCTAAGTTTAAAAATATCACTAAAGATGATAAAATCCGTTATATATCTACATATAATGGTGAATGGTCTACAATGCGTGATTGTATGCAAAAACTTTGGGATATATTAACCCCTTCACCCCCAAGGGGTGGTTTGCACGTTAATGACCGGGACAATTTTTACAATTCTGACCACTGTCTCTTTATGAGGTTATAACTCCGGAACGCTTCAACGGATCTTCGCGATTCTGAGATTGTTTTTCTCGTGACATATTGTACTTCATGTTAGTGGTAAAAATTCTTCCATATAACTTGCGTTTATTTTTGAAAAAAACGCAAATATGGCGAAAATTTTGAAAATTTAGCAATTTTCAAACTTTGAATTTTTATTCCCTTAAAACAGAGAAATATGTCACACAAAATAGTTAAGAAATAACATTTCCCACATGTCTACTTTACATCAGCACAATTTTGGAATCAAAATTTTTTTTTGTTAGGAAGTTATAAGGGTTAAAAGTTGACCAGCGATTTCTCATTTTTACAACAAAATTTACAAAGCCATTTTTTTTAGGGACCACCTCTCATTTGAAGTCACTTTGAGGGTCTACATGACAGAAAATACCCAAAAGTGACACCATTCTAAAAACTGCACCCCTCAAGGTACTCAAAACCACATTCAAGAAGTTTATTAACCCTTCAGGTGCTTCACAGGAACTAAAGCAACGTGGAAGGAAAAAATGAATATTTAACTTTTTAGCCACAAAAATGATCTTTTACAAACTTTTTTTTTATTTTCACAAGGGTAAAAGGAGAAAATGGACAGATAAGGTTGTTATGCAATTTCTCCTGAGTACGCCAATACCCATAATGTGGGGGAAAACCACTGTTTGGGCACACGGCAGAGCTCGTAAGGGAAGGAGCGCCGTTTGACTTTTTCAAACTAAATTGGCTGGAGTTGAGATTGGACGCCATGTCGCGCTTGGAGAACCTCTGATGCGCCTAAACAGTGGAACCCCCCCAAGTGACACCATTTTGGAAACTAGACCCCCTAAGGTACTTATCTAGATCTGTTGTGAGCACTTTGAACCCCCAAGTGTTTTCACAAAAGTTTATAATGCCTGGGTGTGAAAAAAAAAAAAAAATTTCCACAAAAATGATTTTTTAGTCCTAAATTTTTGAATTTTCCCAAGGAAATTGGACCCCAAAAGTTTGTTGTCAATTTGTCCTGGTACGCTGATACCCCATATGTGGGGGTGGAAAACTGTTTGGGCGCACGGCAGGGCTTGGAAAGGAAGTAGTAACGTTTTGGAATGCAGACGTTGATGGGGTCATGTTCCGTTTGCAGTGCCCCAGATGAGCCTAAACAGTGGAAATCCCCCACAAGTGACCCATTTTGGAAACTAGACCCCCTAAGGAACTTATCTAGATCTTTGGTGAGCACTTTGAACCCCAAGTGCTTCACACAAGTTTATAATGCCGTGCATGAAAATAAAAAATCCTATTTTTTTTCCCACAAAAATTATCTTTAGTCACTAATTTTTTATTTTACCAAGGGGTTTTGGAGAAATTGGACCACAAAGTTGTTGTCCAATTTGTCCTGAGTACGCTGATGCCCCATATGTGGGGGGAACCACTGTTTGGGCGCAGGCAGAGCTCGGAAGGGAAGGAGCACCATTTGACTTTTTTTAACCAAATTGGCTGGAATTGAATTGGATGCCATGTTGCTTTTTTGGGAGCCCCTGATGGCCTAAACAGTGGAAACCCCCACAAATGACCCCATTTGGGAAACTAGACCCCCTAAGGAAAATTTTCTAGATCTTTGGTGAGCAATTTGGAACCCCAAGTCTTCACACAAGTTTATAACGTAGAGCCGTAAAAATTTAAAAAATCATATTTTTCCCCAAAAATATCTTTTCCCCGAATTTTTATTTTTCCAAGGGTAAAAGACTCCAAAATTATTGTGCAATTTGTCCTAGTAACACTGAACCCATATGTGGGGGGTATACACTGTTTGGGTGCATGGCAGAGTTTGGAAGGGAAGGGCGCCGTCTCACTTTTTCAACGAGAATTGGCTGGACGCCATGTCGTGTTTGGAGAGCTCCTGATCTGCCTAAACAGTGGAAACCCCCCACAAATGACACCTTTTGGAAACTAACCCTCAAGGAACTTATTGATGTGGGGAGAACTTTGAACCCCAGGGGGTTTTTACTAAAGTTTATAAAAGTACACCTTAAAATAAAAAAACCTTTTTTTTTTTTTACAAAAATGATTTTCTCGCCCCCAATATTTTTTTTCACAAAGGGGAACAGAAGAAATTGGAACCCAAAAATTGTTTCCAATTTGTCCTGAGTACGTGTAACCCAATATGTAGGAGAAAAACTTTTGGGTGCACGTCAGGGCTCGGAAGGGAAGTAGTGAGTTTTGGTTGCAGATTTTGTGGAATGGTCGGGGGCTATGTGCATTTGGAGAGCCCCTGAACGCCTAAACAGTGGAAACCCCCCACAAGTGACCCCATTTTGGAAAATAACCCCACAAGGAACTTATCTAGATGTGTGGTGAGCACTTTGAACCCCAAGTGCTTCACAGAATTTTT
>JARQOD010000001.1:949412910-949462251 GCA_033576555.1 Oophaga sylvatica | reverse complement strand
TATCAAACAGCACATTACGTGCAATACCACTCAGGTTATCTACTATGCCACTTGCACATGCCCTAAAATTTATATTGGATTAACATCCAGACGCCTTGGTACCAGAACGCGCGAACATGTTCGCAATATATTGGCTGCTAAAACTGAAATGGATGTCTCACAATTGAAGACCTTGCCAAGGCATTTTTTCCGTTTTCATAAATGTGATCCTAAAGAACTTACGGTCCGTGGCATTGAACATGTGCAATGTGGCATTTGTGGCGGAAATATACACCGGTTACTGTCACAAAAGGAATGTAAATGGATTTTCACTTTGGGAACAATGGTACCGGGAGGATTAAATGAGGTTATGGGATATTCCTCCTTTCTGTAATATGGGTCTCTTGTGTATATGTATCCCTCTCCAGATATGTTACTGTCTCCTACAGTTGTCTTCTGTCGTTTTTAATTAGTTTTAGGTCTTTTTTAATTTATTTTTATTTTTGCAGTTATATTCGCATTGTATAATATGATCATTATGGGAATTTACCTTTTCGGCACATGGATCTTCCTGTTCCTGGTCGGCATCGGGATACTGGAATGAAGATGTGAATTGTTTCATCACTTGGAATATTAAGGACAGTCATGGGGAAGAAGGACATTTATGGGGAAGAACTGTATATTTTTATGATTTTTCATTTAGTTATTATTTTTTGTATTATTTATTATTTATTATTTTTATTTTATTATTATTTTTTCACTTTATTGTCACAATTTATTATAGGTGTTATATCATATATATAGATATTCTTTATGTTTTTTCTCATGTATTAATTCATGTATTGAATACAATTGGACTCACATTATTATTATTATTATTATTATTATTATTATTATATTGTCTCACTTGGACACTTATACACATGATTATCACATATGCACATTCAGCAAATTTATTATCAATTTTGCGTTTTTTTATTTAGTAATTCTCTTCCTCTCTCCATGTCCTTTGCATTCTCTACTAACAGCTAGCCTTGGTGTGCGGTTTGGCGCCAGCCGCGCTCAATTGGTTGCTGTGGATGATATGCAAGATAACATGAGACCAGGACCTGTTAGTAGTAATATACCACGTGTCTATACTTCTATTGGTCCAATTAGAACATGTGACCGTTACTTTACATTAGCGCTTTTTGATACCCAGGACCTGTGGTGACTGCGCGCATACGCTTTAAACAATACCTCATTGGTCATATCCGATCAGCTGATCGGTAAGGCCGGATATTTATATGCGGCGGTATGGCAATGTTTAATCACGCCCCCTTTGAGGAAGCGAGCGGATAGCTCGCGAAACGCTCGTCAGGGTCTTTGGACACCTCGTGGTTACTACAACCTGCTTCTGAAAATGGGTAAATTTAACCATTATATATAAATGTATGCCTACTCTTTTTTCTATGTTTATAGTAGTGCCGTCATTGGTAAATACGATATAGTCATTTCATTGAATTATGTTAGCCCAATGCGGGTATAGTAAAGACTTTATGATAATGATTTGCGCTCTTCACATATGATATGGCATTTTAAGCAGGCACCCATAGTGTCCATATTTTTGGTGGATCATTACATCCATAACCATATGTACAATTATTGAATATATATGCACAATGTTGTAATTTTATTGATATTTGACTATTTAATAAAATAAAATATTATATATTTTTTGAGATACTTTTTTTGACTTTTTTTGTTCTCCTTTTAAATCATAAGTTACTCCTAAGTCAGTATCCCCTTTGTTTGCTATTTGGTTTTTGCTATAACCACATTTGTCGTAGTGGTATCGCCGTGCCAGCTGATATCTGTGTGTGCTCAACGTTAGGCCAGTCTAGGCCGGTTTTCCTTTTTTTGTCCTTGATGTCATAGTACTGATATACAGCACTAGTTAGCCCAAAAATAAAAAAAAGGGCACACATATATCGTAGTGGTACCGCCGTGCCAGCTCATATCAGTGCGTGCTCAAAGTTTGCCGAGTTTACTGCAGTTTTCTTTTTTTGTCCTGGGTGTCAATGTACTGTGAGACAGTGAGTGAATATGTGATGAATGGGGTGTACATTTCACCTAGGTATAAGGGAAATGTGTGGCTTTGTAAACCTAGTGGTAGAGAAAGGTCACTACACCTCACATTCAGCACACACTTGCAGCACAAGCCTGAAACTACTCAGGTCTTAATTAGGAGACCAGAAGTAGGTGTCTGCAAACACAATCTGAGAGCTAGTTTAGCCTGGACACAGGAAGGTGTCTCGGCACAAGAAACAGTCTCCAAGAGTGTTAGAGCTGTCTTTAGCCTGGACACAGGGAGGTGTCCCGGCGCATGAAGCAGTCTCTGTGAGAATCCATGCGGATAAGCTACTGAATAGGAGGAGAGCTGTCTCAGTCTGGGTTAGATGTACCCCGGACACAGGAGTGTCTCTGTGAACCTCCATGCTGATGATTACTGAAGAGGAGGAGAGCTGTCTCAGTCTGGGTTAGAGGTACCCCGGACACAGGAGTGTCTCTGTGAACCTCCAGGATGATGACTACTGAATAGGAGTGGATCTCTCTCAAGTCTGGACGTCGGGTGGACCTACGGACATAAGGAGGAGTATCTGGGAAACTCCATACTGGTAACATATATCATATGTGTTGTTTTGGGCCTAGGCTGATAGAGCCGGGTTCCGGATAGAGAGGGCCATCTATCTAAGTGTAATTAGAGGCTAGACAAGCCCAGGTTTTCTGTTTATGCTTTGTTTTAATCTGTTTGCTGTGGACTTTAATAAAGCTGGTTGCGGCCAGTTTTGCACCAGAACTGCTGTCTGAATGAACTGTTTTCATGCCATTCTGTCTACCCAGACAGCGATCCTAGAGCTAAACCCCTGGAAATGTTACAATTGGTGGAGAATGCGGGCAGCGCAGTGCCTGATACAGTTAGTGCTGGAGTGTGTATGCAGCACAGTGGCGAGAGACAGCATTAAAGGTGAAGTCTATTTAAATAGCAGCAGAAAAAAAAAAGTGTGTCAGCAGAAACGTCTGTTTGGAGCAGTCTTGGAGAGACAGTGGCCCTGATAGGGTCTGCAGAGAGAAAATGTATGCACAGCAAAGCTGAACTTGTTGTGAAAATGACTGTGGAATGTGCAGCAGCAAAAGAAAAGTCTGTGGAGCAGTCTTAAAGAGACAGGAGCCCTAATAGACTTTGCAAAAGAAAAAAAAAAAAAAAAAAGTGTCTGCACAGCAGAGCTGAATTTTTCTATGGAAAAGACTGTAGAGTGTGTATGTCTTGAGTGAAGACTGCCGTTGTTAAGACAGAGAAGTCTGACAGCATGGATGACAGCATGGAGGCGCTGTTTGAACAAATGGCACAAGTTAAGGTGCAACATAAGACTGCTGTGATTGAGACAGATGAGTCCGGCAGTATGGAGGAGCTCATTGAGTACCTGGTCCAGGCCCAGCGGAGCCTGCAGCAGAGCATGGAGCAGCAGCGCCTGCAGCACCAGCAGCGCATGCAGCAGGCCCAGCAGCAATTCCTGCAGCAGCAGCAGGAGAATGACAGGTTGTTTTTTGAGCAGATTGCAGCTCTCAACACCTCGTCCCAGAGTAATGTTGTGAAGGTACCTGCGTTGTCCGCTGTAAAGAAGGCGGTAAGACGGTCCCTGAAAAAGATGACACCTCGTGATGATGTGGAGGTATATCTCACTAGGTTTGAGAGATTGGCAGAGAAGGAGAATCTGCCCCTATCTGAATGGGCCATGATGGTCGCACCCTATCTGATTGGAGAGCCCCAAAGGGCATATGCTGACCTGAGCGAGCAGGACAGCCAAGACTATGGCAAGTTGAAAGCGGAGATTCTTACCCGGCTGGGTGTTACGGTGACAGCCCGTGCCAGGGGAGTACATGACTGGAGATACAGTTGGAAGTCTGCAGTCAGCAGGCTTGATTATGGAGTTGAAAAGGTGATAGTGGACCGCTACACCCAAGCACGTCCTCCTGAGGTACAGCCGTCTGAGAGGTCGTCACTTCGGAGTTCCCGGACGCTGAACTCTCGCGGTAAGAGCGTTCCAGCTGTTGGGGACATGGGGTATGCTGATAAGCGGGTTCAGGCCCGAGGGGACATGTGGGTGGGAGAGTGTGATGGACAGTGTTGGAGCTGGCGTGAAATTGCAGCCGACTGTCCAATAGAGGGGGAGCCTATGTGTTGTGATGTTGGCAGATCCCTCTCTCCCTGCGCAGAGCCTGTGTGTGTGTCCACCTCAGCCGAAGAGACTGGACCACAGGGGTCCCCGGTGGTTGTAAGTGACTGCCCAGCACAGGCCCTCTTGGACTCAGAGAGTCCAGTGACTTCCGTATGTGACAGCCTGATTGATAGGGACTTTACCCCTGATAAGCGCCTGAGTATGGTGTGCATCCGTGGAGACACCAAAGTCTACCCCGAGACTGCCGTGGACTTGGTCCCCAAACTCGGGGAGGTTTCATATGAAGTGGGGGTAGTGAAGAACCTGGTGCAACCCGTCATATTGGGTAATGACTTTCCCCGGTCTAAGGATCTCTGGGGGAAGGGTGATTTTGATGAACAGTGTGATGAAGCTCCTATTGAGGGTGCGCAGTCCCGAGGGGCGGAACACAATGCTAGTGGGCCATTAAAATTATGTGATAATGATGATGATCATGATAATGATGATGACCATGATAATGATGCTGATATTGATAATGATAATGATGATCATGATAATGATGATGACCATGATGATGATGCTGATATTGATAATGATGATGATGCTAATCATAATAGTGATGATACTGATGATGATCATGATAAAGATGAAATTCCTTTGCAGGTGATGTTGGGAGACGAGGATGATGGTTCTCGGGAACCGAGTGTCCCTTACTTACCTGTGTCCTGTGACAATTTTGAGAGTGAGCAGTGGCAAGACCCCTCTCTTAGGACGGCACAGGAAAATATGAGTGTTCTAAATGAGGTTTCCCAGGAGCCTGGCTCTGAGGAGAGGTTTCCTCATGCTGCCATGGACAATAGCCTATTGTATAGGGACACTGAAGTCCAGGGAGAGGTCGTGAGTCAGCTCCTAGTTCCTGAGCTATATAGAAGTATAGTGCTGGGGTTGTCACATAGTCACATACTTGAGGGACTAGATGGTGAAGTTAATGTTGTGGATGACATGTTAACTAAGCTTCCAGATCAGGATGTGAATGAAAATGAATTGTATAACCCTGACAGTGAGCAGGACATGAATGAAAATGAATTGTATAACTCTGACAGTGAGCCAGATGTGGCTGAGAAAAAGGGGTCAGGTAGTGATAGTGAATCATCTGATGACCATAAAGCAACCAGTGCAAATGAGGAAGGCATGGTAGCAGAGGAGGTTGAGAGTCCTGAGAAGAAAGCTGATGCTGACCTTACAGCCAGACAGAAGATGGCATCTGAAGATGTTTTACAGTTAGCCGGTTCCCTGGAGAAGACTAAGGTGAAAGGAGGGGGAGCTGAGCTTTAAAGGCAGGACTCTGAAACTGAACACAGCACAAGTGGATGCTGTTGAAGATGAGAAGTTGTCGGTGTGTGGTGTGGATCTGCATCATGCCAAGGACTCTGAAGGTGATGCTGCAGAGGTGGAAAAAGCCATGGAAGTGGTGGTCACCAAGCCAGTTGCCTCATCAGAAGCTGAGGTTTCAAGTGAAACTGTGAGGAACAAGACTGAAGATATGGGGACTGACTCTGTCCAGGAATCTGTTTCTGCCGAAGACAGCGGCGTGGACGGGTTACGGTCCGGATCAGTAGCTGGCATTGGTGAGCTCAAGCGCACTTTCAGGGAGGCTACATCGGAGCCACGTCCCAACAAATGGGAAAAGCGATGTGTCACTCCGTTGCCGCTACAGACACACGGGAGCCCAGATGGGATGCAGAACGTGGTGGAAGAGAAGAATCCGGCGGGTTCTGAGTATACAGATGCGCTATCAGGGAGAACTGGAAAGCTGGAATAAATGGGGAATTGGAGAAAAGTGAAAAACCCCCTATACCTTCTGTGATAGTTGGTGACAAATGGTCAGTGCACCAGAGACAGGAGGTACGTGAGTTTCTGAGGAAGAGTCAGCAGAAGTGTTCTGATGTGCCGGGTCGTACTTCTCTGGCCAGGCACTATATCGAAACTGAGCCCGGCCCTAAGGTCAAGATGAAACCGTGCAGGATACCCGAGGCCCGCAGAGAGCATAGGCCTGGGAGTGTACAGGGTAGTGCGGATGCTTCAGATGAAGAGAAAGTTGATGTTGGCTATGACTCAGGTGACGATACAAATGACAGTGAAGATGAAGCTGATGAGGGCCATGACTGGTCCAGAGTTCACTGTCTCTGTTGGATTGTTGACCAGCCCTCCGGTCTGGATGACCAGCCCTCCGGTCTGGAGAAGAGGGAGGGGATATATGAGACAGTGAGTGAATATGTGATGAATGGGGTGTACATTTCACCTAGGTATAAGGGAAATGTGTGGCTTTGTAAACCTAGTGGTAGAGAAAGGTCACTACACCTCACATTCAGCACACACTTGCAGCACAAGCCTGAAACTACTCAGGTCTTAATTAGGAGACCAGAAGTAGGTGTCTGCAAACACAATCTGAGAGCTAGTTTAGCCTGGACACAGGAAGGTGTCTCGGCACAAGAAACAGTCTCCAAGAGTGTTAGAGCTGTCTTTAGCCTGGACACAGGGAGGTGTCCCGGCGCATGAAGCAGTCTCTGTGAGAATCCATGCGGATAAGCTACTGAATAGGAGGAGAGCTGTCTCAGTCTGGGTTAGATGTACCCCGGACACAGGAGTGTCTCTGTGAACCTCCATGCTGATGATTACTGAAGAGGAGGAGAGCTGTCTCAGTCTGGGTTAGAGGTACCCCGGACACAGGAGTGTCTCTGTGAACCTCCAGGATGATGACTACTGAATAGGAGTGGATCTCTCTCAAGTCTGGACGTCGGGTGGACCTACGGACATAAGGAGGAGTATCTGGGAAACTCCATACTGGTAACATATATCATATGTGTTGTTTTGGGCCTAGGCTGATAGAGCCGGGTTCCGGATAGAGAGGGCCATCTATCTAAGTGTAATTAGAGGCTAGACAAGCCCAGGTTTTCTGTTTATGCTTTGTTTTAATCTGTTTGCTGTGGACTTTAATAAAGCTGGTTGCGGCCAGTTTTCCACCAGAACTGCTGTCTGAATGAACTGTTTTCATGCCATTCTGTCTACCCAGACAGCGATCCTAGAGCTAAACCCCTGGAAATGTTACAGTACTTATATACAGTGGTATTTTGCAAAAAATTTTAAAAAATACAGGCCACACATTTGTCGTACTGGTATCTCCGTGGCAGCTCATATCTGTGTGCGCTCAAAGTTTGGCCAGTTTACGCCAGTTTTCTTTTTTTTGTCCTGGGTGTCACTGTACTTATACAAAGCAGCATTTCGCAAAAAAATTAAAAAAAAACAGGCCACACATTTGTCATAGTGGTATCTCCGTGGCAGCCATATCTGTGTGTGTTTAATGTTTGGCCAGTTTACCGCAGTTTTCTTTTTTTTGTCCTGGGTGTCACTGTACTTATATACAGCAGTTTTTTCAAAAAACTAAAAAAAATACAGGCCAAACATTTGTCGTAGTGGTATCTCTGTTTCAGCTTATGTCTGTGTGTGCTCAAGGTTTGGCCAGTTTACGTCAGTTTTCTTTTTTTTGTCCTGGGTGTCACTGCACTTATATACAGCAGTATTTCCTAAAAATCTAAAAAAAATACAGGCCACACATTTGTCGCAGTGGTATCTCCGTGGCAGCTCATTTCTGTGTGTGCTCAAAGTTTGGGCAGTTTACGGCAGGTTTTTTTTGTCCTGGGTGTCACTGTACTTATATACAGCAGCATTTCGCAAAAAATTTTTAAAAAAAACAGGCCACACATTTGTCATACTGGCATCTCCGTGGCAGCTTATATCTGTGTGTGCTTAAAGTTTGGCAGTTTTTTTTTTGTCCTGGGTGTCACTGTACTTACATACGGCAGTATTTCGCAAAAAAATACAGGCCACACATTTGTCGTAGTGGTATCTCAGTGGCAGCACTTATGTGTGGTCAAAGTTTGGCCAGTTTATGGCAGTTTTCTTTTTGTGTGCTGGGTGAAACTGTCCTTATATACAGCACTATTTAGCCAAACTCCTCCCCCCCCCCCAAAAAAAAGAAACATTTGTCGTAGTGGTATCTCTGTGCCAGCTCATATCTGATCTTGCTCCAAAGTTTGCCCAGTTTATGGCAGTTTTTTTTTTGTCCTGGGAGTCACAGTACTTATATACAGCAGTATTTTGCAAAAAACTAAAAAAAAAAAACAGGTCACACATTTTTCGGTGTGGTATCTCCGTGCCTGCTCATATCTGTGCGTGCTCAAACTTTGGCCAGTTTCCTTTTTTTTGTCCTTGGTGTCACAGTACTTCTATATAGCAATATGTTGCATTATTTTAAAAAAACAGGCCACATTTTACAGTGGGGTCTATCTCTGACACGCCTCATACATCCGTGTGCCAAAAATTGAGGCATTTTAGGCCTAAATTCCCTTTTTTGGGCAGTCTGTCACTATCGTTATATCCAGCACTCTTTTGCACTAAACAAAAAAAAATGTTTACAGTGGTGTATGTCGGTAAAAAGATTTGTGTTTCAAGTTGTTATGGCAGCTTCCTGACTGTGTTAAATGCTCCAACTACTATCACCATCATCATCTTCAGCCTAGAGGCAGTCACTGCGCAGATAGAAAGTCTGAGTAGCAGAGGGTCAATGCTTAGGCGGTGTTGCACTCTGTATTGTACTCTGTCTCTGTATTACAGGACTTGCAACTACTGAAGCCTGGAGTCCTTCGGCAGGATTCTGACAAGCCCTCACCTACTAATACTGAACTGATTGGACGCTGACATTTAAAATGAGCCCATGCATTTTCTATAACTGAAGCTAGAGATTTTGACATTTCGGATGCGTTTCCAGAGATGTCAATTGGAGAGCGTAGTGGTCGGAGATGTGACTTCTACACCACCACACGAGCTGCCCACTCTCCACCACCCGAGGTGCCGCACCCACCACCTTCTGTCTCTTTCCCATTCTCCCGCAGAATGAAAGTCGGCAAGGACAAGGTCCTCTCCCCTCTGTAACAGTGTGTCATTGTAATTTTTTTGGGGGTAAACGATATCTATTACTATGTATGTAACCCCTTGTCATGTACAGCACCATGGAATTAATGGCGCTATATAAATAATTAAATAATAATAATACTACATGGGTGTTTCCACTAGACAATCCATCAAACATGTTATTGAAGGAATTTTTTTTTCTGACATCTCTGTTCAGCTGTGCACAAACTATGTCAACTTGGTAGCTATACCCCAGTGGGTGTTGGCACAGTGTCACGTTGACTACAGTCCCCAGTTGTTATGTAGGTCCCTAATCTCACCTCTACTTCAGCAGCATGATGAATTAATAGGAAAAGCACATGGTGTTGGTGTAGCTGTTGTTTTCTTGACAAAGAAACTCAATAACATCAATGAGATGGTTAGCCGCACACGGAATGGAGAAAAAGTAAAGATGACAATTGACAAGTAGTTTCACATTTGAGGTAAAACACACTTCAACATGTTGCTTTAACTTTTACAACATTATATTCCAAAGCATTGAAGAAAAACATGGATATATTGTGAACCAAATATGATTAATCACACAAATGATGTAACTTAATTCTAAACATACACAACTATCAGTGGGGAAATTATTTTCCACCAAAATTTTTAAGTATGAGACTAGTGTCATCTTGTGGAATGATATGAGCCACAAAGTCCTTCAAAGTCCTTAAAATTGAAACTGTTCTGGATGTACTGTACAATTTTCTCTAGAAAATTGTAAGTACATGCCTTCTATGCTGCTTGCATTAAAGTACTGATTTGCCAGATATGTACGGAGTCAGGATGACCGGGCTGCGGGTACCTGTGCTGCACCATGTCCGGAACTGTCAAGGCTGCGTCCCCTGTTTCCCGGCGGAAGGAACAGGGTAATGGACAAGCCCCATTACACCGAAAGAGGGGTCGTGTTTAGACAGGGAACCTGGCCGGAAGCTGAGGGAAGCAAAGAGCAAAGCAGGAGTGAGTCCCCAGCTGTGACCGTGTGAGCAGCAAGGGGGGCAGAGCACCATGCACCTGAAGCACCGACGATGGGGCGAAATTCAGCAAACAGACCTGGTGACCGAGAGGCATGGGGCAGTTAAGAAAAAGCGGGCAAGACATCAAAGATTTGTGGCGTGGACAAGCAGCGCATAGGAGGCTGAGCAGCATGCTCCGTCCTTAGAGCAGTGGCGTTGCAAAGGACTGTTCCCATTGGCTCCCGCCACTAAAAGCAGTACTGCCATTTAGCGAGGCTCCATGTGACCAATGACCACCAGAGAGCGAGGCACCGTGTGCTCCTTGACCATGAGCACAGCACATGTGTGCAGTACAGAGAGCCAGGTCATGCCATGTGTTCAGTGTGGATAGCCAATAATTATAAGGCACAGAGGAATGAGTGAGAACGTTGGTATGGTCAGCAAGTTACTCCCTCAGCATTTTCACAAACTTTTCACTCCTTGTGATAGTCCACCGTGCCTCAGGGCCAGGGCGATGGGAGGGTCTGAGAAAACTCTCCCTGAACTTTGCCAGTGTTCCACTGCCTCTGCTGAATTGGAATTGTGTCTCTCTCAACTGTACTCCTTGCTTGGCCAACAAATTGTGACCTCTGCTGCCAGCGTTTTCATATGGGAATTTTTTTAATTATTCTGCAAGAAGGGCCCTGTGGTCCTACAACATTGTAGTACACCTGTCTGCCTCTGGAATAAGAGATAGAAAGTTCTCCTGGTAGCGTGGGTCTAGAAGTGTCACCACTTCTAGAACCTAAACTCAGCCATGCGTGCAAGACTGATAACAGTCAATACTTCCGTGTCCTCACCAAGAGGATGACTGACCATGCTTTCCTCCTCCTACTTGTCCTCATGCCTCCTCGACTTTTGACTAACCCCAGTAATATAACTGTAAATACATTACTGTAAATGCACCCCTGTAGTGTTTATCTCCCCCAACTCATTGTAGATTTTAAGTTGTCACGAGCAGGATTTTTTTGGGGGGTATTTAATTATTGCTATCATTGTTACTTAGTGTAGATTGTAAGCTGTCACTAGCAGGGTCGTTTTAATTCTGTATAATTATTGTATTATTGTTATTGTTGTTACTTGGTGTAGACTCTAAGCTGTGATGAACAGGGTCATTTTATTTTTGTTTAATTATTGTAGTATTGTTATCGTTGTTACTTAGAACTGTTTTTTTTTTCAAAAGATTAAACTGTAAATATGTTTGAACTATATAAATAACTATAAATATTCAGATTAGAACACAGAGAAGCAAGATAGAGACGTTTATGATGGAGTCATTTACGCTCACCATCTTGTTGGATTCCTCAAACTTTTGGAGGCTGGTACATATGTCTGACATCCATGTCCACTCCTGAGATCTTATGTGTGAAGTCAAAACTGAATACTGACAACCTTGTTGATGCTAGTAGACTTGTCAAACAAATGCCCTCTTCTACTCACAAATCCTTTCCAACATCTGCAGTGTAGAGTTCCAACACCCACGGACATCAAACACCAATGGGTGAGTCAGAAGCTGCAAGCGCTGCTGAAGCACTGCAAGGGCGGATAAAGCTGTAGCTGATTTTCTAAAATGGGTACGCAGAGCGTTGTACTATTTCTAGCAGATCTAGCAGCTCCGTGTAGCTTTTCAGAAAATGTTGACCAATGAGGTTAGGTGCATTTGGCAGGCACGGCACGTGTCTGAGCTCCCCTCGCCACAGAGCAGCCACCAGGTTCCAGCCATTGTCACACACAACCATGCCTGGCTGTGGGGTCAGCAGTGTCAGCCACAGATCTGACTGCTCTTTCAGAGCTGTTCACAACACTTCATCATTGTGCGTTTTTCCACCTAAGCATATTAGCTTCAGCATACCATTTTGCCACTTTGATGTGGCAGTGCTGCAGTGCTTCCAGTTTTTGACTGATGTGCTACTTTTGGAGATGGAGGCTGAAGAGGAGGAAAAGGAGGAGTAAGAGGTGCAGGAGCTGTAGATTGTGGAGGCAACCCAGATTTACGTAGGGCCCGCAATAATAGGGATTGGGAGGACGTGTCTGGCGCCCCTGAGGGTTCAGTCGCCACAGAGGTACTGCATCTCAGCCAGAGATGTGGCATTTCAACTTTCAGGTATGGTGGAGACACTACACCTGGCTTTGGCAACACTGCATCCATCACACACACTAGTTGAGTTCCTATAGCATGTCTGCAGCTAGCAAAGGGTGTTAGATGGTGGGTGGAGCTTGTGGGTCAGAGCAGGAAGTTAGAGGGAAGCAAAGACAGTCTTCCCTTCGGGAGGGAACGAAAAGACGCTGAGAGCAGCTCTCCCATAGGGGAGAGGGGAAAGAGATAAAATGGTGCAGCAGGCTCCAGTCCTGAGGAGCTGCTCACAAAGAGAAGGAAAGAAGGAAGGTTCCCTGGAAGGGAAAAGGTATTCTCAGAGGCACGGCTGAGCAAGAGGCTACCCGTGGGGCTCGTTCCAGGACTGGCGGGCGCCAGCTGGGAGAATTCAGGTCGCAGAAGGGACTCGGCCCCTAGCCTAGTGGAGAACTTTATTGCTCAGCTAGCAAGCCGACAGCTGTGATAACTTTAGTGATCACAGCGACAACCGCATGTATCTTCTCTGGGAAGGAAAGCTATATAGGATCAAGGAAACGCAGAGAGAGAACGTTGTCCTACAGGATCCGCAGCTTCTAGACTGGGACACTGCTTAGTGAGGTGCTGGAAGGAAGAAAGGAGTGGGAATCAGCACAGTTAGACGGCCAGGGAAGGCATATACTGACAGGGAGCTTTTGGACTGGTGTTCTCCATCTGCCTGGGAGTTGGCTGGACTCCTCACCTGTAGGACGTGGCACCAAGCGGGCATCTGTACTGCCAGCACCTGAACTGTGAGTAAAACCTTGGAAACTGCATTTGATTGTCTCCTCAAGTTCTTCCTGCGGAACACACTCCACTCTGCTACATCTCCCAGCACCATTACTCTTTCTACAACATCACCCTGCCCTGAGACCACAAGCTTTACCTGTGGAAAGCTATTCCAACTCTGCTGCATCACACCATCAGTCTCAGAGGATCTGCACCGCAGCGCTGGTCACCTCTGACCAGATACCACAGGTGGTGTCACGAACACCTTATTACAAACTCTATCACCCCCTGTTAATATTCCCTTTTATTGGATGCCCAGGGCCATGGACTGGGTCACTGCTGCCGTGACACATCCCTTTAATACACCGGCCCGGTACCAAGTATCCCACTGCCCTGGTGGGCGATCCAATTTGGCATCACTAACAGGATAAACCGACCCTTGAATAAGGGTCCTGTGTGCCTAACAGAATGTGCAAAGGATTAGACTTATTGAATTGTGAATTGTAAAGATGGCGGATATGGCTGCTCCACGAGGTGTGCAATGAGGCGTGCCATCGTGGGCAGTATCCAAGAAAGAGCACAAACAGGAGTGAACCTCCCCTGTCTATACTTCTATGCAACAGTATCGTGGCCGACCACTAGGGGAGTTCATGTTCTAGCGTGGTATGGCTACAAAGGGAAGAGACACTGCCCCTCGGGAGTGGAGAGAGACTCAGAGGCGGGAAAGCGAGCCAAGAAGAAGTAAGTTGACCAGGCAGCCATCATGGAGAGCGGAGGGAGGCCTGAGGAGCGAGGGAAGCAGGAAAAGATATGTCCGGCTCTGAAGAGAGGCTCCAGCTCCCAGGAGGAGGTTGACCTGGCCGCTGTGGAGCGGGAGATCCAGGAGCTGGCTCGTCGCTTGGAGGAGATACATGCACTGCTAGAACGGAGAAGGCAGGCTGCCAAGCGAGAGGCCGATGATGTCCAGGCACCCACACCACCGGTACCCGAGGCTCCGGGATCCACGTTGGCGGAACCCGCCACCACCAAAACCATCACCCCGGTACCTTCACCATGCCATCACCAGGGGGCAGCAGATGCGATGGCCTCAACAGTTACAACAACGACACCAGTGGTGGCCGCACCTCCACTAACCGCGGCTTCTAAACAAGCAGCTACTACAAAGAATTCTGAAGCTAAAGAAGTTCCTCAGGTAGCTGTACAAGCCACCACAATTGCAACCCTGGTAGTAACATCGTATGCAATGGCTCCCATTGCTGTAAATAGAAGCGGCAAGCAGCTCATACCCTGGAAGCAACAATGGCTGAATGCTTCCACGCAAACTGGAGACCACAGTGAATAGTCTTCAGGCAGGTAAAACAAAAGTTTGTCCATTTGTTTCTTTTCCCTTCAGGCAAGGGTGTTGTGAACGTGTTGGAGACAATTTCTGAGCTGAGGCTCCCTTGGTGGTTGCTGACGGTACTGAAGCTGTATCTGTTAGGGTTCGAGTTCCCGCTGCTGCAAAAGGGGAGTCTCAAACCAGTCCCGCTGTGGTCCCTCATCCATCTCCGGCCGCAGTGGAGCCTGCTCAGCAAAGACGTCGGTCCCAGCGTCTTGCCCGGTCTAATACTGTGCAGAGACTTGCTGCTGCCTCTTCAGGTTCTGCTATTGTAGCCACTACTGTTCAGCGGCGAGCAGATGTCTTTAGGTCTAAGTCCTTTGTTGCTTCATCTGAGCATGCCCAGGGCAAGATCTCCCATTGGAGATCAGGGGTCACATGCTCAGATACAGCTGCCACTCCTATTGGTCCTTCAGGAATGTCCTCCGGCTGTTGATGTTCTGAAGCAGTTTCCCATTGGTCCTTCCTGGAAGGTCTTTTTCTCGTGGCTGCTATAAAAGGCTGTCCTTACCGCATGGCCGTGCGCTAGGATCAATTGCATTATGTGCTTTGCGCCAGTGTGATCATACACGCATGTGGTTAGGGCTCGGCTGAAATAAGCCCCTAGAATACCGGCTTCTCCGGTGAGGAGATTGCTTGATTGCGTTGCTGTCTGCATGATCACGGACTGCTATCCGCACAGCAGTTATTTGTGTATCCCTGTGGTGTTAACAGGACACAGTACCTATCTCTGCGTCTTTACCTCAGCGACTCTGTGGTGTAACAGAGTTCGCTTATATCGCTATATAGCGCTGCGGCATTCCCGGTAGCGGCTCTGTGGATTAACAGAGTTCGCACTATCTGCCACAGCGCACTACGGCGTTTATTTTAGCAACTCTGCGGGATAACAGAGTTCGCTACTTATGCCATCTTACTAGCAGCAGGCTCTGCCTGCACGGTGGACCCGGGCTGCGAACACACCTCTCTACATTATTTATTAGGTGCGTTCCGCAGACCCTAACAGTATCTAATGACAGGTCCTCCTCACCTGCCAGCGACGACTGGCAATCAGGAATCACTGACTGGGCTGTTATAAGCGAGCTGCCTTCCATGATCCTGGCCGGTGATCAATTTTTGTTTCCTGGTTCATTTGGAAGTCTGCTGGTGTCTTGCCTTCGTCTGCTAACTTCAGATAAGATATTTTCTGCTTGTTTCTATTGTGTTTGCTATTTCCATTTTTGTCTGCACTTTTCTGGAGGTTAGCCGGGTCCCCTCCTGGGGCCTGTGCTACTCTTTGTTTTTCAGTAGCCACTGTTATTTGTTCAATTGCTCTTTTCCTGCTTTTTGAGTGGCTGCGGGTTAGCCTTGTTCACACTGAGATCTGATTTAGTGGGTGGCAAGATCGTGTGATCTCAGCATTTTTGAAATCAGAAGTATTGGAAGTTTTGCTAGGGTTTTGCTGGGTTGCAGATAGTATTCTGTCCTGTCCTGTCCTATTTAGGCAGTGTTTGGCCCTAGCGTTTGCTCACTGTATTTTCTGCCTGCGTTTGTGTTTCGACTTGTCTAACCGCCATTATATGTTTGTGAGCTGCCTATTCCTTTGGGGCTCTACTCCGGGGCAGTTAGCGTTCCTGTTTCTGTCTTTAGGTGTAGCTAGCTCTCCGGCTGTGCCGAGGCGTCTAGGACCACCGTAGGTACGCTCCACGGCTGCTTCTAGTTGTGCGGTTAGTTTAGGGATCTGCAACCCATTAGTTTCCAACCTCTCAGGTGTTTGGCAGCCTTGCTGTTTTGCTCCTGTCCTCCTCAGTAACCAAATCATAACACAAGGGACTGTACATAGTTTACCCCAGGTGGGTACCACAAGTTTTCTGTTTTATATGAATAAGAACTAGACTGTGTGAGCATGAACGCTGAGTGATCCAATCACTCTCCTGTAAATAGTTCAGCGTCTCCTTAGGTGCTCCCTCTTGGTTTTACATGCACTTTTAGAAAATAAGTTTCATCATTGCAACCACAGATCCGAAGAAAAACCCATTAGGTGTGGCCGAAGATGAGGTCTATTGGGCGAGACCAGTTATGTCTTGCAGCCCACCGAAGACCAACGTTGGAGGTTTAGAGCGGGTCCTCCACAAGCACAAGGACATTAGAAGATACCCCGGCTGGGATAGTATTTGCCACCTACCTCAATTGATGACAGTTATGATTGTGTATTAATAAAAGTGTTACTATACTTGTACATTATGCTTAGAGTGAAAGTAATAATTATTTTACATTGTAGAATTGTTTTATATTCCAGAGTCATAGAATAGCACTTATAGATAATGTGCATGATTGTTGGTAGCAGGTACCACTTGATGTAAATATGTACAGACAGTTACTTGAGAGCTAATAGAACTTTCTGTAAATATGTTATAAGAATAATAGGAAGTATTGTTGCAGGGACTAGATGTCCAAATTAGGTAGTGAACCTAGTAGCAACGGTTGCTACTCAGAGAACACCCCAGAAGGGGATTGCACTAAGAGAGAAGAATAAGTGTTAACCCCTTCCCGACCCATGACGCCTACGTTGGCGTCATGAAAACCAGTGCCATCCCGACCCATGATGCCAACGTAGGCGTCATGCTATAAATCATGTTCCTCCGGGCGGGTGACCGGGGTCACTGAAAGGTCACCTGACCCTCAGGCACAGGACCCTTAGTGCATCACCACAGGGGGGTTGGCTTAACCCACACGTGGCCACGATCGCTCTGATTGGCTGTTAAAATTGGAATAGCCAATCAGAGCGATTTGTAATATTTCACCAATTTCACCAATGAAATTGGTGAAATATTACAATCCAGCCATGGCCGATGCCCCCACATCGAGTCACGGTGGCGATCGGGCGCCGCCGTCACTATCTGCTCCCCTGCTCCTGGGATCCGCTGCCCCCACCTTCCGATCCCCCCTCACCTTCCGACCCCCCTACTCACCTCTCCCGGTCCACCGATGTCCCTGGATCCGTCCCGGCGGCTGCCCGGGATTCTTCATGGGCGCCGCCATCTTGGAAAATGGCGGGCGCATGCGCAGTGAGCCCGCTGGCCAGCGCATGCGCAGTGCGCCCTCCAGTGTCCAAAGATTTATTTTGATCACTGTGATAAACTGTCACAGTGATCAAAATAAAAAAAAAAGCAAATGAACCCCCCCTGTCATAGGTAGGGACAAATAATAAAATAAAGAATTTTTTTTTTCCTATTAGGCCCTGTGCACACGATGCGGATTTTGCTGCGGATCCGCAGCGGATTTTGCTGCTGATCCGCAGCGGATATTGCTGCTGATCCGCAGCGGATTTTGCTGCTGATTCGCAGCGGATTTTGCTGCTGATCCGCAGCGGATTTTGCTGCTGATCCGCAGCGGATTTTGCTGCAGATCCGCAGCGGATTTTGCTGCGGATTTTCAGCGGATTTTGCTGCTGATCCGCAGCGGATTTTGCGGCTGATCCGCAGCGGATTTTGCTGGGGATCCGCAGCGGATTTTGCTGCTGATCCGCAGCGGATTTTGCTGGGGATCTGCAGCGGATTTTGCTGCGGATTCGCAGCGGATTTTGCTGCTGATCCGCAGCAGATTTTGCTGCTGACCCGCAGCGGAGATTTTGCTGCGGATCCACAGCGGATTTGGCGCTGCGGATCCACAGCAGATTCAGAAACCATGTACAGTACAATGCAAATAAATGGTTAAAAAAACGCTGTGCACATGCGGATTTTCTGCGGTTTTAAATCCGCAGCATGTCAATTCTTTGTGCGGATTCCGCAGCGGTTTTACACCTATTCCATTATAGGTGTAAAACCGCAGGGAAAAACATCAGCAAATCCGCGCTAAATTTGCAGGTAAAACGCAGGTCATTTTACCTGCGGATTTAAGAAAAATCCGCAAGTGAATCCGCAATGTGTGCACGGGGCCTCAGGGTTAGGGTTAGGCTGGGTTCATATTGCATTATGGCAGTTCATTAGATGGAATGCGTTTCACCGTGGTATAACGCGGTGTAACGCAGTCCGTTAACGCTGCCATTCACCCCATTTGTGTGCGCATCGCAACGCATGCCGTAAAGCGGCATGCATTGGCGACGTGCCGTCATTCAGTGACGGAGCCTCGGACACGGGCTGCAGCGTATGGGCTCCGTCACCGCTAGCACAGATGAATCATCTGATGATTCATCTGCGCTAGCGGGTATAGCATAACGCGATCGCGTAATGCTATACCGTTACCAGCCAGTCAACGCTACGTGTTGAACGGCTGGTAAAAAGCAATATGAACCCAGCCTTAGGGTTAGAACTAGGGATAGGGTTAGCATTAGGGTTAGAATTAGGGTTAGGGTTAGAATTAGGGTTAGAATTTGGGTTAAGGTTGGAATTTGGGTTAGGGTTGGAATTTGGGTTAGGGTTGGGATTAGGGTTAGGTTTGTGGTTAGGGTTAGAGTTAGGATAATTGTTTGGTGTGTTTTGGGGTTAGGGTTGGGATTAGGGTTAGGATTGTGGTTAGTTTTATGGTTAGAGTTGGGATTAGGGTTAGGGGTGTGTTGGGGTTAGGGTTATGGTTAGGGTTTGTATTAGGGTTAGGGGTGTGTAGGGGTTAGGGTTGGGGTTAGGGGTGTGTTGGGGTTAGGGTTGGAGTTAGAATTGAGGGGTTTCCACTATTTAGGCACATCAGGGGGTCTTCATACGCGACATGGCGCCACGATTGATTCCTGCAAATTTTGCGTTCAAAAAGTCAAACAGTACTCCCTTTATTCCAAGCCCCGACGTATGCCCAAACAGTGGTTTACCACCACATATGGGGTATCAGCGTACTCGGGAAAAATTGCACAACAACTTTGGGGGTCTAATTTCTCCTGTTAACATTGGGAAAAAAAATTGGGGACTAAAAAATTATTTTTGTGGAAAAAAATGATTTTATATTTTCACGGCTCTACGTTATAAACTTCTGTGAAGGACTTGGAGATTCAAAGTGCTTACCACACATCTAGAGGAGTTCCTTGGGGGATCTAGTTTCCAAAATGAGGTCACTTGTGGGGAGTTTCTACTGTTTAGGCACATCAGGGGCTCTGCAAACGTAACATGACGCCCGCAGACCATTCCATCAAGTGGGCATTTCAAAACGTCACTACTAGGGTTGAGCATTCCGATACCGAAACCCGGTTCCGATACCTGAAATCCAATGTAAGTCTATGGGAACAAAATATCGGAATATTTTTAATTCCGATATTTTGTTCCCATAGACTTACATTGGATTTCAGGTATCGGAACCGGGTTTCGGTATCGGAATGCTCAACCCTAGTCACTACTTCCCATCCGAGCCCCGAAGTGTGCCCATACAGTTGTTTTCTCCCACATATGGGATATCAGCATATTCAGGACAAATTGGACAACAACTTTTGGGGTCTAATTTCTCATGTTACCCTCGGGAAAATAAAAAAATTGGGGACTAAAAGATCCTGATTGTGGAAAAAATATGATTTTTTTATTTTCATGCCCGGGCGTTATAAACTTCTGTGTAGCCCTTGGGGGTTCAAAGTGCTCACCACACATCTAGATAAGTTCTTTGTGGGGTCTAGTTTCCAAAATGGGGTCACTTGTGGGGAGTTTCTACTGTTTAGGCACATCAGGGGCTCTGCAAATGTAACATGACGCCAGCAGACCATTCCATCAAAGTCGGCATTTCAAAACGTTACTACTTCCCTTCCGAGCCCCAATGTGTGCCCAAACAATGGTTCCCCCCCACATATGGGGTACCAGTGTACTCAGGACAAACTGTACAACAACTTTTGTGGTCCAATTTCTCCTGTTACCCTTGTGAAAATAAAAAATTGCGAGTTAAAAAAAATCAGTTTTTGAGGAAAAAAATTATTTTTTATTTTCAAAGCTCTGCATTATAAACTTCTGTGAAGCACGTGGGGGTTTAAGGTGCTCACCACACATCTGGATATGTTCCTTTGGGGATCTAGTTTACAAAATGGGGTCACTTGTGGGGGGTTTCTACTGTTTAGGCACATCAGGGGCTCTGCAAACGTACCAAGATGCCCGCAGACCATTCCATCAAGTCGGCATTTCAAAGCGTCACTACATCCCTTCCGAGCCCTGACGTGTGCCCAAACAGTGGTTCCCCCCCACATATGGGGTACTAGCGTACTCAGGACAAACTGGACAACAACTTTTGGGGTCCAATTTCTCCTGTAACCATTCTGAAAATAAAAAATAGTGGGCTAAAAAAAATCATTTTTTGAGAAAAAAAAATGATTTTTTATTTTCATGGCTCTGCGTTATAAACTTCTGTGAAGCACCTGGGGCTTCAAAGTGCTCACTATGCATCTAGATAAGTTCCTTAGGGGGTCTAGTTTCCAAAATGGGGTCACTTGTGGGGGAGCTCCAATGTTTAGGCACACAGGGACTCTCCAAATGCGACATGGCAACCGCTAAATATTCCAGCATATTTTCCATTCAAAAAGTCAAATGGCGCTCCTTCCCTTCTGAGCCCTGCCGTGCGCCCAAACAGTGGTTTATGACCACATATGAGGTATATGTGTACTCAGGAGAAATTGCCCAACAAATTTTAGGATCCAATTTATACTGTTGCCCATGTGAAAATGAAAAAACTGAGGCTAAAAGAAAATTTTTGTGAAAAAAAAGTACTTTCTTTTTTTTACGGATCAATTTGTGAAGCACCTGGGGGTTCAAAGTGCTCACTATGCATCTAGATAAGTTCCTTAGGGGGTCTAGTTTCCAAAATTGGGTCACTTGTGGGGGAGCTCCAATGTTTAGGCACACAGGGACTCTCCAAATGCGACATGGCAACCGCTAAATATTCCAGCATATATTTCATTCAAAAAGTCAAATGGCGCTCCTTCCCTTCTGAGCCCTGCCGTGCGCCCATACAGTGGTTTATGACCACATATGAGGTATCTGTGTACTCAGGAGAAATTGCCCAATAAATTTTAGGATCCATTTTATCCTGTTGCCATGTAAAAATGAAAAAATTGATGCTAAAAGAAAATTTTTGTTGGAAAAATTAAAATGTCCATTTTTTCCTTCCACGTTGCTTTAGTTCCTGTGAAGCACCTGAAGGGTTAATAATCTTCTTGAATGTAGTTTTGAGTAGCTTGAGGGGTGCAGTTTTTATAAAGGTGTCACTTTTGGGTATTTTCTGCCATATAGACCCCTCAAAGTGACTTCGAATGTGAGGTGGTCCCTAAAAAAAATGGTTTTGTAAATTTTGCTGTAAAAATGAGAAATCGCTGGTCAACTTTTAACCCTTATAACTTCCTAACAAAAAAAAATGCTGTCCCCAAAATTGTGCTTATGTAAAGTAGACATGTGGGAAATGTTATTTATTAACTATTTTGTGTCACATAACTCTCTGGTTTAACAGAATAAAAATTAAAAATGTGAAAATTACAAAATTTTCAAAATTTTCGCCAAATTTCAATTTTTTTCACAAATAAACGCAAAAATTATTGACATAAATTTACCACTAACATGAAGCCCAATATGTCATGAAAAAACAATCTCAGAATCGCTAGGATCCGTTGAAGCGTTCCTGAGTTATTACCTCATAAGGTCAAAATAGGCTGGGTCATGAAGGGGTTAATAAAGTAACAGTACTTTTATAGGGAAAGAGAAGTTAGTGTGAATGTAATAGTATTCTTGTAGGGAAATTATGCCCTATCTGTTAGCGAACTTGAAAGTTTAACGGTTGCTGCCAATAGCACTTTTATAATAGATAAAGTAAGTTAATGTTTTTATGCAACGTTTAGAAGAAGTGCCTCCCACAAAAGGAAATTGCGTTTGAATTGTTTTTCTAACCGCGAGAATGCATTTTCTAAAAATTTTGTGTTTCCTGTAACATCATTTACTCTGCTTCAGGCCGTGGACACATGCCTGTGTTATGCCGGGTCGGCACACCATGAAAAATAGTCCCTCTTGTTCGTGGCCTTGGAGTGATCCTTGACTCTGCCCTCTCTTTCAAGCTACATATCCAAGCCCTTGCCTCCTCCGGCCCACTACAACTCAAAAACATTTCCTGGATCCGTACATTCCAAGAAACTTCAAAAATATTTGTGCACGCCCTCATGATCTATTGCCTCGACTAGTGCAACCTTATACTCTCTGGCCTCCCCTCTAAGCACTCTTGCACCACCCAAATCTATCCTAAACTCTGCTGCCAGAGTAATCCAACTGTCCCTCTGTTATTTCCCAGCCTCTCCTCTCTGCCAAGCCCTTCACTGCCTTTCTACTGCCCATAGTCTACAGTGTTCAAAAGCCTAACTATGACATACAAAGCCTTCCAGAAACTGTCTCCTCCATACATCTGTGACATTGTCTCCCAATGTCCGACTTGCTCATGATTTATTCAACGCTAACCCAGTGTGCTGTCAGCGAGATGTACCATCCCTGACCACGAGCATATGTCCACATGTCCATGGTTAGGTGCTTTTTCCCTGTAACAGAATTGTTGAGGGCCTGGGTAATGTTGTGGGACACATGCTTGCTTGTGTAATGTCATTACTGCAGGCCGGGAGAAATAGTGGAGGGTGGGAAATGAGTACCTTGTTACTGTTACCGCCATCAGGTTGCATAAAGCTTCCGTCTTCCACGAGCATAAAATGCAACATTTCCATCGCAAACAGATGAGAAATGTTTGAATTTAGTACTGTGGCGTTGGCTGCGTATTTCCGCTTGCGTTCGAAGGACTGGGGTATGGACAACTGAACGCTGGGTTGGGACAAGGACATGGACTTGATTGTTAATAGTGCTAGTTGAGTTGGTGTGCAACTACAGATGCAGGGCAGGAGGCATCTTTGCATGCACCATGGACAGGGGATTGGCTTGCACGCGCAACAGCTGAAGACGCAGTGGTATCACCCGAAGACTGTTCATGGAGCATGGTGTTCAACCAACAAAGTCGGGTGCATTGCTGCCATGAGCCTGATCATGCTGGTGGTGGTAAGGCTGGTAGTTTTGCTACCACCGCTGATGCGGGCATGGCCGGTGGTGCAAATGGCCTTTTTGGGGTTATCTGCAGAGTCTTTAAAAAAAAAAAAAGACTGTTAGGGGGACATTCATTGTCTTCCTCTACCAAACCACCTCCTCACCTCAACACCTGTCTTTGGGTGTTCCCCAAGGCTCTGTTCTAGGAACTCTACTTTTCTCCATCTACACCTTCGGCCTGGGACAGCTGATGTAATGGCACGGTTTGCAATATCATCACTACGCTAATGACACGCAGATCTACTTATCTGTACCTGACATCACCTCCTCATTGACCCAAAACACGTCTTCCCGATATATCATCCTTCTTTACTGCTCGCTTTCAAAAAGTGGACACGGACAAACGAGAATACATCATCTTTCAAGCCTCTCATGCTGAGTAGACATGAGAGCTGTGTATGCATCATTCGGTACCACTTTTATTTAGTAAGAGGGTAACTTAGCCCTAGCGAAAATGATTTTCCAGACATTCACGGCCTTTTTTGCACATTTTTTGCCGCTGTGATCTTCATCATCTAGGTGTGGATGTGGTAAATTTCAAAGTCATCATCAATACCATCATAGTCCATATCTTGTAAAGAGGAAATCTGGTGTTTCCAAGGGTCGTGGTTATGTACGTTTAGTGGCATTCCTTTAACAGTGCTTGTTACACTATGACAAATAATTTTCAAATGGGACATTTGGATCTTAATGGTAATATGTATGGGTGAAGATGAAGAAGCTTGTGCCACGGGTGTGTTTATAGTTACGGACGGTGCACTCCTCTTTAAACTTACCGTTTATACTCGAGTATAAGCCAAGATTTTCAGCCCATTTTTTAGGGCTGAAAGTCCCCCTCTGGGCTTATAAGCGAGTCATATGCCAGGGGGTCGGCGGTGAGGCGGAGCGCAGCTGTCCTATACACTCACTCCCTCCTGGCGCGGTTTCTGCAGCCCCTGCTCTTCTCCAATGGTCACCGGCGCCTGTGTTCAGCAGTCACGTGGTACCACTCATTAAAGTCATGAATATGCACATATTCATGACTTTAATGAGCGGTACCAAGTGACAGCTGAAGTTAGGAATAGCTGCCGGAGACTGTGGGAGAAGAGCAGGGCTGCAGAGACTGCGCCAGGAGGGGGTGAGTATAAGCGATATTCACCTGTCCCCGGTCCACCGCTGCTCGCTGCTCTGTCCTCGCATCCTCTAGCTGTGAATGTTCAGGTCAGAGGGCATGCTCTGCCTGAGCATTCACTGCCGAGGACCCGGAAGACAGCGGCGTGCAGAGGTGGACAGGTGAATATTGCCGGTGCCGGGGCCTGAGCCAGCGGTGACACCGGCACCTGTCCCCAATAGCGCGCCGGTTTCCCCGCCTGCTCAGGACACCGACACCTGGCCCCCAGCAATGAGAGGTGAGTATTAGAGATGAGCGACTTTGGCTCCGGGAGCATCAAGTCGGGTTTCGGACCACCCGACTTTCCCAAAAGTCGAGTCGAACGAAGTCGGCCGACTAACGGAAAAGGTCGAGTCGGAGTCGAAAATCCGACCCCAATGCAAGTCAATGGGGAATAAAATTCGGCAGGGAGAGGAGGACAGTAAACACACCTACGGTGCCGATTTCAATGCCAACGACATCAATTCTTATTACTTAAGCTTGTCAACCTTAATTTACTTTATAATAATAGTAATGCACTGAAAACTGGGGGTTATTTGGCTAAAGTTGAGGAGGGGACAGGCTCCAGGTTTTCGTGGGCCCCGGGTGAAAGTTTCAGTGGGCCCCTTTAACACATACCACAATTCATGATGCTCCGATACATCAGAGAAATATAGGTATAGTACAATGCCAAATACTTCACTTTTTTCTTTACATGAGTGGATATCTATTGTAAATTCTACAATAGCTCAGAAAACAGACAGTATAATCTGCCATACAGTATTATGGGCACCACATAGTGCACCATACAGAATAATGAGCCCTATATATTGCTCCATACATAATTGGTCCCATATAATGTTCCATACAGTATATGATGAGCTCCAAATAATGCTCCAATATATGATGGACACCATGGATGATGCTCCAGTGAATGATGGGCCTATATAATGCTCCATATATAATGAGCCCCATATAATGCTCCAGTGTATAATGGGCCCCGTATATGATGTTACAGTGTATGATGGGCCCCATTTATAATGATTCAGTGTATGATGGGCCCCATATATAATTCTCCAGTGTATAATGCTCCCCATATATTTGTCAAGCGGTCTTATGATATGTGTACGATGTCAGTAAACTATTCTTAAAAGAACAACACTCTATACAACATATAGATTAGCAACATCAGCATGTAAATATAGAATAGATTTACCTGACACGATATCCGTTGAACTCAGGGTTAATCTTGAGGACTTGATACACTGTCACAGGAAAGAGGAGGACCGGGGGTCTAACCTGACCCTAAACTGGGGTCCTAACTAATCCCTCACCTTGGAGGTACTGATAATGGTTCAGAGGTCCAAGTCTCCAGCCTAACCCTGTCTCCTATCAGTCCCTGAACCCTGTAATCAGTCCTAAGAAGGATACTGATTACCACCAAAGGGATATGGGCTGATCTCTGCTAAATACACAGATTAGACATATAAGACAGACTGGAGAAAACACAGACTTGCATACACACTCAAACACAGAAGGAACATAAATGATCTGGGATATTAAACTCTAAGCAAGGTGAGCTTAAAACAACTAAGGAGCTCTTTAACTTAAGTCTATACAGATACAATCCTATCTGTGGTCTGCATGAAGAATTTCACTGGCAACTCCCAACACAGACAACCAGAGATTTAAAGGAAACCAATCAACAAATAATTAATTGCAGCCGGGAGAAACTGCACCCAGTCCCAGAACTGAGCACAGACAGAATTAACTCCCTAACTGCCAAACACAAAGAAACAGCAACTCAGCTGTGAGAAGTCAGAATGTGCAACCGCGACGATCTTCGTGGCGATGCACACATGACAGTACCCCCCCTTCTACGAGGGGCCTCCGGACCCTCAGGGCCAGGTTTGCCCGGGTGAGTTCTGTGGAAGGTCCGCACCAAACGATCTGCGTTAATGTCAGACGCAGGAACCCACGTCCTCTCCTCTGGACCATACCCCTTCCAATGCACCAAGTACTGAAGGGACCGGCGATTCAGACGTGAGTCAATGATCTTTGACACTTGAAACTCCAAGTTACCATTGACCACCACTGGAGGAGGAGGTAGAGGTGATGGTATGACTGGTGCCACGTACCTCTTAAGTAATGACTTGTGGAACACATTGTGGATTTTAAACGTAGGAGGGAGGTCCAGACAAAATGCCACAGGATTAATTATGGAACTGATCCTGTACGGCCCGATGAATCTGGGGCCCAGCTTCCAGGAGGGAACTTTAAGTTTTATATTCCTGGTAGACAACCATACCAGATCGTTCACATTAAGATCTGGACCAGAAACTCTCCTCCTATCAGCCATACGTTTATAACGGTTCCCCATAGCACTCAGATTATTCAATACACCTCTCCACACTGAAGCAAGTGACGACGAGAAACGCTCCTCCTCAGGAACCCCAGAAGGGCCCCCCCCATTGAATGTACAAAACTGGGGATGAAAACCATATGCCCCAAAAAACGGGGACTTACCAGTGGACTCGCTCCGCCTGTTGTTAAGAGCGAACTCTGCCAGAGGCAAGAAAGAAGACCAGTCCTCCTGGTTCTCTGAGACAAAACACCGAAGATAAGTCTCTAGGCTTTGATTCAGACGCTCTGTCTGACCATTGGTCTGCGGATGAAAAGCCGAGGAAAATGACAATTGCATCCCCCGACGTAAACAAAATGCCCTCCAAAACTTGGACACAAACTGAGACCCCCTATCTGACACCACATCAGAAGGCAACCCATGAAGTCTCACAATCTCCCCAATGAACACCTGCGCCAGAGTTTTAGCATTAGGGAGGGCAGGAAGAGCAATGAAATGTGCCATCTTACTGAACCTGTCAACAACCACCAGTATGACAGTCTTCCCTGACGACTGAGGAAGGTCCGTGATGAAGTCCATAGACAAATGAGTCCATGGACGATCCGGAAGTTTCAAGGGTAAGAGGGTCCCAGACGGACGGGTATGAGGGGTCTTAGAGCGAGCACAAACCCCACAGGACGCGACAAAAGTTAAAACATCTTTATTAACGTTAGGCCACCAAAACCGGCGAGAAAGGAGATCTAAAGTAGCCTTACTCCCTGGATGTCCTGCTAAAGCAGAATTATGATGTGCCTCAATAACCTTTTGTCTCAACTGATTTGGAACAAACAGTCTCCCTGGAGGTCCTGCAGGGGCGTCCCCCTGAGCCTCTAACACCTCCTCCTCAAGCTCAGAACATACAGCCGACACTACCACCCCCTCCTGAAGGATAGGAATCGGGTCATCCATTTTCCCGGCCCCTGGGAAACTGCGAGACAAGGCATCCGCCTTAACATTCTTAGATCCAGGGCGATAAGTGACAACAAAATTAAACCTGGTAAAAAACAACGACCATCGAGCTTGTCTGGAATTCAGACGCTTAGCAGATTCCAAATACAGCAGGTTCTTGTGATCAGTAATGACGGTGACCAGGTGGACTGCCCCCTCCAAAAAGTGACGCCATTCTTCAAAAGCCAACTTAATGGCCAAAAGTTCCCTATTGCCGATATCATAATTCCTTTCGGCGGACGAAAATTTTTTAGAAAAGAAAGCGCACGGATGCCATTTACCAGGGGACGGACCCTGGGACAATATTGCACCCACCCCTACGTCAGACGCGTCCACCTCCACAACGAACGGCTGTGATGCATCTGGTTGGATGAGAACGGGTGCCGAAGCAAAACATTTTTTCAAAGAGGAAAAAGCTTGGCAAGCTTTGTCCGACCATTTAGAAAAATCCGTCCCTTTTCTTGTCATGTCAGTGAGAGGTTTGACAACAGATGAGAAATTACAAATAAATTTCCGGTAGTAGTTAGCAAACCCCAGAAAACGCTGCAGAGCCTTAAGATCCTCTGGCTGATCCCATTCAAGCACTGCTCTCACCTTTTCAGGGTCCATACGGAAACCGGAGGTGACACCAAGAAACCCAAAAACTGAAGTTCCTGTACGGCGAATACACACTTTTCCAGTTTGGCGTATAGTTTATTGTCTCGCAAGATCTGCAACACCTGTCTCACATGCTCCTGGTGAGACACAAGATCTGGTGAGTAAATTAAAATGTCATCCAAATATACGACCACAAACAGCCCCACCAGATGACGAAAAATGTCATTAACAAAATGTTGGAATACTGCTGGTGCAGTAGTCAGACCAAAAGGCATGACAAGGTTCTCATAATGTCCCTCCGGCGTGTTAAACGCCGTTTTCCACTCATCCCCCTCTTTTATCCTAATCAGATTATACGCCCCCCTGAGATCCAATTTAGAGAACCATTTGGCGCCAACAATTTGATTGAAGAGATCAGGAATCAGAGGGAGTGGATACGGATCTCGAACAGTAATCCGATTAAGTTCGCGGAAATCCAAGCAAGGGCGTAGGCCTCCATCTTTTTTCTTCACAAAGAAGAACCTCGCGGCCACTGGGGAAGATGAAGGTCTAATATGCCCTTTGGCCAGACTTTCCGAAATATAATCTTTCATAGCCTGCCTCTCAGGACCAGAAAGGTTATATAACCTAGCTTTAGGTAACTTAGCATCAGGAAGTAAATTAATAGAGCAGTCATACACGCGATGAGGAGGCAACTCCTGACACCCCTCCTCAGAGAACACATCCCCAAAGTCCTCCAAAAAAGGAGGCAAAGTACTAGGCACGACCGCACTGATGACTGTGTTCATGCAGTTACTTTTGCAAAACTCCCCCCATTGGCTTATATCTCTGGAGTGCCAATTAATCACAGGGTTATGTTTAACCAACCAAGGAAGTCCCAACACAATAGGAGTAGGTAGACCCTCCAACACATAACAAGATAATAGTTCCCTATGTATTGCCCCTACCCGAAGGTCAATGTTATGAACCTCATGAACAAAGCTACCTTGGCCGAGAGGCCTGGCGTCAATGGAGAATATAGGGATCGGTTTGACCAATACACTCAGATGCATACCTTGAGCCTGAGCAAACTGAGCGTCAACCAGATTAGCCCCGGACCCACTATCAAGAAGAACAGAAAATCTCTCCACTCTCGTACCAACCACCACCTCCACTGGTACAAGGAACTGAGAAGAACTAGCGGACGAAATACATACTCCCAGGTTGTCGTCCACCACACAACCTGGGATTAACAGTTTTCCGGCGACTTTTTGCTCAACAAGGCACGGGATGGACATCCCCCAACAAAATGTCCCTCTTTCCCGCAGAAGAAACACCTTCTAGTCCTGCGGCGTACCGCCAATCCCCTCCTACGAAATGATGTCCCTCCCAACTGCATAGGCTCCTCCGAACAGACAAGGGGAACCTCAACATAAGGGACTTTAGTAGTAGGTGGAGTAACAACAGGGGGCGGAGTTACCTCGCACCTCTCCCGGAGCCGTCTATCAGTACGGATAGCTAGGGCCATAGCAGCCTCCAGTGATGGAGGAGAATCATACTGAGCAAAAACGTCCTTTAATTTGTCAGAAAGCCCATGACAAAACTGGCTTCTAAGAGCTGGGTCATTCCACTGAGTATCTGTGGCCCATCTACGGAACTCAGAAGCAAATTCCTCCGCCGGACGATCTCCCTGCTGTATCTTACGTAATTTTGTCAAAGCACAGAGAGACCCGATCTGGGTCATCATATACCAAACCCAGGGCAGTAAAAAATCGATCTACTGACTGTAGAGCCGGGGATCCCGGAGGAAGGGAGAAGGCCCAGGATTGAGGGTCCCCTTGTAGGAGCGAGATAACAATTCCCACTCTCTGCTCTTCACTCCCTGATGATCGAGGCCGAAGCCGAAAATACAATTTACATGCTTCCCTGAAGGTAAAAAATTTGTCTCGCCCACCAGTGAACCTGTCCGGGAGAGCTACTTTAGGTTCAAATCTGGTTTGCTCCGAGGGAGACAAAACTTTGGACTTAATGTCCGTCAGCTCCATGGATAATCCCTGCAACTGCAGAGCCAGCTGGGCTACTGGATCCATGGCAACTGGGAATAATTTTATGGGCCAGTGAAAATGTCACGCGGTCTTATGATATGTGTACGATGTCAGTAAACTATTCTTAAAAGAACAACACTCTATACAACATATAGATTAGCAACATCAGCATGTAAATATAGAATAGATTTACCTGACACGATATCCGTTGAACTCAGGGTTAATCTTGAGGACTTGATACACTGTCACAGGAAAGAGGAGGACCGGGGGTCTAACCTGACCCTAAACTGGGGTCCTAACTAATCCCTCACCTTGGAGGTACTGATAATGGTTCAGAGGTCCAAGTCTCCAGCCTAACCCTGTCTCCTATCAGTCCCTGAACCCTGTAATCAGTCCTAAGAAGGATACTGATTACCACCAAAGGGATATGGGCTGATCTCTGCTAAATACACAGATTAGACATATAAGACAGACTGGAGAAAACACAGACTTGCATACACACTCAAACACAGAAGGAACATAAATGATCTGGGATATTAAACTCTAAGCAAGGTGAGCTTAAAACAACTAAGGAGCTCTTTAACTTAAGTCTATACAGATACAATCCTATCTGTGGTCTGCATGAAGAATTTCACTGGCAACTCCCAACACAGACAACCAGAGATTTAAAGGAAACCAATCAACAAATAATTAATTGCAGCCGGGAGAAACTGCACCCAGTCCCAGAACTGAGCACAGACAGAATTAACTCCCTAACTGCCAAACACAAAGAAACAGCAACTCAGCTGTGAGAAGTCAGAATGTGCAACCGCGACGATCTTCGTGGCGATGCACACATGACAATATTGCTCCAAACAATAAAAAAAATTGAAATACCTCTCCTCGCTCGGCACTGCTGTACTCTGGACTACTCAGTGTCACCATCTTTCAGTTCTGTGCACTGTGACTGTTCAGGCAGAAAAAGCACAGACGTGACGTCATTGCGCTCTCTGACCTGAATGTCACTGTCAGGAAACGCGGAAGACGTCACAGCGGTGGAGTAGGGAGAGGTAATTATTGCAAGTGCTGGGGCCCTGAGCAAGCAGGGGGGGCCCACTCATGGGTGACGGCACTGGCACAGGGCCCCTCATAGTACGCCGGTGTCTCTGATAGCGAGTGGGCCCCCCACCGTCAGAGACACCGGAGTACTATGAGGGGCCCTGTGCCAGTGTTGTCGCCCACGAGTGGGCCCCCCCACCTGCTCAGGGCCCCGGCACTTGCCCGGTTGCACCAGGTGCTGACGCCAATCCTGGGGGGTACAGCCCAGTTAGGGAGGTGGAAAAACTGGCATATGTTGAGGTGTAGGCTGTATGTTCAGCAGCTGCAAATGGAGGAATTGGAGAAGTGGGAGGAAGAGGAGGACAAAGCGAGCCATTTTGCTGGCAACCTATGTGGCATCACAGGAAGGTGGTACAAAATCCTTTGAAACCCAGGCATGGTTCATTTTAATGAAGGTGAGATCACCAACATTTTGGGTCAACAGCCGGGTCCTTCTTTCTGTCAGGATTGATCCAGCAGCACTGAAGACTCTTTCTGATAGCACACTACCAGCAGGGCAAGCAGCTCCTGTAAGGCATATTCGGCCAATTCAGGCCAGGTGTCCAGTTTACAGGCTGAGTAGTCAAAGGGGAATGAACTGTGAGGAAGAACATCGATAGGGGAGGAGAGGTAATTTTGAACCATAGTTGACAACTGCTGTTTCCTGTCTGTTGCAATCGATTCGGTATAAACAGTCGTGTGAGCGGTACTCGAGAAATCAGTCCACAACATGGTCATGAAACCCCTGTCTCCAACGCCACTTCGGCTGTGTGCACCACGAACACCTCTTCCATATTGCACAGTACGGCTCGTGGTAGAACCTGCACCGCTGCTGTGTGCTGGGAATGCCTCTAACAAATGGTTTACAAGAGTTGTTTGTTTGTTCGCCAATATTAGCTCTAGGTTCTCCTGTGGCATGATGTTCTGTAATTTGCTTTTAAAGTGTGAATCGAGGATGCTGGCCAACCAGTAGTAGTCATCCTTCATAATTTTGGCAATGCGGGGGTCCCTTTTCAGGATCCGCAAGACATAATCACACATTTGGGCCAATGTTCCAGATGTCAATGATGCACTGCCAGTGGTGGGTGGAGGAGCACTTTCTGCCAAATCCACATCCCTCCAGTCACGCACAAACTCTGTACCTGATCTTGGCAAGCCAACATTTTCTCTTGCCCCCTGAGAAGCATCGTCCTCCCCAAAATAATCATCCCCCTCATCCTCTTCCTCTTCTTCCTCCACCTCATCCAGGACAGTTCCCTGAGCAGACAATGGCTGACTGTCATCAAGGCTTCCCGTCTCCTCTTCCTCCTCCTCTGCTGCAGACGCCTGACCCTTAATGTGCGTCAAAGTTTGCATGAGCAGACACATAAGTGGGATTCTCATGCTTATGATGGCGTCGTCTGCGCTTACCAGCCGTGTGCATTCCTCAAAACACTGAAGGACTTTACAGAGGTCTTTCAGCTTTGACCACTGCACACCTGACAACTCCATTTCTGCCCTCAAACTGCCTGCCTGTGTATCCTCCCACAAATGCATTACAGCCTGCCTCTGTTCGCACAGCCTCTCAACCATGTGCATGGTGGAGTTCCACCTTGTTGCAACGTCTATGATTAGACGGTGCTTGGGGAGGTGGAGCGAACGCTGCAGGGTCTGCATACGACTGGAGTCTGCGGGCGAGCAACGGATGTGCGAGCACAGTCTTCGCACCTTATGGAGCAGGGCTGGTAACTCCGGATAATTATTTATGAAGCACTGCACCACCAGGTTCAAGGTGTGAGCCAGGCAAGGTATGTGTCTGAGGTTTGCCAGGGCTATGGCCGCCACAAAATTACGGCCATTATCACTGACTACCTTGCCTGGCTCAAGATGTAGACTGCCCAGCCATGACTCAGTTTCTCGCTGCAAGTAGTTGGCCAGTAACTCCGTGGTGTGTCTGTTGTCGCCCAAAGACATCATCTTTAAAACAGCCTGCTGACGCTTACCACTAGCTGTTCGATAGTGGGACACCTCGTGTGCAACACTGGAAACTGCTGATGGAGTGCTGGTGTCGACGAGCTTTTGCTTCTGAGTAGGAGTAGGGTCGAACGCTTACAGCCAACTGTTGCCTATACCATGGGCTAGGCAGCACTGTCCCACCGCCGCTGTCCCCTGTGGACACTGCATCCACCACATTAACCCAGTGCACAGTGATGGACACGTAACGGCCCTGGCCATGCCTACTGGCCGATGCATCTGTTGTGAGGTGCACATTTCCACTCACTGATTGTTTGAGTGCATGGATAATGCGGTCTTTCACATGCAGGTGGAGGGCAGGGATGGCTTTTCTAGAAAAGAAGTGCTGACTGGGTAGGTCATAGTGTGGAACAGCATAGGCCATGAGCTCTCGGAAAGTTGCGCTTTCAACCAAACGGAAGGGCATCATCTCTAATGAGATCAGTTTGGCAATGTAGACGTTCAAAGCAAGTGCATGGTGTTTAAATGTCTAAGCATGCAACTGATATTCAATTTGCGGAGATTTTTCCCTCGGCTAAAGGTCCTTCCACACTTCTTACAGATAACCTTTGCCTCATCAATAGGATTTTTGTCAAAAAAGTGCCACACTGCACTCTTCCTACTATGGGATAAATTTTCAGGGCTTGCACGCTTTGCTAATTTGACTGTCTGGCCAAGCTGTCCTGCAACTCTTTTTGTTTTTTTAACACGTTTTTGGCCTGCTACGGGCTGCCAGATAACCTCAGCTGCGATGTTGATGCCTGCTGCAGATCCTTCTACTCTTCTGAGATATTGCCAGCGGCACCCTCTTCACCCAATGGATGCCAATCCAGGTCAACAACTGGGTCATCCATCACCTCCTCTTCAATTTCATCTGCACCTTCCTCTGTGTCACCGTGTAAGGTGGTATAGTATGTGGGAAGGGGCACCTGAGTTTCATCAGGGTCAGAATCTGGCTCAGTAGACTACGAGGGCAATGCAGTGCTCTGGATGAATGTACCAGCAGAATCATATAGCACTGGCTGTGCATCAGTGCACTCCATGTCATATTCATCTTGGACTGGGGAATTCAGGATTTGACTTGATAACCCAGGCATGGTATGTGAAAAGAGCTCCATTGAGTAATCTGAAGTGTGGCCTGCCGCATCCTTCACTTTTGGTGGGGTGAAGGATACAAGGAAAGGTGTTGTTCCTGACCAGGAGCCTGCACTGATGACTCAGTGCTTGAATTTTTTGAAACTTCAGAAGTGGAGGCGATAGAGCTAGAGGCTGTTTCGGCAATGTAAGCCAAAACCTGTTCCTGATGCTCTGGCTTTAAAAGCGGTTTACCTTCTCCCAGAAAAGGAAGCCTTCTAGGCCTTCTGGAGCCAGACGATGATGCAGGCTCAACACCTCCTGCCTTAGGTGCTATTGTGCTTTTGGCACTACCAGCAGATGCACCACCACCACCATCAGTACCAGCTGCCCCCCCCACGCCCACGTCCATGGCCTCTTCCACCATACTTCCTCATGTTTGGGAAACTGTACCAAAAATACCGGCAGATATATGGAATTTTATCAGAAGCGTACAGCTGTATACAGTGTAGGGGAAAATTTTAATCTCTGTATATATTTATGGAGTCACACACAGACGCTCTCTCAATATGGATTTGACCATAATACAAAGAGCAGATATACGGTACTATATCAGAAGTGTACAGCTGTATACAGTGTAGGGGAAAATTTCAATCTCTGTATATATTTCCGGAGTCACACACAGATGCTCTCTCAGTATGGATTTGACCGTAATACAAAGAGCAGATATACGGTACTGTATCACAAGCGTAAGCGTACCGACCTGTTTGCTCAACTCTAGTGAGTATGTCTTTTTTATTATTATTATTATTATTATTATTATTATTCGCAGCAGCATATGTGGGCACAATCTATGGAGCATCTTGTGGGGCATAATACTTAGGGCAGAATATGGGGCACAATCTATGGAGCATCTTGTGGGGCATAATACATGGGCAGCATATGGAGCACAATCTATGGAGCATCTTGTGGGGCATAATACATGATGCAGCATATGGGGCATAATACACGGGGCAGCATATGGGGCACAATCTATGGAGCATCTTGTGGGGCATAATACATGGGGCAGCATATGGGGCATAATACATGGGGCAGCATATGGAGCACAATCTATGGAGCATCATATGGGGGCATAATACAAAGGGCAGCATATGGGGCATAATCTTTGGAGCAGCATATGGGGCATAATATATGGGGCAGCATATGAGGCATAATATATGGGGCATAATCTGTGGAGCAGCATATGGGGCATAATCTATGGAGCAGCATATGGGGCTCCTGATTCAATATGGCTTTTCAAAAACATTTAACCTACTTTAATTTTACTTTTATTGGTATCTATTTTTATTTTTGAAATTTACCAGTAGCTGATTCATTTTCCACCCTAGGCTTATACTCGAGTCGATAAGTTTTCCCAGTTTTTTGTGGCAAAATTAGGGGGATCGGCTTATACTCAGGTCGGCTTATACTCGAGTATATATGGTAGTTTTTCACGAGCATCCATCAGTTTGTTTGCTTTTCCTCTGACACTGATCTGCTTTCTGTAATTCAGCATCTCACGAACTTGTTGCACTTTGCCCTTTATACAGACACGTGCATGTTTGGCAGCATATTTTGGATGGGCATTTCTTAGGCCGAGTCTCATACGCTCATCTGTTACACCGATCTTCTGACGGGCATGAAACCAATTCTGGTATTTGCTGGTGGCTAAACGACGAATCATTGTAGGATGTATCCTGGCTCTCATACCTCCCATAGCCACTGCTGTTATTAATCATGTACTTTACCATTCCTGTCATCACCATGCCCCTTTTCCTGATCACTTCATCCAATGAGTGGTTGTAAATGGCTGCACATCCAGTTGGAAGAATGTCTCAAGTGGGGTACCACAAGGCTCTGTTTTGGGCCCTGTATTGTTCAACATCTTTATCAATGATTTAGATGAAGGAATTGAGGGTAAACTGATCAAATTTGCTGATGACACAAAGCTAGGAGGGGTAGCTAATACTAGAGAAGAGAGAGAGAGGATTCAAAAAGATATACATAAACTGGAGCAGTGGGCAGCAACTAACAGAATGGATTTTAACAGGGAAAAATGCAAAGTACTACATCTGGGCAATAAAAATGAAAAAAGCATATACAAAATGGGAGGAATAGGGCTAAGTAACAGCACATGTGAAAAAGACTTGGGTATACTAATTGATCACAGACTTAACATGAGTCAACAGTGTGATGCAGCAGCAAAAAAGGCAAATGCAATTCTAGGATGTATCAACAGAAGCATACAGTCTAGATCACGTGAGGTCATTATTGCCCTCTACTCCTCTTTGGTCAGACCTCATCTGGAATACTGTGTCCAGTTTTGGGCACCACATTTTAAAAAAGACATCAACAAACTGGAGCAAGTTCAGAGAAGAGCCACCAGAATGGTGACCGGTCTGCAAACCATGTCCTATGAGGAACGGTTGCAGGATTTGGGAATATTTAGCTTGCAAAAAAGAAGACTGAGAGGAGACTTAATAGCTGTCTACAAATATCTCAAGGGCTGTCACATTGTAGAAGGATCATCTTTATTCTCATTTGCACAAGGAAAGACTAGAAGCAATGGGATGAAACTGAATGGGAGGAGACACAGATTAGATATTAGAAAAAACTTTTTGACAGTTAGGGTGATCAATGAGTGGAACAGGCTGCCACAAGAGGTGGTGAGTTCTCCTTCAATGGAAGTCTTCAAACAGAGGCTGGATAGACATCTGTCTGGGATGATTTAGAGAATCCTGCTTTGAGCAGGGGGTTGGACCAGATGACCCAGGAGGTCCCTTCCAACTCTACCATTCTATGATTCTATGATTCTATGATTCGTCCGCCATATTTTTGCTAAAAATCTACACCTTCCCAGCAGCAACTGTGTATGAAACCACGTTACAGTTTTGCAAGATGTTTATGATGCCCCTAAAAAAAAAATTTACACACTAAGTTGATATCTACCCCCAGGGGGAAATGTTTGCCAGCCAGTGTATGGCCATTCCAAGTCTAGGAGACCAGCTCCTTTAAATTGAGCATAGTTTTTAATCAGTCCTTCCTCCACAGCTCATCATCCACCGCCACTAGATCACCAGGGCTAACGTGTTCTGTGCTGCTACTGCCAGTGTCAAATTCCTAACAAGGGTGGGTGGTTATGCTGGGCGTAAAATACTTGTTATGGAAAAGGTTGAGGTGTACCCCACAGGGAAAATGTTTGCCAGCCCATACACTAAATATATGGGCATTCCAAGTCTAGGAGACACGCTCCTAGAAATTGGCCTATTTTTTAATCAGGCCTTCCTCCACGTCTTATCATCCACCGCCACTAGATCAAAAAGGTTTACATGTTCCGTGCAGCTATAGCCAGTGTCGCATTATTAACAACGGTGGGTGGTTATGCTGTGCGTGAAATACTTGTACTGAAAACAGTTGAGATGTACCCCACAGGGGAAAATGTTTGCCAGCCCATACACTAAATATATGGGCATTCCAAGTCTAGGAGACACGCTCCTAGAAATTGGGCCTATTTTTTAATCAGGCCTTCCTCCACGTCTTATCAACCACCGCAAAAAGAGCAAAAGGGTTTACATGTTCTGTGCAGCTACAGCCAGTGTCGCATTATTAACAAGATTGGGTGGTTATGCTGTGCATAAAATACTTGTTCTGAAAATGGTTGAGGTGTACCCCACAGGGGAATGTTTTCCAAGTCTTTAACCTAAGTCACATTACAAACTCGCTAAAGGGTTGATTGTGACTTGTAGGATCGCTACTTCCAACAGGTGGCACTATAGAGTTCAAGTCCTCTTTTTCTCTGAAGAGGCAATTTGCATATCCTTTTAATGGGACATTTTTTGGTCAGAGGCCCTCTTCCCTGTTTCTTCCACGGGGGGATTGGAGTTATTGAGGTGCATATGACTTGGTAGCAGGGCAAGCCGTGCAGTCAATTCATAAAAAAACAGAATGGGAGGACAAAATGAATAATGTGAAGTGGATTTTCCTAAGCCCATCCAGTACCTGGGTTCAAAGTTTATTGGGGTGCATATGACTTCGTAGCAGGGCAGGCCTTGCAGTCAATGCATAAGAAAACAGAGAAGTACAAAATGAATAATGTGAAGTGGATTTTTCTGGGCCCTTCCAGTACCTGGGTTCAAAGACTTATTGGGGTGCATATGACTTGGTAGCAGGGCAGGCCTTGCATTCAATGCAACATTTTTTCTGGAAGCTCTCCTGGACATCTCGTGAAAGGGGTATTGGGGTGCGTCGTAATTCTTGGCAGCCCATCCACTCACTGCATAGGCTATAACAGTTTCAGACACCCACTGTTTAATAATGGCCCTTTAAGCAGATTAATGCTGCCTGACGCCACTGTAAAAATAGGCTCTGTGACTTTAAGAGTCTCTCCTTCATAAATGAAACAAGATATGTCTGCTTATGTGTCACACACCACATGGCCAGCTAGGGTTGGTAAATGTTACAATGACATTTCCCAGTGAATGCATTTGTTTTGGTTGAAAGGAATGTTAAAGTTGAAAAGCGCTTCAAAAACGCTGTGTCTGAACATAGCCCAAGTGGTGGAGGAACATTTTGGTCTGGGGTTATTTATTTTGCCTTATATACAAGTCATTGACCTGGAAAGGATGTACCTTAACATATTTCACAGCAAAATCCATTTTTGTTTGGTTTGTTTTTTGGTGCATCGGTAAAAATGGCATGAAACTCTGACAACACTGTTTAAAGCTGTGAACTAGGAGTCAGGAATGCTTCCTTGGGCGATCCCCATGATGTCCCCTGTCATTTGAGTAGTGTTTCCATCATTTTCAGACGTATTTCGACCTTAAAAGGACCCCCCGGGGGGATCGCGGTATAAATGCTCAGGTCTCCCATAGACTTACATCGTTGTTCTGTCTGAGTACCCGAGTATTCCAATTTGCTCGACCCGAGCAACGAGCACCCGAGCATTTTAGTGCTCGCCCATCACTAGTGTTGATGCAGGCATCCCCCTGTGGTTGAATTTCTGTTACCTTTGTTTGAATGTGTACATGTTCATAACAGAGAGCATGCATATAAATAAAACACGTAATGTCTCATTTATTTTTTCACCCCCTTACAGGATCATATAAATAAAAATTGGCATGTGCATATGCAATTACCTCTTTTGCGATGAACCTCCTAAAAAAAATTTATACAAGCAATTACCTTCATAAGTCACATGCTTAGTGAAAGGATGTCAACAGCTGTACAATCTACTTAGATGGTCACATGGTCTGACAGTATATGCACACCTTTTCTGAAAGTCCACAGAGGCTGCAAAACCGTTAAGCAAATAAGTCAGAGACAAAGTTGTTCAGAAGCACAAGTCAGGTTTGGGTTCTAAAAAATGTCCCAGTCTCTGATGATCCCCTGGAGCACCGTCAAATCCATTATCATCAAATAAAAGAACATGGTACCACAACAAACCTGCCAAGAGAGTGCCACCCAGCAAATCTCTCAGCCTGGGCAAGGAGGGCATTAATTAGAGAGGCAGCACTGAGACCAAAGGTAACCATGGAGGAGCTGCAGAATTCCCAAGAAGAGACAGGAATGTCTGTCCATATGACCACAATAAGCTGTGCACTCCATAAAGGAGGCCTTTATCGAAGATTGGGCAGAAAAAGCCTTTACTAACACAGAAAAATTGTAAGGATTATTTTGAATTTGCCAAAAGACATGTGGGAGACTCCCCAAATGTATGGAGGAAGGTGCTTCGGTCAGATGAGTCCAAAATTGAACTTTTTGGCCACCAAGGTAAATGCTATGTCTAGTGCCAAAATAACGCAGCTCATCACCCCAAGAACACTATCAGCAGCAGGGACAAAGAAAATGGTCTGAGTCAAGGGGAAGATAGATGGTGTGAAATTTCGGTATATTCTTGAGCAAAACCTGTTTCAGTTTGTCAGTCATTTGAGACTGGGACAGAGGTTCACTTTCAAACAAGACAATGACCCAAAGAATACTGCTAAACATTTGAGTGGTTTAAAGGGAAACGTGTAAATGTTTTGAAATGGCCTAGTCAAAGCCCAGAACTTAATTCAATTGAGAATATGTGGTCAGACTTGAATATTGCTGTTCACCAGAAGAAACCATCAAAATTGAAGGAGCTGGAGCAGTTTTGCCTTGAGGAATGGGCTAACATCCTAGTGGCAAGATGTGGAAAGCTCATAATGACTTATCCAAAGTGAATTGCAGCTGTGATTACCTCAAAAGGAGGCTCTACAAAAAATACTGACTTAAGGAGAGGTGAATAGTTTTGCACACTGAAGTTTTCTGTTATTTTTTTCCTATTTGTTGCTTACTTCACAATAAAAAGAAAACCAAACATTCACAGTTGTAGGCATGTTCTTTACATGAACTGATGCAAACCCTCAAAAAAACTGAAATTCCAGGTTGTGGGGTAGCAACAATGAAAAACGCCAAGGGGAGGTGAATACTTTCTCAAGCAATTGTTTTCATTACTTTACATTGAAAAGTTTAATAAACAACTGAAAATATGTTGTATATTCTAGTTTCTTCAAAGTAACCACCTTTTGCTTTGATGACTGCTTTGCACACTCTTGGAATTCTCTTGATGAGCTTCAAGAGGTAGTCACCAGAAATGGTTTTCACTTCACAGGTGTGCCTTGTCAGGTTTAATAAGTGGGATTTCTGGCCTTATAAATGGGATTAGGACCATCAGTTGTGTTGTGCAGAAGTCTGCTGGATACACAGCTGATAGTCCTACTGAATAGACTGTTAGAATTTGTATTATGGCAAGGAAAAAGCAGCTAAGTAAAGAAAAACGAGTGGCCATCATTATTTTAAGAAATGAAGGTCAGTCAGTCCGAAAAATTGGGAAAACTTTGAAAGTGTCCCCAAGTGCAGTTGCAAAAACCATCAAGCGCTACAAAGAAACTGGCTCACATGAGGACCGCCCCAGGAAAGGAAGACCAAAAGTCACCTCTGCTTCTGAGGATAAGTTTTTCCGAGTCACCAGCCTCAGAAATCGCAGGTTTACAGCAGCTCAGATTAGAGACCAGGTCAATGCCACACAGAGTTCTAGCAGCAGACACATCTCTACAACAACTGTTAAGAGGAGACTTTGTGCAGCAGGCCTTCATGGTAAAATAGCTGCTAGGAAACCACTGCTAAGGACAGGCCACAAGCTGAAGAGACTTGTTTGGGCTAAAGAACACAAGGAATGGACATTAGACAAGTGGAAATCCGTGCTTTGGTCTGATGAGTTCAAATTTGAGATCTTTGGTTTCAACCACCGTGTCTTTGTGCGACGCAGAAAAGGTGAACGGATGCACTCTACATGCCTGGTTCCCACCGTGAACCATGGAGGAGGAGGTGTGATGGTGTGGGGGTGCTTTGCTGGTGACACTGTTGGGGATTTATTCAAATTGAAGGCATACTGAAGCAGCATGGCTACCACAGCATCTTGCAGCGGCATACTATTCCATCTGGTTTGCGTTTAGTTGGACCATCATTTATTTTTCAACAGGACAATGACCCCAAACACACCTCCAGGCTGTGTAAGGGCTATTTGACCAAGAAGGAGAGTGATGGCGTGCTACGCCAGATGACCTGGCCTCCACAGTCACCAGACCTGAACCCAATCGGGATGGTTTGGGGTAAGCTGGACTGCAGAGTGAAGGCAAAAGGGCCAACAAGTGCTAAGCATCTCTGGGAACTCCTTCAAGATTGTTGGAAGACCATTTCCGGTGACTACCTCTTAAAGCTCGTCAAGAGAATGCCAAGAGTGTGCAAAGCAGTCATCAAAGCAGAAGGTGGCTACTTTGAAGAACCTAGAATATAAGACATATTTTCAGTTGTTTCACACTTTTTTAAGTATATAATTCCACATGTGTTAATTCATAGTTTTGATGCCTTCAGTGTGAATGTACAGTTTTCATAGTCATGAAAATACAGAAAAATCTTTAATTGAGAAGGTGTGTCCAAACTTTTGGTCTGTACTGTATTATATATATATAATATATATATATATATATATAATTTATAGGTTGCAAAATAAGTCTATATACCTGTTTTTTTAATATTTACTCAACTTCTACAATGTAACTAGTCCTTTAGAAAGACTGTCCCTCCCACCCAGTCTCTTCATAGCATTGTGAAACATCTGCAAAAACACTTTTGCGATTCTGTGACTGGAGAGATTGGTGTATCACCATTTCCAGGATCTGTTGTAGCACTCTCTCCTTGGGACACGGGAGATGACAGGAGGGTCATGGGAGTCTTCTTTTCTACTTTGGGATTTTGCTCCAGTGCCATCTGCAATCAGATTGTTAACACGTCAGTTCAATCTGTCAGAATCCCCTGAGTGCTGCTCGGCTGAGCGTGAAGAAATACCTTGTGTATGTCCCCAAACAGTACAGTGACTCAGTCAGGCAGCCTAAATGGGAACAAAGACAATACCTTCACACCAGTATATATTACTTATGTGCCCTGACCTAATATTGCAAAACCACAAAGGGGCTGTGTTGAAACGTCCAGATTTTAAATGATTCTCATAAGCTACAAGTGCTCCATTAAAATGTTTATGCTTCCCGTCAAATAATTTATTTGCAAAGGAAAAAAAGAATCAGAAAGAAAAACAAAAAAACAAATAAATAAAATTCTCTATGCAATACGGGAAGATAACCACTAGATGACAGCCATAGATAATTTCTTTTATCCCGAATTCTAAATTTATATTCTGCATCTTCCTGTCAACTGAAAAGGTGACATTCTTGCTGAGATTGTAATTAAGATGACTGAGGTAAGCAAATTAAAGATGCTGGCACAATCGCTGCCTTCATTTACTATTACCAATTACTGTCCTAAAGAGCAGAAATCCTTGAATTTTTGAAAGGGGTGAATGGTGGACTTCTATCTTAATATTTCCTTTTTTTTTCAATTTAGTATGTGCCTTTAATTGGTTAATACATTAATGGGAAACTCAGTAATCATCATCCAGCCTTCAGAATGCCGGCTTTTCAATACAGCTTTAAATATATTCCAGTTGCCTAATTTTTTTTTTTACTTTTCTGTTACAGCTATTTTCTTTTATTTTTCTCCTCCATTTACAGGTGCAGAATTAAAGAACACGTGCACTCACTATATTATTGATGCACTTAAGTGGAGTGTTCGAAAGCCTGCAATTACCGTGTAGGCTTATGGCCCTGAAGTAGATGGGGATAGTGGTGCTGCATATCCATGATTTGAAGGACATACAGTGATGATTATAGAGGTAGTACTCTACTTCCATTCCAGGCCTTTGTGTTTAGCTGGTTGTCATGGCAAGTAATTGGATAGAATTTAAGCCACTTTCTTCCAGGTGGGAAATTCATAATTTTACCCCTCTACCTAATTTTGTACATACTTTAAAAGAATGTAAAAGTTTCTACAGGATTTATGTTTTTTTTAGTATTACATTTTTCAATTGAAGACCCAATTTATTGTATTAATTAGAAATTATTTTTGGTATTAGCAGATTAGATTTTAAGTTATTTTTTATACATATGTATGTGAATTTCCAAATTTTTATTTTATTTTTTCCTGAAAAGTAACCCTACTAAGCAACAGAATAAATGCTGGCTTTTTAGCTAGGATATTGTCTCAAGTAGACAGCTGCTCTCCAAGGCAATCTCTTGCCTAAAGCAGAAAGACCAGAATCCTCTTCTCCTTTGTGACTCTATATACTGATACAGCTGGTGGCCTCTTCTCAACTACGGTCCTGAAAAAAAAGAAAAGAAGAAAACCAGCACTCATCTGACTCCATATGCTAAACCTCCATTTTCCTCCTCCAGCAGTCAATAAGCCTAATCCATTTTAATAACTACTGTTTATGCCTTTAAATTGAGTCTTTTCTTGTTTAGTACCTTCAGTTAGAACATATGGTGGGCTTTTATTCTTACCCCCAACAACAAAAACATGTTTGGTTTTGCCAAAATAAATGTTAAGCCCTCTTCATTTAGCTGAATTTCATAGGGAGAACATGAATTATTTATCAAAACAATGAAAAGCCAATTAACTGTAGCTTTCTTCTCGAGAACCTGCAACACTTGTCTACAAATTGTAGACAAAAGTAATTAGAGGTTTAGAATACTGTTTATTTTTGGAATCCAGAGAGGGGCGTTCTGTTTGGATCATCATTAATGGTTCACAATCCTCTGTTCTTCTGAGACTTAGAACAGACGAAATTGTTACCAGGTAAGGAGGGTGCCATATGTTTGTGCCATGGATTATTCTGTTGAACACCTGTTTGGAAACCATTTTCCTAACAAAAGCAAGTTGTCCTTATTACGATACACTCTTGTTACGCATTTTAGTGTGTAGTTACATAAAATGGACAGTTTTGAGATACATCATAATCATTGAATCCTGGTTTTTTCATCAGTCCCATTGCCCCCAGTGTATAAATCCAGTTTGTATCCAATGGACAAAGTTTTGAGACACATCATAATCATTGAATCCAGGTTTTTCATCAGTCCCATTGCCCCCAGTGTATAAATCCATTTGTAAGAGCTAAAGAACTCTCTAAGGCTAAGTTCACATTAGCGTTCGGGGGCTTTGTGGAGGGCTGCGTACTTCCTCTGTTAAGCCCTGCCTACTTCTGCATACTTCTGCATGCGTCTTACGTACCTGTCTTTAACATTGGGTACGCAGGACATGCAGATGTATGCGGATTCGTTGTTTTGATGCAGACATCCTTCAAATGGTCAAAAGAAGGAAAAACTGACAACAAGGTCATGAGTGCCAAAATCTCATCAAGACTCAGCGATTTTCATGACTGTGAAGGCTAGCCCTTGTGGTTCAATCACACAAAAGAGATACTGTAGCACAAATTTAAGAAAAAATTACTGTTGACTATAATAAAAAAAAATACCTCATAGGTCTTGTGCAATCCATTTCTGGACTAATCAGAGCAGCTTTGAAGAAAAGAAAAGGACCCATAGTATATTTGGCAGGCAGGTTTACTGTTATGGCAGATTAGTTCCCACCAAGGGCAACATTTTAAAGGAGTTTGCATGTTCTTCCTGTGTTTCCATGAATTTCTTCAGGGTTCTCAGCTTTTCTCCCATACTCCAAATATGGGATATATGCTTCTCACAAAATTAGAATATCATTAAAAAGTTAATTTATTTCAGTTCTTCAATACAAACAGTGAAACTCATATTATATAGAGTCATTACACACAGTGATCTATTTCAATTGTTTATTGCTGTTAATATTGATGATTATGGCTTACAGCCAATAAAAACCCCAAAGTCATTATCTCAGTAAATTAGAATACTTTATAACACCAGCTTGAAAAATGATATTAAAATCCGTAATATTGGCCAAATCAAATGTATGTTCAGTAAATGGACTCAATATTTTGTCCGGGCTCCTTTTGAATCAATTACTGCATCAATGTAGCATGGCATGGAGGCGATCAGCCTGTGGCACTTCTGAGGGGTTATGGAAACCCAGGTTGCTTTGATAGGAGCCTGCAGCTTGTCTGCATTGTTGGAGCTGGTGTCTCTCATCTTCCTCTTGACAATACCCCATAGATTCTCTATGGCGTTAAGGTCAGGTGTGTTTGCTGGCCAATCAAGCACAGTGATACTGTTGTTTTTAAACCAGGTGTTGGTACTTTTGGCAGTGTGGACAGATGTCAAGTCCTGCTGGAGAATGAAATTTCCATCTCCAAAAGCTTGACAGCAGAGGGAAGCATGAAGTGCTCTAAAAATTTCCTGGTAGACAGCTGCGCTGACTTTGGTCTTTATAAAACACAGTGGACCTACACCAGCAGATGACATTGTTCCCCAAACCATCACTGATTGTGGAAACTTCACACTAGACCTCAAGCAGCTTGGATTGTGGCCTTTCCACTCTTTCTCCAGACTCTGGGACCTTGATTTCCAAATGAAATGCTAAATTTACTTTCATCTAAAAACAACACCTTGGACCACTGAGCAACAGTCCAGTTCTTTTTCTTCTTGGCCCAGGAAGACACTTCTGGCGTGGTCTATTGTTCATGAGTGGCTTTACACAAGGAATGCGACACTTGTAGCCTAAGTCCTGGATATGTCTGTGTGTTGTGGCTCTTGAAGCAATGACTCCAGCAGCAGTCCACTCCTTATGAATCTCCCCCAAATTTTTTAATGGCTTTTTCTTAGCAATCCTTTTAGGGCTGCTGTTATCTCGATTGCACACTTACCACACTTTTTCCTTTCACTCAACCTTCCATTAATATGCTTGGATAGTACACTCAGTGAACAGCCAGCTTCTTAGCAATGACCTTTTGTGACTTACCCTCCTTGTGGAATGTGTCAATGACTGCCTTCTGGACATCTGTCAAGTCAACAGTCTTCCCCATGATTGTGGAGCCAACTGAAACAGACTAAGGGACCTTTTTAAAGGATTATAAAGCCTTTGAAAGTGTTTTTGTTAATTATTCCAATTTACTGAGATAATGCCTTTTGGGTTTTCATTGACTGTAAGCCATAATCATCAACATTAACAGAAATAAACACTTTACATAGATTACTCTGTTTGTAATGACTCTATATAATATATGAGTTTGACTTTTTGTATTGAAGAACTGAAATAAGTTAACTTTTTAATGATATTCTAATTTTAGGAGAAGCACCTGTATACTAGTAGGAAATTTAGATTGTGAGCCCTAATGTGGAGAGTGAAGATGATGTCTTTTTAGTGCTATGAAAATATATATAGTAAGCTCTGTACTGTATAAGTCAGCACTATATAAGTAAGTATAGTAAATAAATCAGCGTACTGCAGGACATCTGTAAAGGTGTTTTTCTAATAACTATACTGACCATCACAAAATAGTTGATAAATTTATGACTCTTTGAACCCCCACCAATCCTGATAATAGGGGTTCCAAAGTTCCATGTATCAATGAATTGATTGTGCACATTCATGACCACTGCACCTTTCACTTCTTAAGGAATAACAGAATAGTTATCTAAGTCTGTCCCATAAGAAATGTAGTATAGTGGTTAGGCATCATACATGTCATCAGTGCATTTACACTAGTCCATAGGCTGAACGTAAAAGCTATGATGTCACGGTGGCCTATTGTTAGGCAGGGGCTTACATGATGCTAAACTGAGGATTGGTACTCATTTCTAGTTATGACCAGTTTAATTTATGTCATTGGTCAGAAAAAACTGATATTCATAAACATAGACAAGATTATAATTTTCTGCATGAGTAGCTAACAACTATCATTGTTTTTCAATATTCATAACCTGATACTGTAACTATTTTTTGGTAAATGTAATTCTGCAGTAAAGCTTAGCTATTTCTACATTCTTTATTCTAGCAATTTTTTTTTCTTGCAGAGCACCATCCCTGGTCACAGTCAAAAGGAACAGAGACATTTTGTTCTAGTGATTTGTAGGACTATCAGTTATTGAATCTCTGCCAAGTATTATAAGGACATATCTTTGTCTTCCTTTATTGAGGAAACTCCAACAGCCATGTCGTGTTTAACACTATCGTACTTCTTTGGATAGTGTAAACTATTTATTATTTTTGTTTTTATATTTGAAGAAAAATAATTTGCACTGCAAAAAATAATTGCCTAACAAATATATTCTCATGCAGATGCATATTGACAATTCTTGATCTCCATACTTGACTCCTCCTCTACATGTCAAGAATGTGTCATACCCTAAACTAATGCCATCTACAGTATGTAATGGCATTGTAATGCTGATGTAAGTCTTCAATGCATCTGCTTGGCTATAGAAATCCATGCTAGTAAGCTCCATTCGCGTATTTAAGATAATGTTAATTCCAGAGGAGGTTTGGACTCTGTAGCTATGGGGTCAGCAGAGTGTTGACAACTTTTATGCACTATCACTTCATCATTTGGTAATCTCATGCTGTAGCTTCACAAGCCCTCCACTATATGGTTGAGTTATTGTGCTTGCTAACGACATTGTCTTTTAAGGGCAACATTAAGCCTCAGTAGTTAGTACTGTTGCCTTGCAGAGCTGGGGTCCTCCTGGGTTTAAATCCCACCAAGGACAACATCTGCAAGGAGTGTATATGTTCTCCCTGTGCGTGGATTTTCTCAGTGTTCTCCATTTTCTTCCCACATACCGAAGACATACTGATAGGGAATGTAGATTGTGAGCCCCAATGGGGACAGCAATTACAATATCTGTAAATCACTGTGGAATATGATAGCTCTATATAAGTACACAGAAAAAATAATAATTCAATAAGACAACTCACAGGATATGGCAGCATATTTAGGAGGGAAGAAATGTAATGACTTGGTACAATTGTAGCATGCTGGTATTAGGCTGGTTTCACATTAGCAGTCAGGGGCTTTGCAGAGGTCTACGTACTTCCTCTGTTAAGCCCTGCCTACATACTTATGCATGCGTCCTGTGTGCCTGTCTTTAACATTGGGTACTCAGGACATGCGGATTTATGCAGATGCGTTGTTTTGACGTGACCGCCGTATAATATAATCAGAACAGACCTTTAAAAGACAAACCTACCAATCATAGGGAACAATACAAATTTCCAAGTAAATAGATTTAAAGAAGTTGTCCACTACTTTGACCATACCTTCTCATAGCACAAGCTTGGCCCCGATAAAATAAAAAAGCTTATACTCACCTCTTGTGCCGG
>JARQOD010000001.1:949336181-949412810 GCA_033576555.1 Oophaga sylvatica | reverse complement strand
GCCGGTGCATTTCAGCACATCAAACCCACATTCCGAGTTTTATGCATTGCACGTGAGCTTTGTGCCCAACAGAGCTGCATCCCTTCCCTCCTTCAGAAAAATTGGGAAATAAAGGGAATCCGGGCTGTACTGCTGTTCATTTCCCCTTGAGTTCAATTTTTTGGAAGGCAGAGACAGTGCACCAGTGCCGATTGGGTGCAGGCTTACTTTCACATAAACAACTGCGGGGAACCCCCAAAAAGGGGGGTGCTGATACTGGGGAATAGCCCCCCCAGAGGTAGTATAAGCTGTTTCATTTTATCTGCCATAAGGAAAAAACCCCTTTAACAACCTCATTTTTGCAATTTTATACAAAAATTTCAACAAAATAATAATTGAAATTTTATATTTCACCCCTTGGGTTTTTTCTTTTCATTTTAACCCCCTTTCCCCGATGTCTGGCGAAATATACCCCAAACGCGGATCCCCCCTTTGAGTGGACGTGAGCCTACATCTTTCCCGGATGTCCTTTTTTTTAACAGCGGACAAGGCCTGCAATACTGCAGGGGGAATCGCTCCACTGGGGTTTTAAACTATTAAAGCCGCTGTCAAAGCTGACAGCACTTTAACTCTGTTTCCCGGGCCAAAGGCCCGGGAAACCCCCCCACTGGGACCCCGCACGTGATCGCAAGTCCCGGGTTTATTGGCAGAACAGGGGTCCCTTTAGCCCTAGGGTTGTTGCCGGTTTTTGCTGTAAGCCCCCCCCCTGTAGTCGGGCCCATTTTGGGGGGGAAAATTTTCTCTATATAGAGGCGACGATCTTCCTCTGTGTAGAGAGCCGATCGGGTTGTAAGTTCTAGTCTCCCCAGGGATAAAGTAAAAAAAAAATGTTTTTTAAAATATGAAAAAAATAAAAAAATAAAAAATTCCAATACCCCACTTTCGCCCCATTCAAAATAAAAAAAATAGAAAAAAAGCACTACACACATTTGTATAACCCCATTTAAATCGCCCCATCTACAATAAAAAAGGGTAACCAGATACTAAACGGCATAGCGGAGAAAAAGTAAAAACACCAGAAAAAATTTTCTTTGGTTTTCCCCAACATTTCATTAAAACCCCCCCCTGACATTAGAGACTATCCCCCAAAAACCCTGCCATTTGACCCTGGACGGGATAGTACGTATGCCCCCTTTTAAAGCGCACGCGACTTAAGTAGCGGTGATCGCAAAAAAAATTCCCCCCAGTTTACCCCTTGGAAATTGGGGCGGGATCCCGGGGTGCGTCCTCCCCCCCCGGCCTCCCGATCGCTGTATTGGGTGTTGAATTCTGAAACCAAACCAGCCTTTTTTCATGTTTCAGCCAATAAGCGGGTAAAACAGTGAGATCGCAGGCAGGACGATACCGATTACTGATCCTAGGCCCGGGGCCAGGAAATCCGACCCCCCCCGGATTGGCGCATCGCCGATCCATCGATCGCCCAACGAGGGGACAGCCCGGATTCCGCCGTGCCTCCGTACCGCCTGGACGGGGCAGTAATACACCACGGCCCCGGGCCGTAGGGTTTAAGGAGCTATTGGGCGGGGTAGATGTCATCGCGTCGGCCAATCACAGGGCCACAGCGGTTTGGGGGCCGCTCGTGCCCTGCTATGACCGCCCGGTGCCTGCCTAGGAATCGGGCTGTGATCCGATTACTGGGCCGTGCCCCAACCGGCCAAAGCAGGGGGGGCTCCTTTATTTGGGGATTGATGTGATCACGATCCCACCCTGACAAGGGCAAAGCAGCGATGTACCGCTCTGTGACTTCTGCAAACTGGACACCTGTTTGACCCATCGGGTCCTAACTTCTGAGGGTTTTTGCTGTGCGGTCACATGCCAATTCCTCCCGTCTGGGCCTTGTGGGCCACAGTAGCCTGTAACCCCAAACTCCTGCTGAAGAGAGAAGAAAGAAAAGAAAAAAAGAGGAAAAAAAGAAGAAAAGAAAAAAAAGACACAAACTGGTTTTTGACCCCGATCCCTGCCCATCCACCCCAATCCCCCCCTTCCCCCCTCCCCCCCCTTTCCCCCAAAACCCCCCCCTTTGGCCCCCCCCGGGGGGTTGATTGGGGACGCAGTTCACCCACAACACTTTGCCCCCCCTCCGTGCGCACATCCAGCGCCGCAAACTTTGATAAGTACAGCGGGGCACTTAAGAGCCGTGCCCGCCCCGGTTTTTTTTTTCACCCCCCCCCTTTCCCCCACTCCCTGCCACATCCGCAGCCCCGGAACTTTTATAAGTGACACCGTCATTATCAGAGTCGTTCCTTTTTTTGTTTTTTTTCACCCAAATTTTTTCCCCCCTCCCGTCCAAAATCCACAGCCAGGGAAATTTTATAAATGACACCATCACTTTCAGAGCTCGTTCCTCTGTTTTTTTTTGTTTTTTTTACCAACTTTTCTGCCCCTCCCCGTGCGACCCCCAGCAGCCCCGGAACTTTGATAATGACACCGTCACTTATCAGAGCTCGTTCCTGCTGTTTTTTTTTTTTTTTTTTTTTTCCTATCTTTGCCCCTCCCGTGCGCACATCTAGCGCCAAAGGAACTTTGATAAGGACACCGGGCCTTATCAGAGTCTTCCCTGTTTTTTTTTTTTTTTCCACCAACTTTCGCCACTCCCGCGCACACCACACCGCGAACTTTGATAAGTGACACCAGTCACTTACGACTCGTTCCTGCTGTTTTTTTTTTTTTTTTTTCATCTCCCTTTCCCCCATCCCGTGCGCCATCCACACCGCGGAACTTTTATAAGTGACAGCGGTACTTTTTCAAGGGTCCGCCGTTTTTTTTTTTTCCCCCTTTCCGCCACTCCCGTGCGCACATCCAGCGCCCGGGGAAATTTGATAAGTGACGCGGGACTATCAAGCTCTCCCGCCATTTTTTTTTTTTTTACCCCCCTTTCTGCCACCCCTGCGCACATCCAGCAGCCCGGAAAATTTGATAAGTGAAGGGTCACTTATCAGAGCTCATGCCCGCCTTTTTTTTTTTTTTTTTCACCCCCCTTCCCGCCACCCCTGCGCACATCCCAGGGCCGCACTTTGTAAGTGACACCGGGCACTTTTCAGGCTCGTGCCTGCTGGGGACTTTTTTTCACAGGCCTTTTTTTTCCCTATTCGTTTCTTTCTTTTAGCTTTTTTTTTTAGCTTGTTTTAACAATCACTTCCCCCCCCCCACACAAACACACAGTTTAAATAAAGTTTACACAAACAAACCCATTCACAAAAAAAGTCCCGCCCGTCCGCTCACCCCAAAAGCGCTATTCATTTGGAGGGAAAATTCCTTTTTCCGAACTGATGCGGGGAGAGGATCCCCATTCTTTATTTTTTAATGAAGATTCTTTTTCCCCTCATCTTTTCCCCGGGGCCTGCGGAACCGCCACGCAGAGCCCCCGGACAGAACATGACGCGCCCCCCGAAAATGAACCCGCGCCCCCCCTCTTGGGGCCCCGTATGGACCCCGGCCCCCAAAAAATTACGAGCCACTGATTCCTGATTTTGTGGCAGAATCAGGAATCAGGTTTGACTCCACCGGCTTCACAGAAATAGACTTTTTCAAAGTCTTTTTCTCTGAGGATTTAATTAACCTCATGGTGGAGCAAACAAATTTGTACGCTCTGCAATTTTTGGCGCAAAACCCCCGTTCATCATTTTCCAACTGGTCTCCTGTAGACGCAGTTGAAATGATGCAGTTTTGGGGCCTGGTCCTCCATATGGGGATCCTGAAGAAGCCAGAAATTCGGCAATATTGGAGTGTTGATATTTTATACAACACTCCACTGTTCCGAATGGTCATGGCTCGGACGCGTTTTGAGGCCATCCACAAATTCCTGCATTATAATGATAATGCACAGTGTCCCCCACGAGATGACCCCAACTTTGACCGCCTGTTCAAAGTTCGGCCGGTCATCGAACACTTCAACAAAAAGTTTGCTGAAGTGTACGTGCCCCAAAGGGACATCTGCGTGGATGAGTCCTTGGTTCATTTTAAGGGACGGCTCGCATTCCGCCAGTACCTGCCCAGCAAGAGGGCAAGGTACGGAATCAAACTCTACAAGCTGTGTGAGAGTACCTCAGGGTACACACACAGCTTTAGAGTTTACGAAGGAAAGGACACCAGGATTGTACCCCCTGAGTGTCCCCCCGTCCTGGGAGTGAGTGGGAAAATTGTGTGGGATTTGGTGCACCCACTGCTGGATAAAGGTTATCACCTTTACACTGATAACTTTTATTCCAGCATCCCACTCTACAAATCCCTCTCTGCGCGAGGTACCGCAGCCTGCGGTACCGTCCGCAAAAATCAGAGAGGCCTCCCAAAGACGCTACTTGGGCTGATGCTCAGAAAGGGTGAGAGCAGAGCCCAATGTAGCGACCACCTGTTGGTGGTCAAGTACAAGGACAAGAGGGATGTCCTTCTCTTGACCACCATACATGGTGATGGCAGCGCCCTCAGCACTGTACGGGGTACCTCTACACAGGTCCGCAAACCGGACTGTGTACTGGGGTACAATAAATACATGGGGGGTGTTGATCTCTCTGATCAACTCCTCCAACCGTACAGTGCTTTGAGAAAGGCCAAGGTGTGGTACAAGAAGCTGTCCGTGCACATCGTCCAAATGGCAATGCTCAAACGCTTTCCTGCTGTCACGATGTGCACGCAACAGCGATACGACGTACCTTCAGTTTCAGGAGGTAGTGGTTAAGGCCCTGATGTTTGGCGCTCAGGAAACAGCGGGCCCCAGTACTTCCGGAACTGAAGGTGCTCGTATCATACCAGGTCAGCATTTCCCGGGGGTGGTCCCGCCAACTGGAAGAAAAGGTAAGCCACAAAAAAGGTGCCGAGTGTGTTACAAAAGGGGAATACGCAAGGACACCACTTACCAATGCGACACCTGCCCCGAAAAACCTGGCCTGTGTATGAAGGATTGTTTCAAATTGTACCACACCTCAATGCACTACTAATTTACTTTACAGGAAAGATTAGTTCCAGAAGGGGGGCACATTTAGAAAAGTTCCTTGGGAGTCTACTTTCCAAAATTATGTCACTTGTGGGTTTTTTTTACTGTTTAGGCACATCAGGGGCTCTGCAAACGGAACATGACGCCCGCAGACCATTCCATCAAAGTCTGCTTCCAAAACGTCACAATTTCCCTTCTGAGCCCCAAATTGTGCCCGAACAGTTTTTTCCCACATATGGGGTACCAGTGTACTCAGGACAAATTGAACAACAACTTTTGGTGTCCAATTTCTCCTCTTAACCTTGGGAAAATAAAAAATTGGGGACTAAAACATCATTTGTGTGAGGTAAAAAGTAGGATTTTTTTTTTTCACACCTGGGCATTATAAACTTTAGTGAAACACTTGGGGGTTCAAAGTGCTCACCACACACCTAGATAAGTTCCTTAGGGGGTCTAGTTTCCAAAATGGGGTCACATGTGGGGGTTTCCACTGTTTAGGCACATCAGGGGCTCTGCTAACGGAACATGACGCCCGCAGACCATTCCATCAAAGTCTGCATTCCAAAACGTCACTGCTTCCCTTCCGAGCCCTGCCGTGTGCCCAAACAGTGTATCCCCCCAACATATGGGGTATCAGCGTACTCAGGACAAATTGGACAACCACTTTTGGGGTCCAATTTCTCCTCTTACTCTTGGGAAAATAAAAAATTGGGGACTAAAACATCACTTTTGTGGAAAAAAAAAATATTTTTTTTTTTCACGCCAGGGCATTATAAACGTTAGTGAAACACTTGGGGTTCAAAGTGCTCACCACACACCTAGATAAGTTCCTTAGGGGGTCTAGTTTCCAAAATGGGGTCACATGTGGGGGGTTTCCACTGTTTAGGCACATCAGGGGCTCTGCTAACGGAACATGACGCCCGCAGACCATTCCATCAAAGTCTGCATTCCAAAACGTCACTGCTTCCCTTCCGAGCCCTGCCGTGTGCCCAAACAGTGGTTCCCCCCCACATATGGGGTATCAGCGTACTCAGGACATGTTGGACAACAACTTTTGTGGTCCAATTTCTCCTCTTACCCTTGGGAAAATAAAAATTTGGGGACTAAAACATCATGTTTGTGGAAAAAATATGATTTTTTTTCTTCACGGCACTACATTACAAACTTGCGTGAAGCACTTGAGGGTTCAAAGTGCTCACCACACATCTAGATAAGTTCCTTAGGGGGTCTAGTTTCCAAATGGGGTCACATGTGGGGGGTTTCCACTTTTTAGGCACATCAGGGGCCCTCCAAACGCGACATGGCGTCCGTTCGCAATTCCAGCCAATTTTGGTTTGGAAAAGTCAAACGGCGCTCCTTCCCTTTCAAGCCCTGCCGTGCGCCCAAACAGTGGTTCCCCCCCACATATGGGGTATCGGCGTACTCAGGACATGTTGGACAACAACTTTTGTGGTCCAATTTCTCCTCTTACCCTTGGGAAAATAAAAATTTGGGGACTAAAACATCATGTTTGTGGAAAAAATATGATTTTTTTTCTTCATGGCTCTACATTACAAACTTGCGTGAAGCACTTGAGGGTTCAAAGTGCTCACCACACATCTAGATAAGTTCCTTAGGGGGTCTAGTTTCCAAATGGGGTCACATGTGGGGGGTTTCCACTTTTTAGGCACATCAGGGGCCCTCCAAACGCGACATGGCGTCCGTTCGCAATTCCAGCCAATTTGGTTTGGAAAAGTCAAACGGCGCTCCTTCCCTTTCAAGCCCTGCCGTGCGCCCAAACAGTGGTTCCCCCCCACATATGGGGTATCGGCGTACTCAGGACATGTTGGACAACAACTTTTGTGGTCCAATTTCTCCTCTTACCCTTGGGAAAATAAAAATTTGGGGACTAAAACATCATGTTTGTGGAAAAAATATGATTTTTTTTCTTCATGGCTCTACATTACAAACTTGCGTGAAGCACTTGAGGGTTCAAAGTGCTCACCACACATCTAGATAAGTTCCTTAGGGGGTCTAGTTTCCAAAATGGGGTCACATGTGGGGGGTTTCCACTGTTTAGGCACATCAGGGGCCCTCCAAACGCGACATGGCGTCCGTTCGCAATTCCAGCCAAATTTGGTTTGGAAAATTCAAACGGCTCTCCTTCCCTTTCGAGCCCTGCCGTGCGCCCAAACAGTGGTTCCCCCCCACATATGGGGTATCAGCGTACTCAGGACATGTTGGACAACAACTTTTGTGGTCCAATTTCTCCTCTTACCCTTGGGAAAATAAAAATTTGGGGACTAAAACATCATGTTTGTGGAAAAAATATGATTTTTTTTCTTCACGGCTCTACATTACAAACTTGCGTGAAGCACTTGAGGGTTCAAAGTGCTCACCACACATCTAGATAAGTTCCTTAGGGGGTCTAGTTTCCAAAATGGGGTCACATGTGGGGGTTTCCACTGTTTAGGCACATCAGGGGCCCTCCAAACGCGACATGGCGTCCGTTCGCAATTCCAGCCAATTTTGGTTTGGAAAAGTCAATCGGTGCTCCTTCCCTTTCGAGCCCTGCCGTGCGCCCAAAACAGTGGTTCCCCCCACATATGGGGTATCAGCGTACTCAGGACATGTTGGACAACAACTTTTGTGGTCCAATTTCTCCTCTTACCCTTGGGAAAATAAAAATTTGGGGACTAAAACATCATGTTTGTGGAAAAAATATGATTTTTTTTCTTCACGGCTCTACATTACAAACTTGCGTGAAGCACTTGAGGGTTCAAAGTGCTCACCACACATCTAGATAAGTTCCTTAGGGGGTCTAGTTTCCAAAATGGGGTCACATGTGGGGGGTTTCCACTGTTTAGGCACATCAGGGGCCCTCCAAACGCGACATGGCGTCCGTTCGCAATTCCAGCCAATTTTGGTTTGGAAAAGTCAAACGGCGCTCCTTCCCTTTCAAGCCCTGCCGTGCGCCCAAACAGTGGTTCCCCCCCACATATGGGGTATCAGCGTACTCAGGACAAGTTGGACAACAACTTTTGTGGTTCAATTTCTCCTCTTACCCTTGGGAAAATAAAAATTTGGGGACTAAAACATCATGCTTGTGGAAAAAATATGATTTTTTTTCTTCACGGCTCTACATTACAAACTTGCGTGAAGCACTTGAGGGTTCAAACTGCTCACCACACATCTAGATAAGTTCCTTAGGGGGTCTAGTTTCCAAAATGGGGTCACATGTGGGGGGTTTCCACTGTTTAGGCACATCGGGGCCTCTCCAAACGCGACATGGCGTCTGTTCTCAATTCCAGCCAATTTTGGTTTGGAAAAGTCAAACTGCGCTCCTTCCATTCCGAGCTCTGCCGTGTGCCCAAACAGTGGTTTTCCCTCACATATGGGGTATCGGCGTACTCAGGAGAAATTGCACAACAACTTTATCAGTCCTTTTTCTCCTTTTTCCCTTGTGAAAATAAAAAAAATGTTTGTAAAAGATCATTTTTGTGACTAAAAAGTAAAATGTTAATTTTTTCCTTCCACGTTGCTTCAGCTCCTGTGAAGCACCTGAAGGGTTAATAAACTTCTTGAATGTGGTTTTGAGTACCTTGAGGGGTGTAGTTTTTAGAATGGTGTCACTTTTGGGTATTTTCTGCTATATAGACCCCTCAAAGTGACTTCAAATATGAGGTGGTCCCGAAAAAAAATGGCTTTGTAAATTTTGTTGTAAAAATGAGAAATCGCTGGTCAACTTTTAACCCTTATAATTTCCTAACAAAAAAAATTTTGCTTCCAAAATTGTGCTGATGTAAAGTAGACATGTGGGAAATGTTATTTCTTAACTATTTTGTGTGACATATTTCTCTGTTTTAAGGGAATAAAAATTCAAAGTTTGAAAATTGCAAAATTTTCAAAATTTTTGCCATATTTGCGTTTTTTTCATAAATAAATGCAAGTTATATGGAAGAAATTTTACCACTATCATGAAGTACAATATGTCACGAGAAAACAATCTCAGAATCGCGAAGATCCGTTGAAGCGTTCCAGAGTTATAACCTCATAAAGAGACAGTGGTCAGAATTGTAAAAATTGGCCCGGTCATTAACGTGCAAACCACCCTTGGGGGTGAAGGGGTTAAAATGCAATAATAGGCAATCAAAAGATCGTATCTGCTCCAAAATGGTATCATTAAAAATGTCAGCTTGGAGTGCAAAAAATAAGCCCTCACCCAAACCAAGATCACGAAATATGGAGACACTACGGGAATCGGAAAATGGCGCAATTTTTTTTTAACAAAGTTTGGATTTTTATTTCACCACTTAGATAAAAAATAACCTAGACATGAACTTGAAATGACCTGGAAAATCATAATGGCAGGTCAGTTTTAGCATTTAGTGATCCTAGTAAAAAAAAGCGAAATAAAAAACAAGTGTGGGATTGCATTTTTTTTGCAATTTCGCAGCACTTGGAATTTTTTTCCCATTTTCTAGTACAAGACATGGTAAAACCAATGGTGCCGTTCAAAATTACAACTCATCCCGCAAAAAACAAGCCCTCACATGGCCATATTAACGGAAAAATTAAAAAGTTTTGGCTCTGAGAGAAAGGGGAGCAAAAAACGAAAACGCAAAACCGAAAAAGCTCTGGTCATGAAGGGGTTAAAATCCAGAAAGCTTCTCTTAATAATAACTTTTTTTGACAATTATATATTTGGCTTTTTAACTCCTTCCATACAAAAAAAAAGTTATATTTTGGAGGTGATGATATTAATGTGTTCTGATATTCTTTTTTTTTAATTTTGTACTTTTTTGTCCAATATATTTAAAGAGAAATCTGTCATGTCAAAAAATGCTATTATGCTGCAGATATGCGGTTAATCTGCAGGTTAATAGCGTTCTAAAACCATGCAGCATGGACTGGGAAGAAATGAATGTTATTCCTCCCAGCAGCCTCTGGTTTTTAGTAACAGAGGTGCAGTCATTGCAGCTTCTAGGTGCTGGGATGTGGTTATAGTGGTTGCTCACTAATGCTACTTTCACACATCAGGTTTTTTGTGTCAGTCCTAATCCGTCGAATACCTGATAGGACGGATCCGGCGCTGATTTTGAAACAACTGATGCAACGGATCAGTTTTCTTTGCAGATCCATGTATGCATGTCCGGACCGAGGAGAGGGAGAGAGAGAGACCTTGGTTTCCAGAATCCGGATCAGTCTTTTGATGGATTGCACAAAAGACTGGTCCGGTTTCATAGATTTCTATTATTTCCGGCCACCTGATGCGCCGCCTCAGGCACTATCAGGCGGGTCCGCAAAAAAAAAAAAGTTGCAGTCACCGTCTTGTCCGGCCACCGGAATGTACATTTCTGCCGGATCCAGCCTAAAACAGATGCAACATCTGTTGCAACAACATCAGGCGCGATCCGGAGCTAATGAAAGTCAATTACAAAAAAATGCATCTGTTTTTTTAACAACACGCCGGATCGCGCCTGACGTCAAAAAACTGATGTGTGAAAGTAGCCTAAGTGCTGAGCGGTGACTGAAGCTGCGCCGACCATGCCTCTATGGCCTGCGTCACACTGGCGAGTTTGATGCGAGTAAGTCGGGTGGCCGTGCCGGGTGTTGATTAGAGAAAATCGTGCGACTTACTCGCATCAAACTCGCCAGTGTGACGCCAGCCTATGACTGAAAGCTGTAGGCTGTAGGAATAAAATTCATTGTCTCCCGGTAGTCAAGCTTTCAGTGCAGCAGCCTCATGGCTTTAGAACGCGATTAACCTGCAGATTAACCCTATATTTGCAGGCTAATAGAGTTTTGGGACATGTCAGGTTCCCTTTAAATGGAACAAATGTCACATTCGGTATAGTAGACAATACGGTAACCGTCACAGTTGAGAAAGAATTTAATTGCATAATCCACACCTTGTTGTAATTTAAAATGTAGCTTTCTATTGACATAATAGCACATTGCATTTGTTGCCAGCATAATTAAAAATATATATCCATTTTATGGAAATTACAGTTTGTTCACTTTCTTTTAATCATTTTTTTTCTGGTCATTTTTTATAGACACTTCATCTGATTTTCCATAGACTCAAATAACATCTTCTAAACTTGCCAGCAGGAACCATTTCCGTCAGTAAGCCGCTAGTACCTATATTTCAATAAACAGGAACAGAGTAATTTGAAATTTGACAATTTCTTCTCTCTTCTGCCAGGTTTGGAGCGAAGTAAACATTTATACCAGGTGGCAGCAAAAGCAATTTACTCTGTGTTTTGTCTACAACCCCGAGCAGCGGTAATATCACTTGTAGCATCAGAGCCTTTGAAGTAAGTGAATTTGATTTGAAATCCAAGTGTCAGGCTCCTTATGATCTTGAACAGATCCCTTTATCTCCCTGTGCTACGGGCACCAATAATTAAATTGCCTGCTGCTTAGAGTGTGTGCAGTTATAATGATGTACAGGTAATTGAGAAATTACCAGAACAAACTGATGATGCAGTAGCGTGTCCTACAGCACTTCTCTTTTTCATACACAAATCTGTCGTAGGCACTCATTTAACTCTAGAATAATATTATATATTATATGCATATAAAATATTATTGTATGTTCCATTAAAAAAAATTCCTTGAAACAATTTGTATTATTATTTTATTTATTATTTTTATAACTCCGATATATTAGACCATACGGATCTACTAAATTAGATAACAAGGATGGCTCACAGCAGGGTGGAGAATTTAAATACGCCGATTTAAATCAACGATTTAAATCAGGTTTTAAATCAATATGATTTTTCTATTAAATCAGGATCGATATTAAATTTGATTTTAATCATGATTTAAATCACTGATTTATAAATCAAATTATTTTTTAATGTAAATCACGATTATAACATCTAAAACTTCACTCGCCGTTGTGGTTCAATTAGATCCACCTCACTAGCTTGGTTTTCACTTTCTGTAGCTTGGTTTCAGTTTCTTTTTCATTCAGTTGACTGCCCAAACTTGTTGATAGTCATCAGCAGTACTTGGCTTATTAACAATCAAACCTCAGAAGTGATCTGCGTGAACCATGGCAGGTCGCTAAAGAGACCCTATTTGGGTTCACTTTTGTTATATGCCAGCAGCAGAGCTTGGAAAGAAAGGTGGGAGCAAAGTGTCAAAAACTTCAAAAGGATATCCAAGGACTTGTTTGCCGTTTGAAATCCATTATGAAAACTGCCAAGAGCATGAGAAAATTGAAAAAAAGTTGAATGATAAATATTAAAATGAACCCCCACAGTTCTTATGCCCGAGGACCCTAGCACTAGTGGTAAGTCTGAAAAACAACCTATTTTAACAAGTTTACTGGATGGTTAAAGTCTATGAAAAAGAAAAATTTCTAGCACTAGTTCTGGAGATAGAATTTAAATTTATGTTAAGGCAATATTTCACAGAGATTAACTTAAGTTAAAAATAAAAGAGTATGTATATACACCTATTTTATTTTATGTAGGCTAAATTCACTTTTGAAGTCTGCCAATTGACCAATTTTTTAAAAAAAAACATTTTTAAAACTTTTGTGACATAATTTTTTTTCAGTTGCTTGATATTATACTAATAATTACAGCAACATTCACCGGAAACTTGAGTAGCATAACTTTTGAGACAGCCTTATATAGTGACGAAGGACCATTTACATTAGTTCAAAAAGTTTGTTTCAAAATATTTTCGTTATATTTCTTCAAATACGCAGTCGAATTATATTTTTAATTACTGTGCTTTCAGGGTCAAATATGGCTTGTGCTGCACGTGACAATCAATATCTGGGTACAACTTCAACAAAGCAGCCCAACAAAAAACTTTGCGTGCAAAGTGTAGAAAAATTCCTCTTAAAGACTACGACGAGCCAGAAAGAACATTTTGATGAATCAATTGCTAAATTCATATTTGCAACCAATTCTTCTTTCCGACTAGTTGAACACCCATTGTTTGTACAAATGATCGAAGGAATAAGACCAGGCTACAAACCACCAAGTAGATTTGATATCTCAGGAAAACATCTTCATGCTGTATACGACAAAGAAAGAGCGGCTTGTACAAAATATTTGAAAGACCAAGTTGTTAACATGAGCTTGGATGGTTGGAGCAACATCCACAACGACCCCATAATTTGCACTTGTGTCACAACAGAAGATGGTAAAATATTTAGAGTTGAGAGTCCTCAGTGGTTGATACCTTTTAATGGCTAACTGAAAAGATGGTAACAAATTGCAAGCTTTCGAGACTACTCAGGTCTCTTCATCAGGCAAAGACTAATACAACATCTGAAGAATCACATATTTATACACAAAATAGCACAGAAAAAATGCAATAGATAGGACAAGTGACGTGAAGCAGAATAGTCATTATAAACAGAAGATGGTGAAACTTACCTTACAGACACAATCGACACATCTGGAAATTCACATACTGCTGAATATTTACTTGAAATTGCTAAGAACTCAATTCACCAATGCCAAGAACAGTTTGGATGTAAAGTAAGGAGCTTAGTTACTGATAACGCAAGCAATGTGGCAAAAATGCGAGCGGAACTGGCACATGACGATGACACAAATGTCATTACATACGGTTGTTCTGCCCATTTGTTGCATCTTTTGGCAAAAGACCTGCATATTTCGGGTGTCAAGGAACATGTTGTAGAAATTGTTAAATATTTCCGCAATAATCATTTTGCACATGCAACCTACAAGGAAATGGGAGGACTGAAGTTGGTTCTACCACAAGATGTTAGATGGAATACCTTGGCTGAATGCTTGGAACTGTTTATTAACAACTGGTCAAAATTAATGTCCATTTGCGAAACACAACCTTTTGGAAAGGTTAAAGCCAATATCTATTGCGTTGGATAAAATGCAGAAAGATACTGCAACCATAGCTGATGCCACAGAAGTTTGGAAAGATTTAGAAGGTTCGCTAGATCGCTTGAACCTCTCAAACAATGTAAAGGTTGCAATACACCACCGCAAGGACCAAGCATTAAAAGAAGAACACTATTTAGCCAATATCTTGCATCCCATCTACAGAGGGAAAAAACTATCTGAGGCGGAAATCGACTCTGCAATTGAGTGGCTCGCCAATACTAACCATGACATTGTGGCAACTGTGCTGAAATTGAAGTGTGAATCTGCACCATTTCAAAAATACATGTTTGCAGATAACGTCGTTAATGAACTAAAACCACTGGACTGGTGGAAGTCGCAATCACTTGTTCTTCCAGCGAAGATAATAAATGTAGCTACTCAGCTATTGACTGCATCGGCTTCATCGGCAGGAGTAGAGAGATTGTTTTCTTCATTTGGTTTTGTGCACACAACAGTCCGAAACCGCTTAGGAGGAACTGCTAAAGCAGGACAACTAGTTTTCCTATTAAAAGTCCTAAATAAACGGTAGGCTTAAAGGACTGATGTATTCACTGAAGATGTTTGCTTACTTCAAACGTTAGAGATAGGCTATTGTTAAAAAGTACTTACTCTCTGTAGTTCAATTCTGATTGTTTAATAGTGCAAATAAAAATTATTAGGTTTCATAATCATCAACTGTTTTAATATTTTTATTTGTGTAAAATAATTTGATTTGCAAAAGACAAAGTTTTGCTTGTGTACAACTTGATTAAAAAATCCTATTTAAATCAAAAAAATCCGATTTAAATCAAAAAAATCCGATTTAAATCAAAAAAATCCGATTTTTTTGATTTTTTTAAAAAAAATCATGATTTTTATCCACCCTGGCTCACAGCCATCTGCCCACATCCTCCACCAAAATATACACAGTTGGCTAGACCAACTTTGCATGTCTGTTTCATTGGAAGAAAGAGATAAGGCAAATAGGTTTGGACCTTCCAACATTTTCAATAGGCAACATTCGGGAGAACAGTAGTCGGAACTGATCTGACATATTGAAAGATCAAATTATATCTGTATTGAGGTCGGGTGACACAAGGTGAGGTTTTAATACTAGAGGATAGGACCATCCCGATTGGGCACACCTTGTCGCGGTAGAATGGCTTTTATACTTTTTTTATTTACCCCTTTACGACCTTGGACACCTCGCCCTGTTTGCTGCGGGCTCCGGTGATGTACCTGCAACTTTTCTGGAATATTTTATCAGCTGACATGTGTCCCTAACAGCTGCGGGTTGAGTCTTGATCCACCCGCGGCTGTTAACATGTTAAATGCTACTGTCAATATTTGCCAGCTGCAATTAACATTATCACACTGGAAGCGCATCACAACCCCCCATTGGCGCCAGTGTCACATGACCGTGGCATGACAACCAAGAGTCTGCAGGACACCCCTGTGGTTATCATTGCCAGACAGCTATGAGCGCCGCCCAGTGGCCGGCACTCACAGCAAGTGAGCATTTCTGCTACCCAGAGAAGGACTGCAGCCAGTCGATCGGATGATCGCAGCTTCTACTCTCCCATAGAGGCTATTGAAGCTAGTAAAATAAAAAAAAAGCTTTAAAAAATATTTAAAAAGTTAAAAAAATAAAAGTAATCACCCCCCGTTTACCCCATTGAAAATAAAACAATACAAAATTAAAAATGCACATATTTTATATTGCCATGTTAAGAATCGCCCGATCTATCAATATATAAAAAGAGTTATTCCAATCGGTAAACGGCATAACGAGAAAAAAATCAAAATGCCAGAATTACGGTACTTTTTTTTGGTCATCACAACATTGCATTAAAATGTAATAACAGCGATCAGAAGATCGTATCTACACCAAAATGGTATCAATGAAAACATCATAAAATAAGCCCTCACTCAGCCCAGATCATGAAAAATAGAGATACTACGTCTCAGAAAATGGCAACTATTTATTCTTATTTTTTATAAACTTTGGATTTTTTTTTCAGTACTTAAATAAAAAAAGAACCTAGACATGTTTGGCATCTACGAACTCGTAGTCACCTGGAGAATCATAATGGCAGGTCAGTTTTAGCATTTAGCATTTTTTTGCCTTTTTCCAGTACACTATATGATAAAACCAAAGTTGTCGTTCAAAAGTAAAACTCGTCCCACAAAAAAACAAGCCCTTATATGGCCATATTGACAGAAAAATAAAAATGTTATGGCTCGGGAGCAAAAAATGGAAACTCAGTAACAGAAAAACCCGAGGTGTTGAAGGGGTTAAAATAGTGTTAACAAAGTCCCTTATGTCATTTACATGCACTATTACTATTCACTTATTTACTTACTACAGGGTATATGAACAATTTATTTTTATCTTGGGTTTTGTCTGTTAAATGGCTGCAGTGTGAATGTGCTTCTGCATACTGCACGTATACGAACTTATGCTTTGGCTCATTTCTTTGGTTTTTACTGTAGTTTCTTGTACTTTTTGCAAACAGTGGCACTGTGCCCCCCTTTTTGAGCTGAGCATTTCATCTATATAGCTTCCCATGGGCAGGTGTCTGAATAGTCAGGCTCGGGTCCTGCTCTGCCCCCACTTATAATGAGGTCGGCTGACACAAGGTTTATTGCTAGAAGATAGGACAATCCTGATTGAATACACCTTGTTGTGATGGGATGGCTTTTATGCTTTTTTGATCAAAATAGTGTTAACTAAGTCCCCTACGTCATTTACGTGTGCGATTGCTATTTAGTTATTTACTTACCGCAGGGTATTTGCATATATTGCTTTTATCTTGGGTTTGGAAGAGCAAAAATCTGCTGTTCTATACAAATAATAGGTCAAGGTGGACAGAAAAGGCAAACCCATTTTCATAAAGCACATTAGAGTGTTTGGACATCATAGATTAAAGATGTGGTCTTCCCTGTAATATAAATCCAAACTTTGTTCTGTGGGAGTGATTTTTAATGTTTTTTTCTCAAGTTCATAAATGGGTTATATTGTAAAGTACCGTATATACTTGTGTATAAGCCGATATTTTCAGCACCTTTTTTCGTGCTGAAAATGCCCCCTCGGCTTATACACGAGTCATTGGGCAGAAACCAGCTGGGGAGGGGGTGCCGCGGCAGGAGCCGGTGGCTGGGACATCATACTCACCCCTCCCCGTGCCATCGCTGAACGTCCCTGCAATCCTGCGTTCTCCCCGGCTTCCTGCAGCTCTCCTGTGCTGAGCGGTGACGTATACCGCTCATTAAGGTCATGTAATATGGACGCGACGCCACTCCCATAGGTGTGGCGTCCATATTCATGGCCTTAATGAGCGGTATTACGTCACCGCTCGGCACAGGAGAGCTGCAGGAAGCGGGGAGAACGCAGGATTGCAGGGACGTTCAGCGATGGCACGGGGAGGGTGAGTATGATGGAGGAGGATGGGGGGAGCATGGAGGAGAGGACAAGGAGCACGGAGCAGGACGGGGGAGAACGGAGGACGGGGGAAGCATGGAGGAGGACAATGAGCACGGACCAGGACGGGGGGGAGAACGGAGGACGGGGGAAGCATGGAGGAGGACGGGGGGAGGATGGAGGGCACAGAGGAGCACGGAGCAGGACGGGGGGCACAGGAGGATGGAGAAGGAATGGGGGAGCACAGCGGAGGATGGAGCAGGAGGGGGGGAGTACAGAGGAGAATGGGGGAGCAAGGAGCAGGACGGGGGCAGCACAGAGCAGGACGGCCGTTTATACACCCGGCTTATACGCGAGTCAATAAGTTTTCCCAGTTTTTTGTGGCAAAATTAGGGGGGTCGGCTTATACACTGGTCGGCTTATACACGAGTATATACGGTACTTGTGAAAATAACCAACTTTGCAATTAACCTCTTATTATAAATCCTTTCCATTCTTAAAGGCGTTGTCCACTACTTGGACAACCTCTTCTCATTCCTCATGTTTGGCACCATCAAATTAAAAATAAACTCATTACCAACCTCCCATTACTGGGCCATTCCAACAATGTCAGCACTCGCTGTCCTGAGGCTCACATGAGAGTGGTACGTCATGTGAGCTCTGAGCCCATTCACCACTGGTGTAACTTCTTCCATTTAAGGATTATGGAGGCCACTGTGCTCCTAGGAACCTTGAGTACTGCAGAAATTCTTTTGTAACCTTGGCGAGATTGTGAAGGACTAAATTAAGAAAGATCAAAATGAATGTTCCATTTTGTGTTTGTAACTCCATCTTGTCTTTATGAGATAAATTCTGTTGCTTAACAAGGCTATAGTTCCTGGCCGTTGTAGAGAAGTAGAGTAAAGGTTATGGGCTGTGATAAAACCAGACTGCTCCAGTTTGGTCAAGATATGAGACCTTGGATTTATCACTGTAGAATACTTTGAGAAATGAGTATGTTATTGTTCTGTTCTATGTTACGTAGACATGACCATAAATGTAGTTTCCTATTTTCTTTTATTCTTATAGGTTAATTTTCTTGTATTCTTATAGGTGTCACGCTGTCTCTGCGTACCGGAGGTTAGGGGCCTAAGCTGACCCTAAGCTGGGCCCTGACTAATCCCTCTACCTGGAGGTACTGTTAAAGGTACAGAGGTCCAGGCCGCCAGCGTAATCCCTACCTCCTGAGGATCCCTGAACCTCAGTGATCTAGTCCTGAGAAGGAACCCGATCACAACAACAGGGAACAGGATAATATAAGCCCACATACAGTACTAGACGAACGAGACAGTACAAGGGGAAAATCAACAACCACCTTGCATACAAAACTACACCAAAACAACAGAGGGAACACCAACGGGTAAGGAGATAAATGATAAAGCGAGGAAGGGAAAAACCACACACAAAGTACACTTCACTCCAAACTCCAAAATACCACAAGCCGCTCTGTTTGTCTGCCAGGAATGCTTTCACCGACACTTCCCTAGCAGACTGGCAGGTATTTGAAGGAATCCCATTACAGCAACATTAATTGCAGCTGGGCGAGGCTGGCCTCGTCTAGCACAGAGAGAGGGAGAATTAACTCCCTCACTGCCGGAAAACACCCAGCACCAGAAACTCAGCTGTGAGAAGTCAGGCTGTGCAATCGCGACGATCTTCGTAGCGACACACCCGTGACAGTACCCCCCCTTCTACGAGGGGCCTCCGGACCCTCAGGGCCAGCTTTATCTGGGTGAGTAGTGTGGAAGGCCCGAATTAATCGGTCTGCGTTAATATCCGACGCAGGAACCCACGTCCTCTCCTCAGGACCATACCCCCTCCAATGAACAAGGTACTGAAGGGACCGGCGATTCAGACGTCAATCGATGATTCTCGACACCTGAAACTCCAAGTTACCATTGACCACCACAGGAGGAGGAGGTAAAGGTGAAGGTATCACCGGCGCCACATACCTCTTAAGCAACGATCTGTGGATCACATTGTGAATTTTAAATGTAAGAGGGAGGTCAAGACGGAATGCCACCGGATTAATTATAGAACTGATCTTGTATGGCCCGATGAACCTGGGACCCAGTTTCCAGGAGGGAACCTTAAGTTTTATATTCTTGGTAGACAACCATACCAGATCGTTCACACTTAGGTCCGGACCAGACACTCTCCTCCTATCAGCCATACGTTTGTATCGGTTCCCCATAGTACTCAGATTATTCAGCACTCCTCTCCACACTGAAGCAAGTGACGACAAAAATCGTTCCTCCTCAGGAACCCCAGAAGAGCCCCCCCTATTGAAAGTACAAAACTGGGGGTGAAAACCATATGCCCAAAAAACGGGGACTTACCAGTGGACTCGCTCCGCCTATTATTAAGAGCAAACTCCGCCAGAGGCAAGAAAGAAGCCCAGTCCTCCTGGTTCTCTGACACAAAACACCGGAGATATGTCTCCAAGCTCTGGTTCAGACAATCTGTCTGACCATTGGTCTGCGGATGAAAAGCCGATGAAAATGACAACTGCATCCCCCGCCGTGTACAAAATGCCTTCCAGAATTTGGACACAAACTGAGACCCCCGATCCGACACCACATCGGAGGGTACCCCGTGAAGCCTTACAATCTCCCCAATGAACACCTGTGCAAGAGTTTTAGCATTAGGAAGAGCAGGAAGAGCGATAAAATGTGCCATCTTGCTGAACCTGTCCACTACAACGAGTATGACTGTTTTACCCGAAGATGGCGGGAGGTCCGTAATGAAGTCCATAGACAGATAAGTCCACGGACGCTCCGGGATCTTCAAAGGTAAGAGGGCCCCAGACGGACGGGTATGTGGGGTCTTAGAGCGCGCACAAACCTCGCAGGATGCGACAAAAGTTACCACCTCCCTATGTAAGTTAGGCCACCAAAACCGACGCGAGAGGAGATCCTCAGTTGCTTTACTCCCTGGGTGTCCTGCCAAAGCTGAATTATGGTGTGCCTCGATCACCTTTTGTCGCAACTGATTTGGAACAAACAGTCTCCCTGGAGGTCCTACAGGGGCGTCCCCCTGAGCCTCCAATACCTCCTCCTCAAGCTCAGAGCATACTGCCGACACCACCACCCCCTCCTGAAGGATAGGAACCGGGTCCTCCGTATTCCCGGCCCCCGGGAAACTACGAGATAAGGCATCCGCCTTTACATTTTTTGACCCAGGACGATATGTGACGACAAAATTAAACCTGGTAAAAAATAATGACCACCCAGTTTGTCTGGGATTCAGACGTTTTGCAGACTCCAGATATAGCAGGTTCTTGTGATCGGTGATGACAGTGACCGGATGGACTGCCCCCTCCAAAAAATGGCGCCACTCCTCAAAAGCCAACTTAATGGCCAAGAGTTCCCTATTGCCGACATCGTAATTCCTCTCAGCGGACGACAGTTTTTTAGAGAAAAATGCGCACGGATGCCACTTACCAGGGGACGAACCTTGTGACAATACTGCTCCCACCCCTACCTCGGAAGCGTCCACCTCTACAATGAACGGCTGTGATGCATCAGGTTGAATAAGTATGGGTGCGAGGCAAAGCATTTTTTCAAGGAGGAGAATGCTTGACAAGCCTTGTCAGACCACCTAGAAAAATCCGTCCCCTTTTTTGTCATGTCTGTGAGAGGTTTAACCATGGACGAGAAATTACGAATAAATTTCCGGTAATAATTAGCAAACCCCAGGAAACGTTGTAGAGCCTTAAGATTCTCTGGCAGATCCCACTCAAGAACTGCCCGTACTTTCCCAGGGTCCATACGAAAACCGGACGCTGAAACCAGAAAGCCTAAAAACTGGAGTTCCTGTATGGCGAACACACACTTTTCCCATTTGGCGTACAGTTTATTATCCCGCAAGATCTGTAACACCTGCCTAACATGCTCCTGATGAGACACAAGATCCGGCGAGTAAATTAAGATATCATCCAGATATATGACCACAAACTGTCCCACCAGGTGGCGAAAAATGTCATTTACAAAGTGTTGGAACACCGCCGGGGCATTAGTCAGACCGAATGGCATGACAAGGTTCTCATAATGCCCCTCTGGAGTGTTAAACGCCGTCTTCCACTCATCCCCCTCCTTCATCCTAATCAGATTGTACGCCCCCCTGAGATCCAACTTAGAGAACCATTTGGCGCCCACGATCTGATTGAAGAGATCGGGAATAAGTGGGAGCGGATACGGATCTCGGACCGTAATCCGATTAAGTTCACGGAAATCCAGGCAAGGGCGTAGGCCTCCATCTTTCTTCTTCACAAAGAAGAACCCGCGGCCACCGGGGAAGATGAAGGTCTAATATGCCCCTTTGCCAGACTTTCAGCAATATAATCCTTCATGGCCTGCCTCTCAGGACCAGATAGGTTATACAACCTAGATTTAGGTAACTTGGCCTCAGGGAGCAGTTTTACAGAACAGTCATACACGCGATGAGGAGGTAGTTCCTGACACCCTTTCTCCGAGAATACATCCTCAAAGTCCGCCAGAAATGGAGGTAAGACCCTAGGAGTGACCGCACCGATGACCGTATTCATGCAGTTTTTATTATAGAATTCACTCCATTGGCTTATCTCTCTGGATTGCCAATCAATAACTGGGTTATGCTTAGTTAACCAAGGAAGGCCCAACACTATAGGAGTGGGAAGACCCTCCAACATGTAACAAGACAACAGTTCTTTATGTATCGCCCCCACTTGAAGTTTTACGTTATGCACAGCTTGCAAAAAACTTCCCTGACCGATAGGTCTGGCGTCGATCGAGAATATGGGGATGGGTTTAGCCAACACACTCAATTGCATACCTTGAACCCGGGCAAACCGAGCGTCCACCAGATTAACCCCGGCCCCACTATCCAGAAGAACAGATATCCTCTCAGTTCTCGTACCCACCACCACCTCCGCCGGTAAGAGAAACTGAGACGAACTTAGGGACAAAATACTTACTCCCAGATTGCCGTCCACCACACAACCTGGGATCAATAGTTTTCCGACGACCCTTTACTCTGCAAAGGACGGGATGTACACCCCCCAATAAAATGTCCCTTTTTCCCACAGAAGAAACAACTTCCTGTTTTGTGGCGCCGGTCCCCTCCCCCGAAATGATGTCCCTCCTAATTGCATAGGCTCCTCTGGACTGACCAGGGGAACCTCCATATAAGGGACCCTTGAGGAAGGTGGAGTCATCACAGGGGGCGGAGTTACCCGCACCTCTTCCGAAGCCATCTGTCAATGCGAATAGCAAGGGCCATAGCGGCTTCCAGTGACGCGGGAGGGTCATACTGTGCCAATACATCCTTTAATTTGTCAGATAAACCTTGATAAAACTGGCTCCTAAGAGCCGGGTCATTCCACTGGGTGTCCGTGGCCCACCTACGGAACTCCGAACAGAATTCCTCCGCCGGACGATCTCCCTGCTGGATCCTACGTAATTTAGATTCAGCAAGGGAGATCCGATCCGGGTCATCATATACAAGACCCAGAGCTGCAAAAAACCTATCCACTGACTGGAGAGCCGGGAGCCCGGGGGAAGGAAGAACGCCCATGATTGTGGGTCCCCTTGTAGGAGCGAGATGACAATTCCCACCCTTTGCTCATCACTCCCCGATGACTGTGGCCGCAGACGAAAGTACAATTTACATGCCTCCCGGAAAACAAAAAACTTGTCCCGCCCCCCAGTGAACCTGTCAGGGAGAGCTACTTTAGGTTCTGGTCCGGCTTGCTCCGGGGGGTACAAAACCTTGGACTTAACGTCCGCCAGCTCCATGGACAAACTCTGCAACTGCCGAGCAAGACTGGCTACTGGATCCATGGTAGCTGGAGAGAATCTTTTGTCGGTCGGTGAAAATGTCATGCTGTCTCTGCGTACCGGAGGTTAGGGGCCTAAGCTGACCCTAAGCTGGGCCCTGACTAATCCCTCTACCTGAAGGTACTGTTAAAGGTACAGAGGTCCAGGCCGCCAGCGTAATCCCTACCTCCTGAGGATCCCTGAACCTCAGTGATCTAGTCCTGAGAAGGACCCCGATCACAACAACAGGGAACGGGATAATATAAGCCCACACACAGTACTAGATGAACGAGACAGTACAAGGGGAAAATCAACAACCACCTTGCATACAAAACTACACCAAAACAACAGAGGGAACACCAACGGGTAAGGAGATAAATGATAAAGCGAGGAAGGGGAAAAACCACACACAAAGTACACTTCACTCCAAACTCCAAAATACCACAAGCCGCTCTGTTTGTCTGCCAGGAATGCTTTCACCGACACTTCCCTAGCAGACTGGCAGGTATTTGAAGGAATCCCATTACAGCAACATTAATTGCAGCTGGGCGAGGCTGGCCTCGTCTAGCACAGAGAGGGAGAATTAACTCCCTCACTGCCGAAAAACACCCAGCACCAGAAACTCAGCTGTGAGAAGTCAGGCTGTGCAATCGCGACGATCTTCGTAGCGACACACCCGTGACAATAGGTCAATTTTCTTGTATTTTCATTGGTTAAATGTTGTAGGTGTGGTTTTATACCATTGGTTGAAGTACAAGCTCACTAAATACTATAAAAGATGATGATGTAATACATGGGATAGGAATCTTGCTCGATTCTCCCAGACGGAAACACGTGTCTGTTTGGTTATTTATGTTGCTAGCAACGTTCTATGAATTAATTTGGAAATCACTAGGTCAACCGTGAAGGGTCACTTAGATCCTACCTTAACAAGATCTGTGCCTTGCCACAATTCTGTCTCTGAGGTCCTTGGCCAGTTCTTTTGATCTCAGGATTCTCATTTGGTCTGACATGCACTGTGAGCTGTGAGGTCGTATATTGACAGGTGTGTGCCTTTAAAAATCAAGTCCTACCCATTTAATTAAACACAGCTGGACTCCAATGAAGGAGTAGAACCATCTCAAGGAGGATCACAAGGAAATGGACAGCATGTGACTTAAATATGAGTGTCTGAGCAAAGGGTCTGAATACTTATGACCATGTGATGTTTCAGGTTTTCTTTTTTAATACATTTGCAAAAATTTCTACATTTCTGTTTTTTTCAGTCAAGATGGGGTGCAGAGTGCACATTAATGAGAAAAAAAATGAACTTTTTTGTGTTTACCAAATGGCTGCAATGAAACAAAGAGTGAAAAATTTAAAGGGGTCTGAATACTTTCCAAACCCACTGTAGGGGCAGAGAACCTGATTCCAGTGACATGTCACTTACTGGGCTATTTTCTGTCATTTTCATAAGATCACAGATTCATCTGCTGCAGATCTAGTAGTTCTATGTTTGCTGAGCTCTGCATAACCAGGCCCACATCACTGACTGGCAGCTTGCTGCTCATGCACACTGTACATAGAAAGCTACCAATCAGTGGTGGGGGCAGGGTTATACACAACTTCTGAATATGGAGTACTGCATGGCAGCAGGTTTAATAGTCCTCTAATAATAATCTCCTGCTGATGAAACTGTGATTTTATCAAAACTACACTAAGCAGCCCAATAAGTGACACATCACTGGAATCAGGTTCTCTGTCCCTACATCATACTACTCTCAGTTTAGTTGGCAAAAGCTTGGTGACAGATTCCTTTCAAAGAGTGAACCTCCTCCTTCAAAGCAGGAAGCAGGGTTCCCGGTCTGAAGGTTCATTTTGAGAAAACCCATTTAAGCTGGTTAAACACATTAGGGTAACGTTGGCTGAGTGTGCTTGTTGTGGTGGTATCAGTCAATCATCTCATCTGTAGATGTCTTTACTTTAACCTGATGGCAAATGCTAATGGAAAAAAGGATCAGGCTGCTGAATTTCAATATGCATGATCATATTGTTCTCATGGAAAATAAGCTCCTGCCAGAAGTATCTGACAGACGCTCATTCCACCCTTCTGTACTGGTGTTTGGGGAATAACTGTCACCTAATCAAAAATCCAGCTAAAACCTAAAGTTTATATTCAGTTTAAGAAACTGTAGATTACAGTAAAATTCATTTTCCATACCACACTTGTATGCCAACTGTTTAACTATAAGGGGGTGCTGGGAGTACACTGACACTTGAGTCCTGGTGTGTAAGATATGTATATTGTGTAGATCCTACATAGCTTAAAGTCAGTACATACAAAAGCATGTGATGCTGAAGTGGTGGGCTGTGAGTTTTAAGCTATAAAGTCAGCCTAAGGGTCCCGTCACACTCAGCGACGCAGCAGCGATCCCGACAACAATACGACCTGGCAGGGATCGTTGCTGCGTCGCTTTCTGGTCGATGGTGAGCTGTCACATAGGCAGACTCACAAGCGATCAGAACCAGCGAGCACGCTGGTATCCAGTGTAAACAGCGGGTAACTAAGGACGGCGCCGCGCCTAGTTACCCGATATGTACCCTGATTACCGGCTCCCAGCGTCTGCTGTAGAGCGCTGAGAGCCAGTATCCAATGTACATATCGTGTAACTAAGCACCGTGCGGCACCTAGTTACCCGATATGTACCCTGGTTACCGGCTCCCAGCGTCTGCTGTAGAGCGCTGAGAGCCAGTATCCAATGTACATATCGTGTAACTAAGCACCGTGCGGCACCTAGTTACCCGATATGTACCCTGGTTACGGCTCCCAGCGTCTGCTGTAGAGCGCTGAGAGCCAGTATCCAATGTACATATTGTGTAACTAAGCACCGTGCGGCACCTAGTTACCCGATATGTACCTTGGTTACCGGCTCCCAGCGTCTGCTGTAGAGCGCTGAGAGCCAGTATCCAATGTACATATCGTGTAACTAAGCACCGTGCGGCACCTAGTTACCCGATATGTACCTTGGTTACCGGCTCCCAGCGTCTGCTGTAGAGCGCTGAGAGCCAGTATCCAATGTACATATCGTGTAACTAAGCACCGCGCGGCAACTAGTTACCCGATATGTACCCTAGATACCGGCTCTCAGTGCTCTACAGCAGACGTTGGGAGCTGGTAACCAAGGTACATATCGGGTAACTAGGTGCCGCACGGTGCTTAGTTGCCCGATATGTACATTGGATACCAGCTCCCAGCTAGCTGATCGTTGGTCTCCCGCTATCATACGCACCGATGCTTGCTGGCCAGCGGGAGACCAACGATCAAAAATTGGTACATGACATTCAGCGACGATCAGCGATACCCAGTAGGGGGGCTGATCGTTGCTGTGTGTCACACATAGCGAGATCGCTGGCTAGGTCGCTGTTGCATCAGAAAATCGGTGACGCTTCAGCGATCTCGCTAGCGATCTCGCTTAGTGTAACGGGGGCTTAAGGCTAAACCATAATATCATATAAAGGCTCCATCTAAGGAATGCACAGAAGTCTATGGAGATCTACTTATCTCCCTATATCTACTGTTTTTTAAGGAGGCCAGTTGTGTTGAGTCCCATATACATACAAGAAAAAGTCATAGCATGGTCTGTCAGATGTTGCATTTTGGAGGTATTTTCCGTAGGAGGCATTGCATCTAGAGGAGAATATTTCTTGTGGCAAATTTGGACAATTTCATTTTAGAACTAAATCTTGTTCAGCAATACAAAAGGAGCCTGTCATGTCCGATAACACTATTAACCTGCAGATAAATGGTTAATCTGCAGAATAATAGCATTCTAAAGATGCCCAGATGCTGTACTGAATATACAGCACGTGGGAGAAGATAACCTTTATTTCTCCCTGGAGCTGCAGACTTTTATTCATGGAGCAATTACAGTCACCGCTCACAGCACTGAGAATGGCAGCTGTTATCCCGCCCCACCACTGACTGACAGCTCGCAGTGTAGTACAGAATGCAGAGCAAGCTGTCAGTCATAACACTATTAACTCACAGATTAACTCTATTACTGCAGGCAATAGTGTTATCGGACCTGACAGGTTCCCTTTGCTTTCTTCTTGATCAAATGTAGAAATAATTTATTTTTAATTGTAATTTTTTATTAATCTTTGCATATTATATGTGCTTTATATATTGGTGTCACATATGTATATATTTCATATATATTTCGTTTATGTGTTTTTATATATTGATGTCATTTACTGTATGTCCATTTTTATACATACATTTATAGTACACATTTTTATATATATAGATGTCCTGCATTTACATAACTTGTATATAGTTTCTTTATGTGTTTTCTACATGCGTGTCATACATATGCTGTACATATCTTTCATGTACTTTTGTGTGCTTTTCTATGTAGGTGTCATATATTCATTACCTTAATAAGCGGGGACATGTGATTGCTCGTCCGCAGAAGCTGCTGGAAGCCTGAACAACAAGGTGCTGCAAGGGCAATCAGGGAAGGTAAATAGAATTTTTATTTTTATGCTTTTCTCAGGGGGGGCCAAGCATACAAGGATAGGGATGAGGCACAATGCATAAAAGGATAGGAATGATGAGCCTTGCATACAAGGACAGGAATGAGGAGCCATGCATAAAAGGATAGGGATGAGGCACAATGCATAAAAGGATAGGGATGAGGAGCCATGCATACAAGGATAGGGATGAGGAGCCATGCATACAAGGATAGGGATGAGGCACAATGCATAAAAGGATAGGGATGAGGAGCCATGCAAACAAGGACAGGGATGAGGAGCCATGCATACAAGGATAGGGATGAGGAGCCTTGCATACAAGGATAGGGATGAGGAGCCATGCATACAAGGATAGGGATGAGGCACAATGCATAAAAGGATAGGGATGAGGAGCCATGCAAACAAGGACAGGGATGAGGAGCCATGCATACAAGGATAGGGATGAGGAGCCATGCATACAAGGATAGGGATGAGGAGCCATGCATACAAGGACAGGGATGAGGAGCCATGCATACAAGGACAGGGATGAGGAGCCATGCATACAAGGACAGTGATGAGGAGCCATGCATACAAGGATATTGATGAGGGAACAATGCATACCCGGCTTATACCCGAGTCAATACGTTTTCCTAGTTTTTTGTGGCAAAATTAGGTGCCTCGGCTTATACTCGGGTATATACGGAAGTTCTTTTTATGCCTTATTTAAAGATATCACAAGGGTACATATTTGTACATAGCATTTATGTATAATTTTATATGTGTCATGGGTATGGGAACATTTTTGTATATCTCTGTAATTTGATATTTTTTTTTATAGGAATCATTACAAACAGATTGATCTATTTCAAGTGTTTATTTCTGTTAATGTTGATGATTATGGCTTACATCCAATGAAAACCCAAAAGTCATTATCTCAGTAAATTAGAATACTTTATAACACCAGCTTGAAAAATCTTTTTAAAATCCGAAATGTTGTCCTACTGAAATGTATGTTCAGTAAATGCACTCAATACTTGGTCAGGGCTCCTTTTGCATCAATTACTGCATCAATGCGGCGTGGCATGGAGGCGATCAGCCTGTGGCACTGCTGAGGTGTTATGGAAGCCCAGGTTGCTTTGTTAGCAGCCTTCAGGTTGTCTATATTGTTGGGTTTGGTGTGTTTCATCTTCTTCTTGACAATGTCCCATAGATTCTCTATTGGCTTAAGGTCAGGCGAGTTTGCTGGCCAATCAGGCACAGTGATACTGTTGTTTGTAAACCAGGTATTGGCACTTTTGGCAGTGTGGATAGGTGCCAAGTCCTGCTGGAGAATGAAATTTCCATCTCCAAAAGCTGTAGGCACTGGGAAGCATGAAGTGCTCTAAAATTTCCTGGTAGATGGCTGCGCTGACTTTGGTCTTGATAAAACACAGTGGACCGACACCAGCAGATGACATGGCTCCCCAAACCATCACTGATTCTGGAAACTTCACACTAGACCTCAAGCAGCTTGGATTGTGTGCCTCTCCACTCTTCCTCCAGACTCTGGGACCTTGATTTCCAAATGAAATGCAAAATTTACTTTCCATGTGAAGTGTGTCAATGACGACCTTCTGGACATCTGTCAAGTCAGCAGTCTTCCCCATGATTGTGGAGCCTTCTGAAATAGACTAAGGGACCTTTTTAAATGCTAAGGAAGCCTTTGCAGGTGTTTTTTGTTAATTTTTCTAATTTACAGAGATAATGACATTTGGGTTTTCATTCATTGTAAGCCATAATCATCAACATTAATAGAAATAAACACTTGAAATAGATCACTCTGTTTGTAATGACTCTATATAATATACTGTATGAGTTTCACTTTTTGCATTGAAGAGCTGAAATAAATTAACTTTTTGATGATATTCTAATTTTGTGAGAAGCACCTGTATGTCTGTGTTACATATATATAGATAGATATATAGATAGCTAAACACAGAATAGACCGAAACAGCTACTATTCCTATAAAAATACCAAACCAAGAAAAGGAAGTAGGCAATTATAATGAAAATATTTATTAATACAAATATGAATAAACAGGAGAAAGAACATCAGAGTACAATAACACATCAGGTCCACATAAAAATGTACATAACGGCAAATGACCAAACTGACCCAAAGTAGGTGACTAGCAGCTCATACGGCCCAGAGAAAATACAGCAGATATATACGTCCCCAGTGGGATGCAAAAAAATAGAATATATGTATACATTAACAGGGTCATATGAGATTATATGAAAGTACAATGACTGGGTCACAAGAGACAGTGCAATATAGGCAGATGTTATGCTAATGTGATATTAAAAGATAACACAATAATGGCTTCAGTGAGAAATAATAAGCCTGTAAGTCAGAAGTCAAGGGCTACAATACAAACATGAGAGTGCCTACCAAAATGTAGCAAGAAATTGCTTACTAATACAAGTGTATAAAGGCTCGTAGTCAATCCAAGTGCCCACCAAATGTAGCAAAAAATTGCTTACTGGTACAGATATATACAGGCTTATAGTCACTCTATTGCACATTGACACGTAAAAAATGTAAATATATTAGTGGCAGAGCCATGGCTCCATTATTGCACATATGCCCATATAAGAGTAGACTGCTGTCAGTATAAAATAGATCAGACATAGGCAGCGTGCTAGGAGATGCATTCACAGCAATATACATGTAAACATAGGTGAAAAATGACACCGCCTTAGCCTAGTTATTGCACATGAATCGATATGAAAGTCAAAAAAATGCCAAAATGAAACGAAATGTAAGTCTCAGCTGAATGCTGCGTAATGTTACCTGACGTGCAAAGGAACCCCGACGCACGTTTCGCATCGGCTTCTTCGGGGGGTTGTGTAGAAGTGACAAAAGGTGCCCCTTTTATCTAAAAAAGACAAGCGGCGGTATATCGGCGCTTCCGGTGCCGACATTAGGCGTCCAACGTCACCAAACACACACCCCCCAGCGACGCGTCAGCTGGAGGGCGGGTTAGGCGACGCCTCTCGGGTGCGCGTCCATGGCAACCAACAAACCCAGCAGCACCGAAAGCGCACACCGCAGGGACGTCCATGTGAGTCAACCAACTGAGTGTATACACTGACATATGAGAACATGCTTGTTCAGTTTAGGTCCATAGTCAGGCTACAAGTTAATGTATTCCAAATCAGAACGACTATGAGTACTTATTAAACAATGTATTGCTAATTCCAATAGATAGAATCTTCATCATATATAATGGACAATACAGCTGGAGATAGTATGACATATAATCTATTACAGAGATAAAGATATATATAGTTCTTTAAAGTGACCTTACGGTAACTCTCATGGAACGGGATAAAGCATACAAAAGAGACAAAATAATAATCTATATGCATATATAACTTGGTATAATGTTCTCTTTCTTCATACGTCAATCTTCTCCAAATACACCAGAGGGCATATATTCTATTTTTTTGCATCCCACTGGGGACGTATATATCTGCTGTATTTTCTCTGGGCCGTATGAGCTGCTAGTCACCTACTTTGGGTCAGTTTGGTCATTTGCCGTTATGTACATTTTTATGTGGACCTGATGTGTTATTGTACTCTGATGTTCTTTCTCCTGTTTATTCATATTTGTATTAATAAATATTTTCATTATAATTGCCTACTTCCTTTTCTTGGTTTGGTATTTACATATGGGAAGGGCGTTCTTTTATGTGTGGACCTTTTTTGGTTTAATATTCCTATAAAAAACAACAAATTACAAACTATACGCAAAAATGTACCCATGACACTTTTATAAAAGAATACATAAATATTATGCACAAATATGTACCCTTGTGACACCTATAAATAAGGCATATAAAGAACTAGATATAAAATATGTATTTGTATGACCCACATATAAAATACATACAAGAACTACTGTATGTAGGGTATAATATGTCCACCAGCAGCCAGCCATGAAGCCTCCGAGAGCAGAAAAAGTAGATTGGAAGCAGCACTCCAACAGAAATACCGTATTTTTCGGACTGTAAGATGCACTTTTTTCCCAGCGCTCTGTGCTGGGGTGGTGGTGGCTCTCTGTGGTGGGGCGGCAGCGGCTCTTTGTGCTGCTTGGGGGGCTCCGGGTTGTGCCGAGATCTTAATCTGAGCATGCGCTGTTCCCAGCGGCCATTTTCCGGGAGGCCACCGCATCGCAGCAATGGAGCTGCGGGGACCTCTGGGCTTTGACAAAATGCCGGCGGAGCCCCCCACGCAGCACAGAGACCCGCTGCCGCCCCAGCACAGATAGCTGCCACCGCCCCAGTACAGAGCACTGCCGCCCCAGCACAGAGCACCGCAGCCACAGCACAGAGCACTGCTGCAGCACCAGCCTGGGATGGGATTTCCCAGAGGCCAACGCATCAGCCTGGACCACCGAACAACCCCTGTGACCACTCCTGCACCTGTGCCGATCCCTCCCGGTAAGCTGAATTCAGACTGAAAGTCAGACCCTCAATTGACAAAAAATTTTTGCCGTTTTCCTTTTGAAAATATGGGGTGCGTCTTATGGTCCGGAGCATCTTATAGTCTGAAAAATATGGTAAGTGAAAAAAGTATACTTTTTTTCATAGAGACACATGATATACATACAGTATGTGGTATATCATGCGTCTGTATGAATAAAGTCTACTTTTTTCACTTATTTTTTCACTTATTTCGATTGAATCTACTTTTTCTACCCCTGGAAGCTTCTTGGCTGGCTGCTGGTGTACCTATTACTTCTACAATATTAATTTAGGACTATATACTGTGTATATATATTATAATATATATTTGTAGATAGTTTTGTGTATTTATATATAGGTGTCATTCATGTACATATTGTTGTATGTAGTACATTTCTGAGTTTTCTACATGAATAGTTTGAATATGTTTTCTGAAAATTTCTTGATCAACTTTGACTAAGAAACCTTTTGATTTTTCTGCTCGCAGCTGTAAAATGTGAGTTTTTTGTATCTTCTTATGCTTATTTTAATGGTAAAACACAAGTGTGGTTTAAACAGGTGCTGCTTGTAGTGTTTATATAAACACATTAGCACTCCTTTGACACAGCATGACCTGAACAAGCAGTTGATCCTACTGGTAGCAAAGAAACAAATCCCGAGTGTGCCAGACCCTGCTTTATTCATGTACGGCAAAATTAACACCAGATTATGAATACGCCTGCGTCTGGTAATTAATTGTCAAAATTGCTGGAGGAGTTTCCCTACTGTGAAGGATATTGGCAGAACTATTTACTGCTAATAGACCTTGTTTAAGCTTTTTTCCTTCAGTAGTTCTACTTACAATAGACAGAAAAAAAAATCTGGCGGTCTGTTTTTACATACATATATTAGTATTTTTACAGTTTCCAGAGAGACATCCTCTTACTTTACTATTTTTAATGTTACATTAGAAGATCAAGCTGCACTTTCAACCTTTGTTCTCATGAACTAAAAATAAAGTTAAACTGCGATGTTAAATTCTGGCAATGCTAAGATTAAAATCAGAAATACATTTTCAGGGCACATTTTGTTTGGAAAGCTTTTAATTTTTGGGGAGAAAGCTTGGGTGCAGTACAGTGCATGAAAGAAAACATGTCAATAAATTGCGTGAGAAGGCAATGTGTAATAGAATAAAATAATCTATGCGCTAAGAGCCTTCCTATTTTCATAGCAATTTTTGCGGATACATATTTCATATATACATCAGATAGCGCTTTTTTCAATTTTTTTCTACGGCAGCAATGCAATTCCTATGCTCTAGAGTACTCATTCTTGGTAAGTTATGGTGCAAACCTTAATCTTTTTGACCAATATGCTTTCTTTGGTTGGCGCCTATTCACACTAGCTTAGATGTGCTGGTACTTCTTCTTGTCTATTTGTATTAAGCTTTTTGGACATGTGCACTCTCACTCCCAATAGCCACAGGTGATTTTAAGCAGATTAGCTGGTCCATTCCTGCCCCATAAGTTGTAGGCTTTTTTCTTCGCATTGGAAAAAATAAAGTTGGATCCAAAATGGCCGACTTCAAAATGGCCACCATGGTCGCCACTCATCTTGAAAAGATTTCCCCCTCCCATATACTAATGTGCCACAAACAGGAAGTTGATATCACCAACCATTCCCATTTTATTTAGATGTATCCAATCCATCCTGCACTCTGCTGCACGACTAATACACCTGTCTCCCCATTATTCCCCAGCCTCTCCTCTCTGCTAAGCCCTTCATTGGCTTCCTATCATCCAGAGCCTCCTGTTCAAAACCCTAACTATGTCATACAAAGCCATCCACAACCTGTCTCCTCCATACATCTCTGACATGGTCTCCCGGTACATACCCACACGTAACCTTCGATCCTCTCAAGATCTCCTCCTCTACTCCCCTCTTATCTCTTCTTCCCACAACCGCATACAAAACTTCTCCCGTGCCTCCCCTATACTCTGGAACTCTCCACCCCAACACATCAGACTCGCGCCTACCATGGAAACCTTCAAAAAGAACCTGAAGACCCACCTCTTCCTACAAGCCTACAACCTGCAGTGATCCTCAGTCTACTCAATGGCCGCACGACCAGCTCTACCCTCTCCTAGTGTATCCTCACCCATCCCTGTAGACTGTGAGCCCTTGCAGGCAGGGTCCTCCCTCCTTCTGTACTTGTGTGTGCCTTGCATTGCTCACGTTTATTGTACTTGTCTATATTTGCCCCTCTTCACATGTAAAGCACCATGGAATAAATGGCGCTATAAAAATGTTTAATAATTATAATAATAATAATAATAATACATGGCCCACCCTGTACATCCATTTACAATTGAATGCAGAATAGTAAAATTCCTTCTTTGATGTAATTTGCAATGCAGAGATAATCACATCTAGATTCATTGTGATCAGTATTGAACTAGGTTCTTAGGTCCACTAAAAAAATAAATTCTAGGGTCTGTCCTTCACTATCAATAATATCCAATGAGGTATTTGTGAAACAACCCACAAAAAGAGACCCAAATGGCAAATCATTGGCTCCAAAATCATTACCATTTGTCTTTTTTTCCCTCCTACACCTTTACGTTTATTATTATTATTGAACTTGGGCTCACTAAGAGATCTTCTTGTTCCCTGATGGCCCACTATGATCCAACTTTTGGCGAGACTCAAACACTGCAAGATCATGAGAGAATAAAAGTTTTCATGGGAAATTGTGTACAGAAATTGCTATTTTTTTAATGTTTTCTTTTTCCTAAAACTAACTATATGCCGAAGCAAAAAAGAGACTTGTTCTAAAACATCCTTAAATATTAAAGAACACAGGTGAAATCTGCTTATCTCGCCTTATAAATAAGTTATTGATTCAAATACCTCAAATAAGATGGTACAGGCTTATGTGGAATTTTCATTTTGAAAGAACTTTTGAAATGAAAGATGGAGATGAAAGGAGCCATTTCTTTATTTTAAAATAATCCATAACTGGCGACTGTTTGTTTAACACATTACTGTATTTACTCAGGGTAGAAAATTACATTGTTAAAATGTTTACAAATACTCTTCTTGCACCTTAAAAGGAGAATTCTTGGCAGTAAACTTGCTCTTGTGCCTTTCTTCTGCCTTTTTATTAGACAACTGTAAGTATTTTTAAATATGTATATACTCGAAGATATGCCGTGCTGGCTTGTTTGATTTATTTCTTTATTTATTTGATGTCACAAGCAGTATATTAGGAAATATGTGAGGAACAGTAATCAAAACATTGGTAATATTGGCTCATACTGATAAAATAAAAAAGAACAAGTGAGAATTAAGAAATTTTGCGCGTAGCTGGGGCCAAAATAATTGAAATTCATTATCTTAAGGAACTAGTTGATTCTTGTCTTATACCTACCCACATGCAAAATCTGTAACAAGGTCCCTTCTACCATGTGCCATTTGTATTTGTACCATTTTATTTGCCTCAAGAAACCTTTAAGCTCTAGGGACTGGGCGAAATTTTGACCTCTGAACCGCCGATGGCTATACCCTTCTTCTTCATATTCTAAAAAAATAATGGGGATGTTTGAAATGGAGCAAAGGAAAATGACTTGGTGTCCCAGAAACCATCCATTTTCTTAAATTCCTAAAAGAATTACATAACAGCAATCACTATCTTGGAGGTAGTCTACAGCAATAATCTCCTTCGCTATCATACTCTTTGGAATGGAAGACCATGGTTGGTAATCTTTAACCCACTAGCTAAGTCCCAGCTTTTCAGTAATTACCCAATTAGCAGGCTATTGATTTCAGTGAGTATCTATCTAGTCCTGACAGCTAGCTAGTTCCTTTCTGCTTCAGAAAGGAGCTAGCTAGCTGTCAGGACTACATGGACACTAGCTCGCAGAATAAGAATATTATCAAAAAGTTAATTTATTTCAGTCCTTCAATATAAAAAGTGAAACTCATATATTATATAGACTCATTACAAACAGAGTGATGTATTTCACGTGTTTATTACTGTTAATATTGATGATTATGGCTTACAGACAATGAAAACTCAAAACTCATTATCTCAGATAATTAGAATACTTTATAACACCAGCTTGAAAAATGATTTTAAAATCCAAAATGTTGTCCTACTGAAATGTATGCTCAGTAAATGCACTCAATACTTGGTCAGGGCTCCTTTTGCATCAATTACTGCATCAATGCAGCGTGACATGGAGGCGATCAGCCTGTGGCACTGCTGAGGTGTTAATGAAGCCCAGGTTTCTTTGATAGCAGCCTTCAGCTCGTCTGCATTGTTGGGTCTGATGTCTCTCATCTTCCTCTTGACAGTACCCCATAGATTCTCTATGGCATTAAGGTCAGGCGAGTTTGCTGGCCAATCAAGCACAGTGATACTGTTGTTTTTAAACCAGGTATTGGTACTTTTGGCAGTGTGGACAGGTGCCAAGTCCTGCTGGAGAATGAAATTTCCATCTCCAAAAAGCTTGTCAGCAAAGGGAAGCATGAAGTTATTATTTTTCAACTTTTGCTATAGGGCTGGTATTAGTGAACACATTTATATAGGTAATGACAGAAAAACGCATAATGGTCACAGAAATAACTTGAATCTGACAAAAGTAATAATAAATCAAAAAAATATGAATATGAAAAAAAGAAATTCAAACATTGCTTTTCAACCATGCTTCCACAGAATTAAAAAAAAAAATAAAACTCATGAAATAGACCTGGACAGAAATGATGGTACCCCTGAAAATAATGTGACAAACGGGACATGTTAAATCAAGTTGTGTCCACTATTTAGCATCACAGGTGTCTACAATCTTGAAATCAGTGAGTGGCCTGTATAGAGGGCTACAGACACTCACTGTGGTGTTTGGTGACATGGTGTATATCAAATTCAGCCTGGACCAGAGGAAGAGAAGGAAAGAGTTGTCTCAGGAGATTAGAAAGAAAATTTTAGACTAACATGTTAAAGGTAAAAGTTATAAGACCATCTCCAAGCAGCTTGATGTTCCTGTGACTATAGTTGCACATATTATTCAGAAATTTAAGCTCCATGGGACTGTAGCCAACCTCCCTGGACGTGGCCACAGGAGAAAAATTGATGACAAATCAAAGATACGGATAATACGAATGGTAACAAATGAGCCCAGAAATACTTCTAAACAGATTAAAGGTGAACTTCAAGCTCAAGGAACATCAGTGTCAGATCAAACCATCCGTCGTTGTATGAGCCAAAGTGGACTTTATGGGGGACGACCAAGGAGGACACCATTGTTGAAAAAAAATCATAAAAAAGCCAGACTGGAATTTGCCAATCTACATGTTGACAAGCCACAAAGCTTCTGGGAGAATGTCGTATGGACAGATGAGACAAAAATGGAACTTTTTGGCAAGGCACATCAGCTCTATGTTCACAGATGGAAAAATGAAGCATATCAAGAAAAGAACAATGCCCCTACTGTGAAACATGGAGGAGGCTCTGTTATGTTCTGGGGCTGCTTTGCTGCATCTGGCACAGGGTGTCTAGAATCTGTGCAGGGTACAATGAAATCTCAAGACTATCAAGGGATACTAGAGAGAAATTTGCTGCCCAGTGTCAGAAAGCTTGGTCTCAGTCGCAGGTCATGGGTTTTACAACAGGATAGTGACCCAAAACACACAGATAAAACACCCAAGAATGGCTAAGAGGAAAACATTGGACTATTCTGAAGTGGCCTTCTATGAGCCCTGACCTAAATCCTATTGATCATCTTTGGAAAGAGCTGAAACATCTGGAAAAGGCAACCTGCAAACACGAGACAACTGGAGCAGTTTGCTCTTGAGGAGTGGGTCAAAATACCTGTCGAGAGGTGCAGAAGTCTCATTGACAGTTACAGGAATCGGATGATTGCGGTGATTGCCTCAAAAGGTTGTGCAACAAAATATTAAGTTAAGGGCACCATCATTTCTGTCCAGGCCTATTTCATGAATTTTATTTCTTTTAAAATTCTTTGGAAGCATGGTTGAAAAGCAATGTCTGACTTTCATTTGTTCATTTTCATAGATTTTTGGTTTATTATTACTTTTGTCAGATTCAAGTTATTTCTGTGATCATTGTGGGTTTTTCTGTCATTAAACGAGGGGTACCAACAATTTTGACCACGTGTATGTGTATATATATATATATATATATATATATATAAATATGTATATACATATGTATAGTCAAAAAATGGAGGCAGGCAGCATACCAGTTGACAAAATAGAAAAAGCTTGTGGCTTAATAGCCCATATTGGCATAGTGACAAAAGCAATGCTCTGGTTCAAGATATATATATATTTATATATACATTGGGGAAATAAGTATTGGATCCCTTACTGATTTTGTAAGTTTGCTCACTGACAAAGACATGAACAGTCTATACTTTTAAGGGTAGGTTAATTTTAACATTGAGAGATAGAATATCAACAATAAAATCCAGAAAATCACATTGTATAAATTATATAAATTTATTTGCATTTTGCAGTGAGAAATAAGTATTTGATCCCCTACCAACCATGAAGAGTTCTGGCTCCTACAGACCAGTTAGATGCTCCTAATCAACTCGTTACCTACATTAAAGACAGCTGTCTTACATAGTCACCTTTATAAAAGACTCCTGTCCACAGACTCAATTAATTATTCAGGCTCTAACCTCTACAACATGGGCAAGACCAAAGAGCTTTATAAGGATGTCAGGGACAAGATCAAAGAGCTGCACAAAGCTGGAATGGGCTACAAAACCATAAGTATGATCCTGGGTGAGAAGGAGACAACTGTTGGTGCAATAGTAAGTAAATGGAAGAAATACAAAATGAATGTCAATCGACATTGATATGGGGTACCATGCAAAATCTCACATCGTGGGCAATCTTGATCATGAGGAAGGTGAGAGATCAGCCTAAAACTACATGGGGGAACTTGTTAATGATCTCATGGCAACTGGGACCACAGTCACCAAGAAAACCATTGCTAACACATCACACCTTAATGGTTTAAAATTCTGCAGTGCCTGCAAGGTCCCCCTGCTCAAGAAGCACGTATGCAGACCCGTCTGAAGCCAATGAACATCTGGATGATTCTGTGAGTGACTGGGAGAAGTTGCTGTGTTCAGATAAGACAAAAATTGAGGTTTTTGAATTAACTCAACTCGCCATGTATGGAGGAAAAGAAATGCTGCCTATGACCCAAAGAACACCGTCCCCACTGTCAAGCATGGAGGTGGAAACATTATGTTTTGGGGTGTTTATCTGCTAAGGGTACAGGACTACATCACCGCAACAATGGGAGGATGGATGGATCCCTGTACAGTAAAATCCTGAGTGGCAACCTCCTTCCCTCCGCCAGCACATTAAAAATGGGTCATGGCTGGGTCTTCTAGCAAGACAATGACCCAAAACATACAGCCAAATCAACAAAGGAGTGGCTAAAACAGAAGCACGTTAAGATCATTGATTGGCCTAGCCAGTCTCCAGACCTAAATCCCATAGAAAACTTATGGAGGGAGTTGAAGCTCTGCGTTGCCAAGCAACAGCCTCAAAATCTTAATGATTTAGAGATGATCTGCAAAGAGGAGTGGACCAAAATTCCTACTGACATAACGATAATAATAATCTTTATTTTTATATAGTGCTAACATATTCCGCAGTGCTTTACAGTTTGCACTCATTGTCGTCCCTGTCCCCGATGGGGACAATCTAGATTCCCTATCAGTATGTTTTTGGAGTGTGGGAGGAAACTGGAGGAAACCCACGCACCAACGGGGAGAACATACAAACTGCTTGCAGATGTTGTCCTTGGTGGGATTTGAACCCAGGACTCCAGCGCTGCAATGCTATCCACTGAGCCACCGTGCTGCCCTTGTTCCCATGTGCGCAAACCTCATCATCAACTGCAAAAAAGTCTGACTGCTGTGCTTGCCAAAAAGTGTTTTGCCACCAAGAATTAAGTCTTGTTTGCCAGAGGGATCAAATACTTATTTCTCACTGCAAAATGCAAATAAATTTATATAATTTATAGAATGTGATTTTCTGGATTTTAATTTTGATATTCTATATCTCAATATTAAAATGAACCGACCTTTAAAATTATAGACTGTTCATGTCTTTGTCAGAGGGCAAACTTACAAAATCAGCAAGGGATCAAATACTTATTTTCCCCACTGTATATATTCGTATTGTATTTTCTCAGCATATATAAAAACTATTTTTTTCCCTTTTTTCCCCTAAAGAGAAGAGTATTCAGTTTGTACAAAGCGGTACTTCTTAAGTACCTTGAGCAGTATTTAAGTGTCTTATTAAGCCCAAGGCACACAGGCTTTCCGCAACCTGTTCTGGCTGGAATTGTGTCTCTTTCTGCCTTTGAGAACAGAGCACAGAATGCTTCCTACTCCTTATCAGAGTGTCTAAATCTAACAGATTGTAGACTCAAATTTCTCCTCCCAGGCAATGTTGGCTTTGTCTATTGTTTGCCATTACAAGATTGTCATGACTTCTACAGCTTGGATTTCTGTCTTTTTCCCCCAGCATCACCCTTTAGGCAAATAACGACTATTTCCACATCCTTTAAAAGTGCCCATAAGACTGCTGGAAGCAATGTGCTCTTAGATACCTTTCCGGCAAACATTGTCTTTTGATTGTTTTGATGGTTCATTGCAGCAAGGAAAGTTATATGAATCTCCAAAGGGATTATAAACATGTTATACCTGAAGGGAGATATAGACCTTGGGATTTGTGCTTGACATGTGTCTGGTATTGACTGCCTTTTATTGTGCTCGCACACTGGCTTAGAGATCTAGATGAGTGAACTAATAGTTTAGAAACTAATTGCTATAATTATATTTATCCAGGTTTTAATGGACGAATGTAGTATTTCCTACTTTTATTTTATACATTGATTTTTTTATATTTTGTGTCATCTGTGAATTGTTTTCAGTAGTTTACCCTTTTACATCATTAACCACAAATAATTGAATGGGTACTGAATTCTCACTAGCACTGGATAAAGCTTGGACGATCATAAACTGGTTTGATGAAACATGACCTACTGATGAATGTTCATAAAAAAATACAAAAACAGGTGAGTTGGATCTTTTTGGCTGAGGATCAGTATCGTCAGCATCACAGTGTTGTATGTAGTGTGTTTGGAGCCATATGCTAGTGGGGTATGTACCCGGTGCTAAGTGACGAGTATTAGGCTACTTTCACACTTCAGGCTTTTTGTATCAGGCGCGATCCAGCGTGTTTTTAAAAAAACGCATCCGTTACCGGATGCGTTTTTTTACCATTGACTTACATTAGCGCCGGATCGCGCCTGATGTCATTGCGTTGCATCCGTTTTTGGCCGGATCCGTCGGAAATGTACATTCCGGCGGCCGGACAAGACGCTTGCTGCAAGGTTTTTTTTTTTTTACCGGAGCCGCCTGATAGTGCCTGAATCGGCACATCAGGCGGCCGGAAACAATGCAAACCTATGGAGCCGGACCAGTGTTTTGATAAATCCGTCAGAATACTGATCCGGAATCCAAGGTCTTCTCTCTCTCTCTCTCTCTCTCCTCGGTCCGGGCATTGATAACTGCATTTTCAACATGGAAATTTTATATTTCTGGGTTGAAAATGTCAGGACGGTTCCGGCAAAAATCCGGATCAGTTGCATCAGTTTTTTCAAATCAGCGCCGGATACGTCCTAACAGGCATAGGACTGATTATGCCTGACACAAAAAGACTGATGTGTGAAAGTAGCCTTAGTCTTCTTGCATGGAAAGCTAAATTTTTGGGTTGGAAGTGTAAAACTGAATTTTTGCTCCAGATGACAAATAATCTGTGTAGTCTAATAAATCCAGCATTGCCAGTATATTTTGGCCGCATCAGATAACTTTGCGCTAACACTGTTTCCAATAAATAAATCACTGTGTATTATTTTCAGGTTAAAAAAAAAAATATGATCTCTATGTCTATGCTTATAAATGTTTGCATAAACTTTGAATTTTTTTAGTACATTCAATTTTCCTCCCCAGATCGCATTCAATCATTACTGGTTACATAAATGGACTTTAAGTCCTTATGTCTTCTTATTGTTGACTCATTATAAAGCATGACTATGTTGAAATTGCAGCATATTTGGCCATGCCTGTCTAATGCATACATTTACAATACTTTCTTGGCTATTTCAGAATATTCTTGAGATTATAAGACACACCTCAAATTTTGGGGAGAAAAATAAGAAAACAAACTTTTTTAGTAAAATGGTAGTGCATATTATAATCCGTGCATCTTATTGCTTACTGGGGGTTGTGGCTGCGGTGGAGCGAGGTCCCTGGATCGCTGCTGGCTGGGGCAGGAGTGGGGCGATGCTGCTGACCCCCAGCTATAAGGAAGGGGTGTTCGGAGGTGCGATGCTGAGGGTGTTCAGTGGTTCGGGGGCCCGCTGACATTTTGTGAAAGCCTGGAGTCCCCATACTTCCATGGTTTACATTGCGGTGGACTCCCAGAAAATGGCCGTCAGTGGCAGTGCATGTGCAGATGGAGATCTCGGCACCGAGATCTTGTCTCCCGAAATCTTGGGGCTGAGATCTCAATCTGCGCATGCATCATCCCCTAACAGCCATTTTCCCGGAGTCCACCACAATGTAAACCATGAAAGTGCGTGGACTCCAGGCTTTCACAAAATGTTGTCAGAGCTCCCACGCCACCAAGCACCCGCAGTTTCACACCTCTGAACACCCCCTCCTCCCAGCCTGAGACCAGCAGCATTGCCCCACTTTTGCCTCCACCAGCAGCGACCCTGGGATCCTGTATCCCTGCACCCGGTAAGGTATATTTGAATTATAAGATAAACCCCCATTTTCCCTCCAAATTTTGGGGAAAAAAGTGCATCTTATAATCGGAAAATATGGTACTTCTTTAGAAAATGCATTTTTCTATTAGAAACATCTACTGGTAATAAGCTGATCTCAAGGTGCCTTCAGGAAGCAGGGTTAACAAGTGGGGAAACCTTGCAGCACGTGTTCAATAGGGGACAGAGAATCTCCAAAATGGTGGGTCTTGTGGAATATAAAACATAATTGGGTGATGGTACCTACCAAAAGTAGTTAACTGGAAGGACAACTGATCTACCAAAGACAGGGTCATGGATGTCCAGTAATCACCAATTCCTTTGGGGGAGTGTTCTGATCCCACAAAAGAGCAGAAAAGTTAAAGAGGCTTTGGAGGATCAGAAAAAATAAAAGCCCAAATAGATGGATTACCATAAAACAGCAAAAGAGAATCTATGCTTATTGAATAATTTCTCCACCACAACTACAATGCTCTATGTTGGTCTTTGCACCAAAAAAGCACCTGCAATTTGTACAAAAACATTAGAACTGGACAATTGATCTATAGAAAGGGCACCAATTATTGCAAGTATTTAATAATGGCAGCAAAAGATATATATGGGGTGCACTTAACACCATAAATATCTACCCAGGTGCCAGACTATGTATGGATGAAACATATAAACAAGGAGAGAAAATGACCATAACAATAATAAGTCTGCACACCAGGAAACAATTTAGGATAGAAAAAATACCATAACATATTTTATTTGGATAAGCAAAAACACACAACAATTAAAATCATTTAAAAACACACATAATGTGCCATGTACCATACATCTGACCCCTGGCTAGTGCCAAACAATATAATATAATGACCCTTTATGTTATTATATGCATCTGCCCCTAGTGGACACAGATTGCCACTATATGCAATTGACAATGGACATGGAACTCATGTGTGAATGCGGCCCACTGGTGAATATATCCTAATGAACCATGTGAATACAAAACACACACAAAAAGGGGTAAACCAGTAGCATCCCAGTCCCAAAAGCCTGCAGACAAAAATCAGAAGAGTCACAGTGCCCTAAATGGCAGGAAACATGAAGGAGCCTAAGGAGCAGGGCACATGGGAACAAGCCCACGCGTATCGCTGTTGAACACAGCTTCATCAGGGAAAGTCTGATGAAGCTGTGTTCAACAGCGATACGCGTGGGGCTTGTTCCCATGTGCCCTGCCCTTGTCCACATCAGTGGACATACATCTGGGGCACATCTCTACCCTCAGTCTCTCTAGTGAGTATGAATCAGTATGGATAGGTATATTTCTTATTTTGTCCTTTCCATGGCTCTTCTTATTTTTTCTTATTTGTCCAATTGGGTGCTATATCTTTAGCCCCTATTTGGCTGCAGTTCCCAGATTTTCATATATGCATCTTGTGATTTGTGTGTGTTTTGTATTCACATGGTTCATTAGGATATATTCACCAGTGAGCCGCATTCACACATGAGTTCCATGTCCATTGTCAATTGCAGATAGTGGCAATCTGTGTCCACTAGGGGCAGATGCATATAATAACATAAAGGGTCATTATATTATATTGTTTGGCACTAGCCACGGGTCAGATGTATGGTACATGGCACATTATGTGTGTTTTTAAATGATTTTAATTGTTGTGTGTTTTTGCTTATCCAAATAAAATATGTTATGGTATTTTTTCTATCCTAAATTGTTTCCTGGTGTGCAGACTTATTATTGTTATGGTCTTTTTCTCTCCTTGTTAGTATTTAATAGTGGTGATCTTTTCATATGGGCCAAATGCACCGTTTGGGCCCATAGACTCCGAGCACAAGTGCAATTGCAACTCCTGAACCTATTGTAGTTATGCCCTTGGAAAGAGGTGGCATCATCTGATTGTCTGTTCTGCTGCTGAGGAACCTTGAACCTTAACACCAAAACTTTTTCTCCGCTCATGGTTAGTGGTTGAGTGAAGCCAATTATTGTCAAAATACTGTGTTTTCTCATTTTAAATCATAATGACAACCAAAAACAGCCAAATGACCCTAATCAAAAGTTCACATAGCCTGGTGATTTTGGCCTGATAACATGCACATACGTTGACACAAATGTGTTTGAGCGGCTACTAAAGGTAGCATCCTCACCTGTGACCTGTTTGCTTGTAATCAATGAACACATCTGGAATCACCGCGTGTACAGAAGGAGGTGGCACTTTGGGCTGAGCAGGCTTTCCACTCCGTCCAAAGCGCAGGCATTCCGTACCATGGAGACATACCCTAACACCTACCAAAACTAATGGGTCAGACATACGGGTGACCAGAGGAAAGTATGCGTCTGCACAACTTACTGACCTGAGGTCCCCTGAAGTGTATGACAGTATGGCTGATACTGATGTGGTAGTTAAACCGAGTGGAGCTGACACCCAGATAGAGAGTATCTTGAGGGTTCACCATACTGTGGGGTGTGACACAGACTTGGGGGTGACTGTGACAGTAAGGAAGGACCTCGCAAGGAGGGCAAGTTCTCCCGATGCCGGAGACGTAAGGGGCGCAAAGAAGCTAAACAAATTGCACCCTGTAAAGACATGAATAAAGGGAAAACAGTGACTTGTGCTTTTATTGAGGATGTGAGTACTCTTCCAGATACTGAAGAGATCGGAGAGGAAGGTGACGTGTCATCGCCAGTAGCAACCGCTAGGGTTGAGTGCGATGTTGTGCTGTCAGAAGCACTGACACAGTGGAACGACAGTGCTCCTCAAAGCGAAAGCTCCAGAGAACCTGTTGCTGAAGAGCTGGAGAGTGTGGAGCTCTCTGAAATTACAGAGAGTCGAGATGGTACCTGAGGGTGACCAGGCAGAGCTTCAAGAAAGGTTGAAGGGGTCGGATATGGAAGTCGCCAACTCGGCGCTGCTGGATCGGGTGAGTCACCTGGAGTCGGAGCTCTCAGCAGTCAAGACCCGACTTGGAGAGAAGGAAACACAGGAGTTCCAAGATCTCGCTAAAAAGTTGTCTCTGGAGAAGCACAAGGTGGCAGATTTACAAGCCAAATTAAAGACAATGAAAGAGCATGTTGAACAAGGAAAGGCCCTGAGTCAAACTGTTGAACACAGAGTGGATGAGCAGGAGAAGGAAGTCTCTGAGCTCAGAGGTCACCTGTCAATGCGGCAAAGACGTGCGAGAAGCTTGTACCAGTGATGGTGTGCATGAGGCCTTTAAAAAGGCAGTAGAAGAGTGTAGTGTGAACCGGGCACCAGAGACGAACCAGGTGGTGATACTGTCGACTAGGGAAGTCACAGAGAAGCGGGTGGCTGTCCTGAAGGATATGCATCTACAATGCCTCCACACGAAACAGATGATCATGTTGAGGAATAAGGAAGCCGCTCGACGTCTGGAGCTTGCAAGAGAAGCTCAAAATCGGCTAAGCTTTGTGGAAGACATCATTCTGGTACCCAGAAATTTGGTGGGGAAAATCATTGGAAGTCAAGGGAGAGTGATGCAGGAGATTGTGAATAGATCCGGTGTGAAGAGACTGAGGATTCCGGCTGATGACGAGGCCCAGGTCGTGGGTGAAGATGGGATGGTTCCATTCCTTGTTGTCGGATCCATGGAGAGGCTTGAGAATATCCGGATGCTCCTGTTGTATCGTGTGGCATGCCTAAAAGAAATCGAGCAGCTAAGACGTGAGAGGGAGCAGATCAATAAAGAGCTGCAGGAAATGGGAAACGGATGGCCACAACCTTCATCTCGAGAGAGGCGAAGAGGTTCACTAAGGGCTGAAGGTCCTCAAGATGAAGCAGAGAACATAGAGACATATGGAAGAACTGCTCTCTGTGCAATAAAGACCATAGGAGAAATAGCCAGCAGAAAGGTTACAGAAAGAGGCCTGATGAAAGAGGTAGAAGTAGGGTTGCCTCAGTTAGCTCAGGGCTGAGTGACTTAGGCGGGACACCCGGTAGTGCACGTAGTGAAAAAGGGACAGACTCAGATCAGCCAGTAGGATGGACTTGATGTGGGGCTCATGACCACAACAACTGTGGGTGGCGGCCATGGAGAGAAAAGTCGCATGAAGGGGCACACTTGGAAAGTGGGTTGACTAAAAAGGGTCTGGTGACACAGATAGATGGTGACTCAAGAGCGGAAGCCCAAGGCCGACATACTGACCGCTGGGGGCAGGGGAGGCCTAACAAAAGTATGATGCTGAATGAAGCCCAAAACAGACTGAGATGGTCCTCTCGACTTGTAGGGCAAGGTGACATGGGTACCCGGTCTCGAGGCCCCTGGTGTATGACAAATGTTCAACCCCAGAAGTTTGAAGAGAGGGGGGTATGTAATGCAGTGACCCCTGTTACAGCTAGGGAGCTCTGTATGTGCTCCTCAGGATATGCATGTGGGCGTCTCCTTAATTGTGATGGTGAAACAGTGACAGGCATCATTGTAAATGGCCGGTATGTGTCGCAGAGGTCCTCTGTGCTGTTAGCCCAAAAATGATTTTGTTGTGCTGGGACTTGTAGTCCATGAGTTTATTTACCTATAAGGGGGGCTTAAAGGGCTAGTCAGAGAGCTGGGCGGGATCGGCTAGCCACACATACACCGCCCACATATGGGAGTGGTTTGGGATATATAATGTGACTGAGGTCTGGTCACATGTTGGTGTGTTTTGAACCTGAGTGGTCAGAGTGCATGGTCCTGGAAGGCCTGCGTGTTAGGAGTTGCTAACTTCCTGAAGAGCACATGGTGAGGCCTTGGACCTGGAGGCTGGTGTTTTGGGAGGTCCTGGGAGTAGGATCTAATCCCTTAATAGCACCTGGAGAGGCCATGTATGAGCAGAGTCTGTGACGGCCTGCATTGGGGAGCTACCGACCTTCTGAGGGTCTGGATTGTCAGGAGTGCCCTGGTCACAAGGACGGTGATCTCAACAAGGCAGCTTCCCCAGGGGAGAGAGAACTGACAAGGAGTCGGCGTTTGGAGCAGGAACTCCTGTAAGGTACCTCCACAGACTGTGGGTGCTAGTTAGGTTCTATGAACTTTAATGAACTGTTTGGAGTGCGATCGCCCACGTTCACTGGACAGAGAGGTCCGGCGTGTTTAGGGACTGCAAGTTAAAGCCATATGGTGAAGTATTATGGACGGTTGTAGGCCTGTGACGTGCAACAGGGCCTACCGTGTGGTTCATGCTGTATAAAATAAACATCATAGATTGTTTATGTGAGAAAAAAACATGCCTGTCTACGTTAATCCCGTGCCAAGCGAGTGTCCCTCAACACAAGCAGTGAGCGCTGCACTACAGTGTGCATAAAAGCTGAGTGAGTTTCTGGGATCCAGACTCTTGCATCTTTCATCCAGCCACTGACGTTTCTGGATTGTGTTTCATGGGGAAACCAAAAGAATTGTGAACGGATCTACAAGAAAAAGGTAGTTGAACTGCATAAAAACAGGCTAAGGATACAAAAAGATTTATACAGATTTATTAGTGACACAATAGGGAGCAAACAAATAGAGCGATTAATGGCTGACGTTTCGACTCTCCCGAGTCTTACTCATAGTATCGCTGAAGAAAAAGAAACAAAGTATCAACATCATATATACAGATATTCACAATTATATGGAAAAAATAGTACAGAGTAAATAATTTGCCAAAATCCAGAATAAAGGGGAGTTTGCTAAAGAAAAGGAGGGGAAGGGGATCTAGGGGGGTCAAAAACGGACATGAGAAAATAAGTATATTGACTGGCCCGGGGAAATAAACGAGAATCATAGTTTGGTCAATCAGGAAAATAATATCTTAAACTCACCGGAACAAGCTTGTCTTTAGCGTGTCTAAGAAAATCATACGCTATTATCCTTGGAACCTATTTTTTCATAGATATTTAATTCAGTGACTATTCATTAAAGGTAATCTCATTTCTTCTTTTGTATACTTAAACCTTTTCTGGTGTCCTGTATTTTCCTCTGATATCTAGGACTTTGCTTTCTGACAGTCCGAACTGCCTTCTATATATACTTGGACGTGCACCTCCATTTGATTTACCATTTGCACTATTGGTGCCTATTGTGTTCGATGGTGAGGTTTTATTTTCACATGTTTTATTTTCACATGTTTTTATTTTCTCTTGTTATTTTTATGAAATCACTTCTGGATTTTGGCAAATTATTTACTCTGTACTATTTTTTCCATATATTGTGAATATCTGTATATATGATGTTGATACTTTGTTTCTTTTTCTTCAGCGATACTATGAGTAAGACTCGGGAGAGTCGAAACGTCAGCCATTAATCGCTCTATTTGTTTGCTCCCTATTGTGTCACTAATAAATCTGTAAATTTTGCATAGAATTCCTAGAGTGTGCGGTATAATTTTCTATTAATTGATTCGGGACAACAGTCCACTATACCTGCACCTCGACTGCTTTCAAACCGAGTGCACACCATTATACCCTTTTACTTGATATTTATCTTGGTGTCTGCACCGGTCGCCTCAATGTCAAGTGATACCTTCGCCTACGACATTGAAACCAGCACCTCTATTCTATCTCAAATTACCGGTTCCACAGATTTCCTTAAGACACCCACGGTGGACTTAAGGACTAGGGACTATGAAAAAATCAGACGAAAATTAACCTCATTTGATTTACACTGCACCACCTTGGCGGAATACCACCGCCAGGGCAAAATTCCAAGAGGTCTACGGTGTAATTTACGCCCAACCCTTTTTGCAGACAATCAGGAATTCTGTGAAAAATACAAGAAAATTCTAAATAAGTGTTCCCTAGACATCATTATTTTGACCGTTGAATATCTGCAAAAAGAGATCACAGAAACCAAAAAGAATATTCAAGCAATTGAAACACAATTGACCAGTACTCTCTCTTCTACTGAGTGGTCCACCTTAAAGAACAAGACGGACAAAATTATCAGTGAGCATCAAAAATTCCTCCAAGAAAGGAAGAGATCTAAATTTCAACGGGACGAGGAGGATTATTCAAGAGATCAAGTGTATCGATGGAGCGGTTCCTCAGGCCTAGGAACATGGCAACGACGACCCTACCACCGACGAGAGGGATCTTTCAGCTCTGGAAGCGACTCTTCCTTTGGTTCCCATCGGACTCGTTTTTTAGCCAAAGGCCGCCGGGGAGGTCATCAGGACGCAGGCCCATCAGACGATCCCGGAACCAAAATGACCACCAGGTGACAGGTAAGCCGTCCAACCTGGTAGTAAACATTTCAAGCCATCTACTCTCCCCGGCAGAACTATCAGCTCTACAAAAAGGACTGTCCTTCTGTCCCAATCCTAAGTGGGACCCCCTTCAACTACAGAAGGACTTACAACGTTTTTACCGAAATGTACGATTGAAAGCTCACTTTGCTTCTTCTGCTTTACCTAATACACCTCTCCTCGGGGACAATACCCCCCCTCCGAAATATCCATTCTTTCTCTGGGTCTCCGGAACCCAAGCTCCTTTTCTCCTCCACACTCACAACATCCAGTGGAAACCTTCATCTCTTTAGTTGATCAAGATGTCAAGTCCCTTCTACACCAACACAAATTGGGTCTCTTTCCCACAAATACCAACCTTCCATTGGAAGAGAAGCAGGCACTTTCTGCATTAAGCCTCAATAAAAATATAGTCATAAAGCCAGCCAATAAAGGCGGAGCTTTGGTGGTTATGGACCGGACATCCTACCATAATGAGATTTTACGACAATTATCTGACCTGAACACCTACAGGGTCATTCCTGGTGATCCTACGTCATCCATCAGTAACAAGATCCAGACTATCATTACCTCATACCTAGGAAATAATACCATTGATAAAAAGACGGCAACTTTCTTACAAAATCTGTTTCCAGTTACTCCGGTTTTTTATATTTTACCGAAAATGCACAAAAATTTACAAAACCCCCCAGGAAGACCGATAGTGGCTTCCACTGATTCGGTTCTTGCCCCGCTTTCAATATTCTTGGAAAAGATTTTTACACCATTAATCAGGAACACACGTTCATTCCTATTAGATACCGGACATTTCCTCAGACTCATCAAACAAATAGATTCTGTCAACGCCAATAGCATCCTGGTGACCCTAGACGTTAACAGTCTATTACCTCCATCATGCATGATAAGGGCATCAGAGCCATGAAAACACTACTGGAAAATTCTGATATGCCATCCAATACGATGCATCTTTGTCTGGATCTTCTTACACTTGTACTCCAGGAAAATTTCTTCTTGTATGAAGATACTTTCTACATACAAACGCGTGGGACCGCTATGGGCTCTAACGTAGCCTCGGCCTATTCCAATGCCTATATGGACTACTTTGAGACCAACTATGTGTACAACCATCATCTATTCAACCAGTATCCCATTATTACCACCGTTACATAGATGACATTTTCTTTATATGGTCAGGTTCTACATCTAATCTCCAGATATTCTTTGAATATCTCAATTCGATCTTTTCAGAACTACAATTCACTATACATCAGAGTGAATCACAGATTCCGTTTCTAGACACCCTAGTGGTCAAGGACAGTAATGGACGGCTATCAACTGACTTATTTACTAAATCCACTGATTGCAACAGTTTGTTACATTTTTCAAGCTGCCATCCAAAATACACAAAAGAGAGTTTACCACGCTCCCAATTCAAGCGAGTAGCTCGTATTGTATCTAATGATGAACTCCGACAGGAGAGACTCAAGATAATGTCTAACAAATTTAGAGAACGTGAGTACCCTGAAAAACTCCTTGACAAGGAATTAACCCAGGCATTGCTGCCACAGTCGCCCTTTTTTCTTAGACAAACAACAGAGAGAATTCCTTTTGTTCATCAACATCATCCGTTTATGCCTAAAATTTATTCTGTAATCAGAAAACATTGGTCTCTCCTGACCCGGTCTTACCCCAATGTTCCCGGGTTTCAAAATCGTGTTCTCATGAGCACTAAAAGACCACCGAATATCAAAGATCGTCTGATCAGGGCAGATATTGGCAGTGCACGGCCATCATTCTCACAGCGATTATTAACTACTCAACGAAAAGGCACATTTCCTTGTTTGAGTTGCGCAGCCTGTTCAAACGTTATCAAGTCCGACAGTGTCCTCCACCCCAGAACAGGCAAATCTTACCCTATTAAAGGATATTTTACCTGTGATTCAAATTTTGTTGTGTATGTAGTTAAATGCCCATGTGGCCTACTTTACGTAGGGGAAACGACCCAACATGTGAGAGACCGAATCGCGAGTCACAAGTCCACCATTAGATGTGGTAAAACATGGCTCCCCCTCCCTGACCATTTTTCGAATTTTAATCACTCAGTAGCCCAACTGAAATACCAGGTCTTAGAACAAGTCCCACGCCCGAGACGAGGTGGTAACCATATTCGGCTACTTAAATCCAGGGAAACTCATTGGATCTATACACTAGACACATTGTCTCCCCATGGTCTGAACAGGGAGATAGATTGGTCGGTCTAATGTTACTAATTTCCAATAATAAAATTAACTCATTCTATCATCTTTTCTTAGACACGCTAAAGACAAGCTTGTTCCGGTGAGTTTAAGATATTATTTTCCTGATTGACCAAACTATGATTCTCGTTTATTTCCCCGGGCCAGTCAATATACTTATTGTCTCATGTCCGTTTTTGACCCCCCTAGATCCCCTTCCCCTCCTTTTCTTTAGCAAACTCCCCTTTATTATTTTCCTCCATGTATTCCCAAGGTTTATGCTTATAACATGAGAGACAAACTTTAACAAACTCTGCCTTAATATCATTAGTTATTATATTAGGTTGCCCCATTAATAACCTAGATTCTGATATAAGCCATTATTAGATATTAATAAACATCAGCCCCTTGCCAGGAACGCTATGCCTCCAGTGAGCACACTGGCTCACATCCATTCTAGCATTGGATCCACTGTGCTGCCTAACGCAGGCGCAGTACCGCTGGATCCTTACACAGGAAGTGACACACAGACCGGATGACGCACTTCCGGTCTGGCGGTCCGCGTGGAGGCATTTAACTGGCGTCCTCCTCCTAAACACTCACCGCCAACAGCAGGGCGCGGGAGCGCCGCTTTTCTCCACTTACTCTCAGGTAACAAGCCTTCCTTTTTGCATAGCGTCCCTGAGCATGTCCCATAATATCAATTCAAGCATGGCATACATCCAGATGTGATGTTAACATTATGTGATTGCTTTTTCTTGCTTTTAAGTCATTGTATCTATGAGTCTGGCTGCTAGTCCAACTTAGTTTATCTGATTACCTGCTATCCCTAATAATTTCTGACACTAGACATATGGTTTACTAATCTGGTTGTACCATAATATATAATATATTTTATCTGAGGACATATCTCCAATAATCCATTAACCATTAAGGAATCTAAAAGCATTTAAGTAACTTTCCAGAATATAACATATGGGGACATGGTAATATCTATCATATTGTCATCTATATCCAGACAGATGATTTTCTCCTTACATATCATCTCATCTTGATATCTCTTCTATACACTCCATATACAATGTATAACCGTTTTATGTCTCAGATCATGCTCATATCGTTGACATTTTATTAGGTACATTACAATCCATGAGTTCCAGTGGATAACCCCACATGGATTCTATGGCTTTCACTATATTTGCAAGGTACCTATTATTCCTGTCTCACTATTATACCTCTGGGGCTATCTATTGCAATACTAATCATACGCTATTATCCTTGGAACCTATTTTTTCATAGATATTTAATTCAGTGACTATTCATTAAAGGTAATCTCATTTCTTCTTTTGTATACTTAAACCTTTTCTGGTGTCCTGTATTTTCCTCTGGTATCTAGGACTTTGCTTTCTGACAGTCCGAACTGCCTTCTATATATACTTGGACGTGCACCTCCATTTGATTTACCATTTGCACTATTGGTGCCTATTGTGTTCGATGGTGAGGTTTTATTTTCACATGTTTTATTTTCACATGTTTTATTTTCTCTTGTTATTTTTATGAAATCACTTCTGGATTTTGGCAAATTATTTACTCTGTACTATTTTTTCCATATAATTGTGAATATCTGTATATATGATGTTGATACTTTGTTTCTTTTTCTTCAGCGATACTATGAGTAAGACTCGGGAGAGTCGAAACGTCAGCCATTAATCGCTCTATTTGTTTGCTCCCTATTGTGTCACTAATAAATCTGTAAATTTTGCATAGAATTCCTAGAGTGTGCGGTATAATTGACTGTGTACAAGGCATCATAAAATTTGAAGTTTACCAAAGGACTCTGAGTCGCAATGTAGTGCTCAGTGTCAGAAAGCTGGGTTTGCATCGTAGGTTATAGGACTTCCAGCAGGAAAATTACCCTAAACATACTTCAAGGAGCATCCAGAAATGGGTGTAAACAAAGCGCTGGAGAGTTCTGAAGTAGCCAGCAATGAGTCCGGATCTAAATCTCATTGAAAACCTATGAAGAGATCTTAAAATTGCTGTAGGGAGAAGGCACCCTTCAAATATGAGAGACCTGCCACAGTTTGCAAAATAAGAGTGGTCCAAAATTCTAGTGGAGTGATGTAAGAAGCTTGTTGATTGTTGGTTATAGTAAGTGATTGATTGCACTTATTCATTCCTAAGGGTGTGCAACCAAATATTAAGTTGAGGGTGCCAACAATTTTGTCCTGTCCATTTATTAAATACTTCATTCTCTGGAACAATTTAACCTCTTAACGACCGCCGATACGCCTTTTAATGGCGGCAGTTAAGGGTTCTTATGCCTCAGCGCCGCTGTTTAAACGGCTCTGAGAAATAAGGTTATAGCGCCCCACAGCGCTGGAAATTCTCTGGGGTCTAGACAACCAAGGGTAGCTGAGACACCAGAGAACATGATACGGGTCGGTTTTTACCAACCCCAGTGTTGCGATCACTGTTATTCACTGAGAAATGGAGACCGCAAAAAAACTCTGATTACCCATTTAATTTCTCTCTCCTCTGATATGATCTAGCACATCAGAGGAGACAGAAATGGGGTCCCCCTGAGTACCCCGGTACCTCCGGTGTTCCTGGACCCTCTTGCATCCCTTGGTCCTGTCATCTGGCTGTCGGCATCTTATTCCGGGAAGAAAATGGTGGGCACATGCGCAGTGCGCCCTCCGAGATCTGCTGGCCGGCACCCGGCAACATGGGAAATTTTTCCTTGGTTCATTTTGATCACTGTAATAGACCCTGATCAAAATAAAGAAAATGACAAATCAAACCTACCTTTATCACACCCTTAGGTAAAAATAATAACATAAAAAAAGGATTTATTTCATTTTTCTATCAGGGTTAGGGTTGAGCTAGGGCTAAGGTTAGGGTTAGGGTTGGGCTGGGGTTAGAGTTGGGCTAGGGTTAGGGTTGGGGCTAGGGTTAGGGTTGGGGCTATGGTTAGGGTTGGGCTTAATTTAGGGTTGGGCTAGGGTAAGGGTTGGGGCTAGGTTTAGAGTTGGGGCTAGAGCTAGGGTTAGGCTTGAGGCTAGGGTTAGGGTCGGGCTAGGGTTAGAGTTTAGGCTTGGGTCAGGTTTGTGGCTAGGTTTAGAGTTAGAGTTGGGGTTAGGTTTGTGTTGGTATTAAGGTTGTGGTTTGGGTTATGGTTTGGGTTGGGATTAGGATTGGAGTTAAAATTGGGGGGTCAACTTTTTAGGTAAATCAGGGGGTCTCCAAACAAAACATGGCACCCACCATTGAATTCAGCCAATTTTGCAGCCAAGTAGTCTAACAATGATCCCTCCCTTCTGAACTCTGCCCAAACAGTGGCTTTGCCCCACATACAGGGTATCGACATACTAAGGAGAAATTGCACAATAAATTTTGTTGACCATTTTCTCCTGATACCATTGTGAAAATAAAAAAATTTGGTTCTTTTTTGTGAAAAAAGTAAAATGTTCATTTTTTCCTTCCACATTGCTTTAGTGAAGCATCTGAAGGGTCAATAAACTTCTTGAATGTGGTTTTGCACACCTTGAGGGGTGCAGTTTTTAGAATGGTGTCACTTTTGGATATTTTCTGTTATATAGACCCCCCAAACTCACTTTAACCCCTTCACCCCCAAGGGTGGTTTGCACGTTAATGACCGGGCCAATTTCTACAATTCTGACCACTGTCTCTTTATGAGGTTATAACTCTGGAACGCTTCAATGGATCTTCGCGATTCTGAGATTGTTTTCTCAAGAAAATATTGTACTTCTTGTTAGTGGTAAAATTTCTTCGATATAGCTTGCTTTTATTTTTGAAAAAACGCAAATATGGCGAAAATTTTGAAAATTTTGCAATTTTCAAACTTTGAATTTTTATTGAAATATGTCACAAAAAATAGTTAATAAATAACATTTCCCATATGTCTACTTTACATCAGCATAATTTTGGAACCAAAATTTTTTTTTGTTAGGAAATTATAAGGGTTAAAATTGACCAACAAAATTTACAAAGCCATTTTATTAGGGACCACTTCACATTTGAAGTTAATTTGAGGGGTCTATTTGGCAGAAAATACCCAAAAGTGACACCATTCTAAAAACTGCACCCCTCAAGGTACTCAAAACCACATTCAAAAAGTTTAGTAACCCTTCAGGTGTTTTACAGGAGCTGAAGCAAAGTGGAAGGAAAAAATGAACATTTAACTTTATAGCCACAAACTTTTTTTATTTTCACAAGGGTAAAAGGAGAAAATGGATGGATAAAGTTGTTGTGCAATTTCTCCTGAGTACGCCAATACCCCATATGTGGGGGAAAACTACTGTTTGGGCACACGGCAGAGTTCATAAGGGAAGGAGCGCCGTTTGACTTTTTCAAACCAAAATTGGCTGGAATTGAGATTGGATGCCATGTCGCGTTTGGAGAGCCCCTGATGCGCCTAAACAGTGGAAACCCCCCACAAGTGACACAATTTTGGAAACTAGACCCCCTATGGAACTTATCTAGATCTGTTGTGAGCACTTTGAACCCCAAGTGTTTCACAAAAGTTGTCCTGAGTACGCTGATACCCCATATGTGGGGGAGGGGAACTGTTTGGGTGCACGGCAGGACATGGAAAGGAAGTAATAACGTTTTGGAATGCAGACGTTGATGGGGGTCATGTTCCGTTTGCAGTGTCCCAGATGTGCCTAAACAGTGGAAACCCCCCACAAGTGACCCCATTTTGGAAACTAGACCCCCTAGGAACTTATCTATATCTGTGGTGAGCACTTTAAACCCCAAGTGCTTCACACAAGTTTATAATGGCCGGGCATGAAAATAAAAAATCCTATTTTTTTCCCACAAAAATTATCTTTAGTCACCAATTTTTTATTTTCCTAACGGTAACAGGAGAAATTGGACCAGAAAAGTTGTTGTCCAATTTGTCCTGAGTGTGCTGATACCCCATATGTGGGGGAACCACTGTTTGGGAGCATGGCAGAGCTCGGAATTGAAGGAGCACCATTTTACTTTTTCCAACCAAAATTGGCTGGAATTGAGATTGGACGCCATGTTGCATTTGGATAGCCCCTGATGTGCCTAAACAGCGGAAACCCCCACAAGTGACCCCATTTTGGAAACTAGACCCCCTAAGGAACTTATCTAGATCTGTGGTGAGCAATTTGAACCCCCAAGTGCTTCACACAAGTTTATAACGTAGAGCCGTAAAATTAAAAAATCATATTTTTTCCACATAAATGATCTTTTCACCCCAATTTTATTTTCACAAGGGTAACAAGACCACAAAATTAATTGTGCAAATTGTCCTGAGTTCGCTGGTACCCCATATGTGGGGGTAAACCACAGTTTGGGTGCATGGCAGAGCTCGGAAGGGAAGGAGCGCCGTTTAACTTTTTCAATACAGAATTGGCTGGACGCCATGTCATGTTTGGATAGCCCCTGATGTGCCTAAACAGCGTAAACCCCCCACAAGTAACCCCATTTTGGAAACTAGACACCCTAAGGAACTTATCTAGATCTGTGATGCGCAATTTGAACCCCAAAGTGCTTCACACAAGTTTATAACGTAGAGCCGTAAAATAAAAAAATCATATTTTTTCCACATAAATGATCTTTTCACCCCAATTTTTATTTTCACAAGGGTAACAAGACCAGAAAATTAATTGTGCAAATTGTTCTGAGTTCGCTGTACCCCATATGTGGGGTAAACCACAGTTTGGGTGCATGGCAGAGCTCGGAAGGGAAGGAGCGCCGTTTGACTTTTTCAATACAGAATTGCTGGACGCCATGTCGTGTTTGGATAGCCCTGATGTGCCTAAACAGGAAACCCCCCACAAGTGACCCATTTTGGAAACTAGACCCCTAAGGAACTTATCTAGATCTGTGGTGCGCAATTTGAACCCCAAGTGCTTCACACAAGTTTATAACGTAGAGCCGTAAAATTAAAAAATCATATTTTTTCCACATAAATGATCTTTTCACCCCAATTTTTATTTTCACAAGGGTAACAAGACCACAAAATTAATTGTGCAAATTGTCCTGAGCATGCTGATACCCCATATGTGGAGGTAAACCACAGTTTGGGTGCATGGCAGAGCTCGGAAGGGAAGGAGCGCCGTTTGACTTTTTCAACACAGAATTGGCTGGACGCCATGTCGTGTTTGGAGAGCTCCTGATGTGCCTAAACAATGGAAACCCCCCACAAATGACACAATTTTGGAAACTAGACCCCTCAAGGAGCTTATCAAGATGTGTGGTGAGAACTTTGAACCCCCAGGTGTTTCACTAAGTTAATAACGCCCGAGCATGAAAATAAAAAAATCATATTTTTTCCACAAACATGATCTTTTAGTCCCCAACTTTTTATTTTCCCAAGGGTAACAGGAAAAATTGGACCCCAAAAGTTGTTGTCCAATTTGTCCTGAGTACGATGATACCCCATATGTGGGAGAAAACTACTGTATGGGCACACGTCAGGGCTCGGAAGGGAAGTAGTGATGTTTTGGATTGCTGACTTTGATGGAATGGTCTGCGTGCGTCATGTCGCATTTGGAGAGCCCTTGTTGTGCCTAAACAGTGAAAACCCCCCACAAGTGACCCGATTTTGGAAAATAGACCCCAAGGAACTTATCTAGATGTGTGGTGAGCACTTTGAACACCGAAGTGCTTCACAAAAGTTTATAATGTACAGCCATAAAATAAAAAATCTTTTTTTTTTTTTACAAAAATGATTTTTTCGCCCCCAATATTTTATTTTCACATGGGTAACAGGGAAAATTGGACCCCAAAAGTTGTTGTCCAATTTGTCCTGAGTACGCTGATACCCCATATGTGGGAGAAAACTACTGTATGGGCACACGTCGGGGCTCGGAAGGGAAGTAGTGGCGTTTTGGATTGCAGACTTTGATGGAATGGTCTGCTGGCGTCATGTCACATTTGGAGATCCCCTGATGTGCCTAAACAGTGGAAATCAATAGCATGGGTGAAGGGGAAAAGGAGACCATGACTAAGACCGCAAGAGGTTGAAACGCGTTGGTTGTTATGGGACCCCATCTTTCCTTTCCTTTGTTAATTTATATTTTTGATACATACATTTTAAAATGTCTTGAATAAAAAAAGGATTTTATTGGATTACACGCTGGAGAATTTTTCCTCTTCCATTTTCTATTGTAAACAGTGGAAACCCCTCACAAGTGACACCATTTTGGAAAATAGACCCCACAAGGAACTTATCTAGATGTGTTGTGAGTGTCTATGAAGCCCAAAGTGCTTCACAGAAGTTTATAACGTACAGCCGTAAAAACAAAAAAATCCTTTTTTTTTTACAAAAATGATATTTTTGCCCCCATTTTTTTTATTTTCCCAATGGTAACAGAAGAAATTGGACCCCAAAAATTATTGTGCAATTTGTCCTGAATACGCTGATACACCATATGTGAGGGTAAACTACTGTTTGGGCGCATGGCAGAGCTCACAAGTAAAGGAGCACTGTTTGACTTTTTCAATGCAGAATTGCCTGGAATTGAGATCAGATGCCATGTCACATTTGGAGAGCCCCTGAGGTGTCTAAACAGTGGAAACCCCCCAATTCTAACTCCAACCCTAACCCCAACACACCCCTAACCCTAGTCCCAACCCTAACCATAACCCTAACCACAAACCTAACCCTAACACAACCCCAACCCTAATTCCAACCCTAACCCTAACCGTAACTTTAGCCCCAACTCTAACCCTAACTTTAGTCGCAACCCTAACCCTAATGGGAAAATGGAAATAAATACATTTTTTTAATTTTATTATTTTTCCCTAAGGGGGTGATAATGGGGGGTTTGATTTACTATTTATAGCGGGTTTTTATGATTGGCAGCTGTCATGCTAAAAGACGCTTTTCATTGCAAAAAGTAGTTTTTGCATCACCACATTTTAAGAGCTATAATTTTTGCATATTTTGGCCTACAGAGTCATGTGAGGTCTTATTTTTTGCGGTACGAGTTGACGTTTTTATTGGTACCATTTTTGAGCATGTAACATTTTTTAATTGCTTTTTATTTAGATTTTTGGGAGGTTAGAATGAACAAAAATCATCAATTCATGAATTTCTTTTGAAGGGGCGTTTATATCGTTCCGCGTGTGGTAAAATTGATAAAGCAGTTTTATTCTTTGGGTTACTGCGATTACGGCGATACCTCATTTTTTTATATCTTGGCGCTTTTATACAATAAGAACAATTTTATATAAAAAATAATTATTTTTGCATCGCTTTATTCTGAGAGCTATAATTTTTTTATTTTTTCACTCATGATGCCATATGGCAGTTTGTTTTTTGCGGGACAAGATGACGTTTTCAGCGATACCATGTTTATTTATATCCATCTTTTTCATCGCGTTTTATTCCACTTTTTGTTCGGCGGTATGATGATAAAGCATTGATTTTTTGCTTCGTTTTTTTTTTTAAGGGGTTCACTAAAGGAGTTAACTAGTAGGACAGTTCTATAGGGCGGGTCATTACGGACGTGGCGATACCAAATATGTGTACTTTTATTGTTTTGTTTTTTTATTAACATGAAGAAATTAATTTATTGGGGAATATTTTTTTTTCCTTTATTTTGGAATTTTTTTTTACACATGTGATTTTCATTTTTTTAACTTTTTTACTTTGTCCCAGGGTGAGACATCACTGTAGAAAGTCAGATCGCTGGTCTGACAGTGTGCACAGCACTCTGTGAGACCAGCGATCTCACAGGCACTGCTGCTGGCTTTCTCAGTGCCTGCTCTCAGCAGGCACTGAGGAAGCCGCCTCCCTGCAGGACCCGGCGGCCATCTTGGATCCGGGGTCTTGCAAGGAGGAAGGCCTCAGAACAGCGCGATCATATTGCGCTGTTCTGAGGGTGTCAGGAAGCACGCAGGGAGCCCCATCCCTGCGCGATGCTTCCCTGTGCCCCGGTAAACCGTGATCATGTTTGATCGTGGTGTGCCAGGGGTTAATGTGCCAGGAGTGGTCTGTGACCATTCCTGGCACGTAGTGCCAGGTGTCAGCTGTGATAATCAGCTGACACCCGGCCGCGATCAGCTGGGCTCCCCCCCAGGAGCGCAGCTGATCGCATGTGATGTACTATTCCATCCATGGGAATTAGGTCCAGGGTCACATGGACGGAATACTACGTCTGATGGAATAAAGGGGTTAAATGTGATGTGGTCCCTAAAAAAAAAGATTTTGTAAATTTTGTTGGAAAATGAGAAATCGCTGGTCAACTTTTAACCCGCATAACAACCTAAAAAAAAGTATGTTTCCAAAATTGTGCTGATGTAAAGTAAACATGTTGTCAATGTTTTTTATTAACTATTTTGTGTGACACCACTCTCTGATTTAAGGGTACAAAAGTAAAATTTTGAAAATTGCAAAAATTTCAAAATTTTTGCAAAATATCTGTTTTTTCCATAAATAAAAGCAACTTATATCAAAGAAATTTTACCACTACAATGAAGTACAATATGTTAGGGTTCAAGTTCCGCTGCTGCACAAGGGGAGGCTCGAACCAGTCCCGCTGCGGTCTCCAATTCATCTCCGGCCGCAGTGGAGCCTGCTCAGCAGAGACGTCAATCCAAGCGTCTTGCCCACTCCACTACTGTGCAGTGACTTGCTGCTGCCTTTCCTGGATCTGCTATTATAGCCAGTGTTGGAGTAGACGTCTTTGGGACAAAGTCCTGCGTTTTCCCTTCTGAGCATGCCCAGAGTGAGATCTCTCATTGGAGATCAGGGGTCACATGCTCAGGTACTGCAGCGGCTCCTATTGGTCCGCCAGGAAGGCCCTGCGATTACTGATGTTCGGGAACAAGTTTCATTGATCCTGGTTTCTGGCAGGTCCTGTAGCTGTTGCTATAAAAGGGTAGCATGGCTGGGCCGCCATGCGCTAATATCAACCATTGTATGCTATGCGCCAGTGTGATCATGCGTATGTGTGGTTAGGGACCCGGCTGAAATAAGCCACTAGAATACCGACTTAATCGGTGAGGAGTTTGGTATGGTAGCTGGCCAGGGTCGGTGTCCTAGATGCCCTAGATTACCGGCATAACCGGTGAGGAGTTTTGATTGCCGTATTCAGGGTCTGGCGTTCAGACGCCATAGATTGCGGGTGACTCCCGCGAGGACATTAGCGCATGACCACGTATTATGCTCGCTAGCAATTAACCTTGTACCTGAGAGCCTGACAGGACACAGTGCTTTTTCTCTGCGGCCCTGTGACATAACAGGGTTCGCTTTCTACGCTAGACAGCGCCCTAGCGTGTTTTCTTTGCGACTCAGTTGTGTCTAGTGAGTGCGCACACATAGCCATATAGCGCTGCGGCTCTCTTTCTTGCGGCTCTGTGGTTTAACAGAGTTCACACTTATTGCCACAGCGCATTACGGCGTTTATGTTAGCGACTCTGCGGGATAACAGAGTTTGCTTCTCGCGCCATTTTTACTAGCAGCAGGCTCCGCTTGCACGGTGGACCCGGGCTGCGAATGCACCTCTCTACATTATATATTTGGTGCGTTCCGCAGACCCTTAACACAATATGTCATGAAAAAACATTCTCATAATCAGTGGGATACATTGAAGTGTTCCAGAGCTTTATCTTCATAAAGTGACAGTGGTCAGAATTGTAAAAATTGGCTTGGTTAGTAAGTACCAAATTGGCTCTGTCACTAAGGGATTAAAGGGGTCAACACTTTCGGCCATGACTGTATAAGTTTCTTTGATAAATATGCTTCTAGAAACTTAAAATATTTTTGTAAATAATCAGCCATTTGATTAAATTCTTTATGTATCTGCTTTGCTAAGTTGACAAAATGGATACTGGGTTGAGCAATACGTGATGTGAGGACATCTCTAAAGGCTATTCACATGTCTATAGGAGAGATTAATGGAGTCTCTGTCTGTAGCCACATAAAACTAAAGAAATCTCATCTCTGAGGAGGTCGGCCATGTGAAACTTCAGATCTTTTGTGGGTTTGGTTTACATTTACATTAAACTATATTTTAATTTAGTGCTAAATAAAAGTATTGTCAATGTTATAATCAACCATTCAAAGAATTCAACTTACCAAAATCTAATGTCGCTACTGCAGAGTAGTATCAGGTCACATTTTCTCGCTATCTTTATCCTCGTTCTTTTATGGGTCCTTTTGATGTAAATGGTTAAAGCAAAGCGAATTTATTTAAACTTTCTGCATCTTTTCAACATATGTTTCTAATTCATTGAAAGCAAAGGTAGCTAATGGATGTTGATTTTTAGCTTATTTATACCATGATGACAGTGTTTAAAAAGAGAAAAAAATAACAAATAAAGGAAAATGGTTGCTTAATTTTATCTTAAACGTAAGAAAAATAGAATGACTGCTTTAGTGGTAAGGTTTTAATTAATCTTTTAAAAAATAGTTACAGTAGTTCTTGCAAGATTTTTTTATTGAGTTCTAAAATACAGTAAGTATATATTATCTAAGATAATTATTTGTTCCTAATAATGTTAGTATTAATTACATCTATATTATAATATACAACGAAAACATAGCAGGAAAAATAATGCAAAGTAGAATATAAAATGGAAATAATGTATAAATAAAAGATTAAAGCTTAACTTGAAAACTTGAAATACAACAAAAATGATTAAAAAAATGGTGGATGTTAGAATTTATAACATCTAATCCTACCACGTGACCCTTCTTCAAATGTTTCTGAAGTTCCCTTAACGTTTTGCAATTGTTTCTGGTTAACTTGAGTTATATATTGCATATAGCAAACTGTTAATACCTCAACCATCAAACTATTGAAAAAAATTATGTTCCCCTTAGTAAAGGTTCAGCCTGAATCATTCCATGTATGTGTCCTGCTATTGACCTCGACTTTGACCTGCTCGGACCACCCTCACCAGCAGTGTGAGGGGTAATAAAGTCCCCTAGCATGTTGAAGCAAGAGGCTAAGCTCAGAAAAAAAAACTATTAATCATGGGAAATTAAGCGTACTTGGTTTATGATGTAGACATTTACTAGCAACTCAGCTCAAACTGCATTTTTCAAAGCTTAAGGATGAACTAAAAAGTAAGGCATGCGAGAAATAAAGGCCTGTAATCATTTAACGTCTTGCTTTACCATTTCCTAGGCTTCTTACAAGTGTAATTGTAAACATGGACATAAGAGTTTAATTCTCTTCACAATTTACAAAATGAAGGGAAAGCTTACTCAGAATTCTGAGATGAAACATAGAAATATAAAACCTGTGTTATAACAATTTTTTACTTTTGGAGAAAACTAAATTAATGGAAAATCAACGCTGCAAATTTCAATTATTTTCATGGGCTTTTTTGTAAATAACTAGCAAGGGCAAAAAGTATTTTATAAACATTATTTATTGCTAATTAATTATGCTAGTTATTTAATTAAATAAATTTAGATAATGCTAATAAAAAACTGGAAGTTGTAAAGGACTTCAACGTACTTGGATCGATGATGAAGGATGACACTGGAATTCAATAGGGAAATAGTTATTTGCAAATCAACAATGAAGTCACTAGATAAGGTCTTCAAACTGAGAAACATTTAACTGGTGACCAAGACACAGTTCGTACATAGTTTGGTCTTTCCTGTGGTAACATACGAATGCAAAACCTGGATGTTGAAGAAACAAGACAGAAGAAGAATCAATGTCTTCAAAATGTGGTGCTAGAGAAGGATGTTATCAGTACCATGGATGGCAAGAAGAACAAATAAATTAATTTTGGAATAAATCAAGCCAGACATTTCATTCAAAGCAAGGATCACCAAACTACGACTTGCCTACTGTGGACACATCTCATACGAAGACATAACAGAAAGGACATCAAGCGCAATAGGGTCTTATCCAAGAGAGAAATACAGTAAGGGAACTGCACTCCTATCACAGTTGTATTAACCCACAACAATGGTATCAAGATGGATCAGCTTCTGCAGAACTCACAGAATGGGAATCCCGTCATAGCAAACAGTAGATAAGAGCATTGGGGTGATAGTCCACATTGCGGTTCTCCTAAGGAAAAAGTTGGTGCTACTTTGAAACGAGTAAAAAATAAACCTTATGAACCTTTCGTTGTTGTTTCCTGATTTCTGATCTTCAACATCATCAGTGCGGACTATCATCCTCATTCTACTGTTTCATACAAAGAGAGCAATCACTGGAGGAGGACATCATGGTAGAAAGAATAGAAGGAACAAGGCGAAGAGGAAGACCAGCCACTCAATAGTTTGATATTATCAAAATAACATTTGAGAAGACTCTGGTGGACCTGTCTAGGCTAGCACAAGATCGATCTTCCTATAGATTGTTCATCCATCAAGTCTACATGGCTGGAAATTGAGCTGAAGGCATTAAAAAATAAATAAATACATAAATAGGAATCAGAGTATATTACAGAGATTTACTGCCTGATTTTTAAAAGTTTTCAAAATGATGGAATGTTTCTAAAAAACAAAGAGAAACAAGTCATACTTACCCTTTCAAACTCCTAATACGCCAATACCTCTTTTCTGCTGGTCTCTGTTATTACCAGAAGTGATGTGTAATTATAGCAAAAAACAAGGAGCGCAAAATGTGTAAAATCTGGTGGTTTGGTGAGTTTTAAAGCAGGGCCAAGTGGCCTCTCACCTAAAGGGGTTGTGCACCCCTGCACAACCCCAGTTTGGGCTTTAAGGGATATTACCTAGGGACCTCTGGAGACTGCCGTGCACCGTCGCTGTTGGCCAGGGCTTCCGGGTTCTTGTTATGTGACCAGGGAAACCGGATATGCGTCACTGCAGGTCCTTTAGCTTAGAAGTGTTGGTCCAGCGATGTACAGCCACCACAAGTCCTTGGGCTTCACGATGAAGTAAACACAGCTTGTAGTTGCTCCTGCCGTTCACCCTCGGATAGAGGGATATAGGATAGAAAGGAATAAAATATTGTGGCAGTCTCTGGAGCTCTTGAGATAAGAGATTAATGTGGGCACAGTAATCTGGTTAACAAACCTTTATTAACCCTTTGATCTCCACGAATGGAGATTGAAGGGTTAATAAAGGTTTGTTATTCAGATTACTGTGCCCACATTAATCTCTTATCTCAAGCGCTCCACAGACCGCCACAATATTTTGTTCCTTTCTATTACCAGAAGCGATGACCTCCTATTCATTCAGTCACTCAACTATTAAGTCCACTGATTGGCTACATGGTCATGTGACTGGTGAAAAGAATAAAAAAAGAAACGGGCCCACACGCCTTTAGAATTAAATTAATGTAAAGGTGAACAATAGAGTTGAGCGAAACAGGTAGTTCATTTTCAAAAATCGCCGATTTTCGCCAAAGTTGGGTTTCATGAAATGAAACCCGACCGTGGAGTGAGTTCGGTCACGTGTTCGGCGACCATTTTGCTGGAGTCGGTTTTCCCCTACACTTTAAGCGCCTTTTCTCGGCCAATGATCAAGGATGCAGGCTGTGGGCAACGAGATGACATAGCCAGCGGCCAGCACCATCTTAGAGAAGGGCATTGCAGCGATTGGCTGGCTTTCAGTGGCGTCACAGTGCATATAAAATCCCTCAGCACCGATCGCCATTTTACATCTGCCGAACTCAGTTTAGGGGAAGGTTGCTGGCGGTGCATCTGAGCAGGGAGAGCGTTAGGCAGGGCCTAAAAAAAAAATTACTTTCTGCTGAAAGCGATTAGCTGTACAGTGACTGTGCAGTGAGAGGGGAGGATTTTGCTGTGTGCAGCAACGCTGGTTCTTAGGCTGCGTGCCTGCCAGTGACGCTGTAGAAATTGCTTGTGTGGAGCATCAGATCTGATTAGTAGGCTGCCTGCCTGTGATAAGGGGGCAATTAATTTGGTGAAGTAGCATAGCTGCCTGCCAGTGATAGTGTACAAATTGCTTGTGTGGAGCATCACATCTGATTAGTAGGCTGCCTGATTGTGATAAGGGGGCAATTTATTCCCCATTGACTTGCATTGGGGTCGGATTTTCGACTCCGACCCGACCATTTCCGTTAGTCGGCCGACTTCGTTCGACTTGACTTTTGAGAAAGCCGGGTTTCACAAAACCCGACTCGACCCGAAAAAAGACAAAATCGCTCATCTCTAGTGAACAAATACACTGTTCCCAATATACAAACGTATATATACTCACTGCAATAAATTAATGCATGAATTCAACTATTGCAATAAAAAGCAAAGTGCAAACGCCATCCAACCACATCAAGGTGTACTTTTTATAATGATGATTTCTGCTACGCGTGTCTCACTACTTCTAAACGAGGCCTTATCTGAAATGGATTATTAAAAGAAAACCAGGCACAACTCACAATTAAACTCTTGCTGGAAAACATGGATAAATATTGGAGGGGGCCACAACCTTCAATGGCAGAATGTCACTTTTGGTAGAGATCAATACTTCAACAACACTGGAGTTGAGATTTCAGATTAGTAACACTTCTTTATTTTTTTTTTCTAAAAATCCCCTTAAACGATTTTTGCTGATCAAACCATCATTAATAATAGATGTTTTACTTTGGTGTTTCAGAGCCAACACAGTTAAATAGACAAATCCGGTTTCTCCCAGTCTGGTTCTAGACTTGGTTGGCAGGTCTCTACTTATGTATGTGTAAGGAGAGACCTGTCAATCTAGCTAAGCAGGGAAGGGAGAAACAAGCGGGGACAGACTAGGGACAGATGGATCTGTTTAGATCCATTGTTCCTAGATCCTACTTGCAACTAAATTTACTTTAAGATATTTGTAATCATGTAGCCTATGTTTGATTCATTCTGCACATGATTTGGTCAGCATAAATCATCTAACATGTGGAGATTAGAGTTGAGCGATACTTTCCGATATCCTAAAGTATCGGAATCGGAATGGTATCGCCGATATCACTAAAATATCGGCGATACCCGATACCGATACCGGAAGTCCCATGTAAGTCTATGGGAACAAAATATCGCAACTAAAAAAAACCCATTCTTTCCTTGTAAACACTAAATATACACACATAGAATACATATATATATATATATAATGTCATTGTGACATATATATATACATATATGTATAGTTTATACACTTCTACATAGTAAAATATCCTCTCATTCAATTGCCGGGTAAAGCCGGCTTCAGTGAAAAGACAGAAGCACCCGACATGAAATGACACTTGGTGTACATAGGGTTAACCATGTCTTTTCATGTCGTTTGCTATCTGATTTGCACAAACAATTAAATCAGACTATGTGTGCAAAATTTCACACCTGTAGGGGTTAATTAAAGGTGTAAATTGTTGTAAAAAAAACGGACTTTTTTTGCTACGAATTTACACCTTTAATTAACCCCTACAGGTGTGAAATTTTGCACACATAGTCTGATTTAATTGTTTGTGCAAATTAGGCTGGAGTCACACACAACCACAAAAAATCGGTCCGTTTTAGACGGTCGACAATCGGATCAAAATAAAAACATCACACATCCTTCTGGCATCCGATTTTCCTTCAAAGATGCGATTTAATCGCATGTGTGTGTACCTTGTAACATCCGATTTTCATCCGACTTGCGAGATTTTCTCGCAGGCTTGCAAAACTGACATATAATGGATCCAAAAGAATAGTATTTAAATGCCAAAAGAAAGAATAGATATATACACATATTTTATATATATTATATATATATATATATATTTTGTCATTGTGACATATATATATATACATATATTTATAGTTCTTACACTTCTACATACTGTTATAGCCGCTAATTCAATTGCCGGCTTCAGTGAAATCACAGAAGCCGACATGAAATGATACATTGTTTCCACACATTTAACCATGTAATTTCATGTATTTTTATATATGTTTGAAACATACAATTACATGAGTATATGTGTGCTAAATTTCAGACATGTAGGGGTTAATTAAAGGTGTAAATTCGTTGTAAAAAAAACGGACTTTTTTTGCTACGAATTTACACCTTTAATTAACCCCTACAGGTGTGAAATTTTGCACACATAGTCTGATTTAATTGTTTGTGCAAATTAGGCTGGAGTCACACACAACCACAAAAAATCGGTCCGTTTTAGACGGTCGACAATCGGATCAAAATAAAAACATCACACATCCTTCTGGCATCCGATTTTCCTTCAAAGATGCGATTTAATCGCATGTGTGTGTACCTTGTAACATCCGATTTTCATCCGACTTGCGAGATTTTCTCGCAGGCTTGCAAAACTGACATATAATGGATCCAAAAGAATAGTATTTAAATGCCAAAAGAAAGAATAGATATATACACATATATTATATATATATATATATATATATATATATATATGTCATTGTGACATATATATATATACATATATTTATAGTTCTTACACTTCTACATACTGTTATAGCCGCTAATTCAATTGCCGGCTTCAGTGAAATCACAGAAGCCGACATGAAATGATACATTGTTTCCACACATTTAACCATGTAATTTCATGTATTTTTATATATGTTTGAAACATACAATTACATGAGTATATGTGTGCTAAATTTCAGACATGTAGGGGTTAATTAAAGGTGTAAATTCGTTAAAAAAAAATGCGTGGGCTCCCGCTGTATTTTCTCCACCAGACAGACAAAGCAAGCGAGTGGGGGCAGATAATAATAGCCTAGGGAGGGTACATTTTTTTTGTGCCCCCCCCTGGCTACTAACATCTGCCCCCAGACACCCCAGAAAGGGCAAATCTATAATTAGATTCGCCCTTTCTGGCACTTTGCCCGTCTATTCCCATTGCCCTGTAGCGGTGGCGAATGGGTTAATAAGGGGTTAAAATGACCTTGCAATTGAAAGGTCACTTTAAGCCAGGTTAATAATTGATAGCTGTCAATTAGGCAACTATCAATTATTAATCCTATTGTATGAAAGAAAAATCAAACACACACACTTTAATAAAAAATAAGTTTAATTAAATAATCACACAGTTTTTGACCATATTCTATTTTCCTGCTAAAACCATTTCCTGTAATAAAAATAAAATAAAAAAGCAAAATTATACTTACCAATCCGATGTACAGTCAGGTCCCACGGTGTAATCCATCAGAAAGGGTTAACAGGTTACAGGTCGCAGAGAGCTAATAATGCTGTCTCAGACCTGTATTCCCCTGAATGAATAACTTCCTCCCAGCGAAAGTAGAGGAATAGATTCATGAATGGAGCTTAATTGATTTCTTGCCAATTTAACTGTAGTGACCTGACCTAAAGGGAAAGTGGACACAATCAATTAAGCTTCATTCATGAAACACATCCTCTCCTGTCGCCAGGAGAGGAACTTATTCATTCATGAGCTTTGAGCTGAGCATGCAGGATTACTTGCACTGCTTGGCTCAAAGCTAGTTAACCCTTTGTGAAGGATTACAGCGTGGGACGTGACAGATCGGCGGAATAGGTAAGAATAATGTTGTTTTATTTCTTTTTCTTTATTTTAGGAGATCAATGGCTTCGCACGGATTTAGTGTAAAATAAAATATGGTCAAAAAAATGTGTTTTTATTTCATTAAAATTATTTATTCTTAAAGTGTGTGTGTTTTTTTATTTACTTCAATAGGATTAATAATTGATAGTTGTCTAATTGACAGCTATCAATCATTAACCTGCCTTAAGGTCACCTTTCAATTGCAAGGTGACAGTAAGGTGAGATTAACCCATTCGCCACCGCTACAGGGCAATGGGAATAGACGGGCAAAGTGCCAGAAAGGGCGAATCTAATTATAGATTTGCCCTTTCTGGGGTGTCTGGGGGCAGATGTTAGTAGCCAGGGGGGGCACAAAAAAATGCACCCTCCCTGGGCTATTATTATCTGCCCCCACTCGCTTTGCTTTGTCTGTCTGGTGGAGAAAATACAGCGGGAGCCCACGCATTTTTTTTCAACGAAATTACACCTTTAATTAACCCCTACATGTCTGAAATTTTGCACAAATACACTCATGTAATTGTATGTTTCAAACATATATAAAAATACATGAAATTACATGGTTAAATGTGTGGAAACAATGTATCATTTCATGTCGGCTTCTGTGATTTCACAAAACCCGGCAATTGAATTAGCGGCTATTACAGTATGTAGAAGTCTAGGAACTATAAATATATGTATATATACATGTCACAATGACATGTATATATATATGTATGTGTTCTATGTGTATATATCTATTCTTTCTAGTCTTTATTAAAGCTGTCAGTGTGATTTTACAGTATAGGCGGGGATGAATTGCCGGCTTTTCTAAAGGACACCGATGCGATTTCATCGCAAGTCACACAGTGTGGTCCGTTTGTAATCAGATTTTTCATCGCTCCCATAGACTTGCATTGGCGATTGTCGACCGACAATCGGTGACAATCGCAGCATGCTGCGATTGTACACGGACGTTTAAAACGGACCACAAAAAATCTGATACTGGGAGCTGCTCCATAGATTAACATAGGTCCGACTGCAATGCGATATTTCATCGCATTGCAGTCGTCCGATTTTGTCGCCAGTGTGACTCCGGCCTTAGATAGCAAAGGACATGAAAAGACATGGTTAACCCTATGTACACCAAGTGTCATTTCATGTCACCCGACATGAAATGACACTTGGTGTACATAGGGTTAACCATGTCTTTTCATGTCCTTTGCTATCTAATTTGCACAAACAATTAAATCAGACTATGTGTGCAAAATTTCACACCTGTAGGGGTTAATTAAAGGTGTAAATTCGTTGTAAAAAAAACGGACTTTTTTGCTACGAATTTACACCTTTAATTAACCCCTACAGGTGTGAAATTTTGCACACATAGTCTGATTTAATTGTTTGTGCAAATTAGATAGCAAAGGACATGAAAAGACATGGTTAACCCTATGTACACCAAGTGTCATTTCATGTCGGGTTCTGCATTTTCACAAAAGCCGGCAATTGAATTAGCGGCTATTATACTATGTAGAAGTGTATGAACTACAAATATAAATATATATATATATGTGTCACAAATTCAATGACATGTATATATATATATGAGGTGTAAAATTGCTGAAAAAAAATGGTGGGCTCCCGCCCTATTTTCGCAACCAGACAGACAAAGCCAGTGAGTGGGGGCAGATAATAATAGCCCAGAGAGGGACCATTATTTTTGCCCCCCCCGGCTACTAACATCTGCCCCCAGACACCCCAGGAAAGACAAATCTATAATTAGATTCGCCCTTTCTGGCACTTTGCCCGTCTATTCCCATTGCCCTGTAGCGGTGGCGAATGGGTTAATATGGGGTTAAAGCCACCTTGCTATTGAAAGGTGACCTTAAGCCAGGTTAATAATTGAGAGCTGTCAATTAGACAACTATCAATTATTAATCCTATTGCATGAAATAAAAATAAAACACACACACTTTAATTAAAAATCATTTTAATGAAATAAAGACACATGTTTTTGACCATCTTTTATTTTACTGCAAAAACCATTTCCTGTAATAAAAATAAAATAAAAAAGCAAAATTATTCTTACCTATCCCATGCACAGTCAGGTCCCACGGTGTAATCCTTCAGAAAGGGTTAATGTTTACTGCAGGGACCGCAGCTAATGCTGCAGCCTCACAGTAAACCCCAAATGAATGAGTTCCTCTCCTGCCTGACAGGAGAGTAAAGGCTGGGTGTCACATAACGATACACCAGCGATCCCGACAACGATATGCACTTGTCAGGATCGCTGGTGTATCGCTACATGATCGCTGCTGAGCTGCCAAACAGGCAGCGATCTGGGACAGCGACACTGCGGGTAACATCGCTTAAGGGCCCGTCTCACATAGCGATATCGCTACCGAGATCGCTGCTGAGTCACTAGTTTTGTGACGCAGCAGCGAGCTCACCAGCGATATCGCTGTGTGTGACATTCAGCGACGATCAGCCCCCTGCCGGGTATCGCTGATCGTCGCAGAAATGTCAGGACCTTTTTTTGATCCTGTTTCCCTCTGACAGGCACGCATCGCTGCGTGTGACAGGCGGGAGACCAGCGATCCGCTGGTAACCAAGGTACACAGCGGGTTTCCAGGCACCGCGCAGTGCTTGGAAACCCGCTGTGTACCTTGGATACCAGCTCCCTGCATCAGGGCGCTGGTATCCAAGGTACACAGCGGGTTTCTAGGCACAGCCCCGCGCCTGGAAACCCGCTGTGTACCTTGGTTACCAGCGGATCGCTGCTCTCCCGCCTGTCACACGCAGCGATGTGTGCCTGTCAGCGGGAAACCAGCGATCAAAGGTCCTGACATTTCAGCGACGATCAGCGATACCCGGCAGGGGGGCTGATCGTCGCTGAATGTCACACACAGCGATATCGCTGGTGAGCTTGCTGCTGCGTCACAAAACTAGTGACTCAGCAGCGATCTCGGTAGCGATATCGCTATGTGAGACGGGCCCTTAAGTGGAAAGCTTAATTGATTGCTTTCCACTTTCACTTCAGGTCAGCCAGGGACACAATCAGTGACGTCAGAGGGAACTGATTAACAAAAATAGGGGTTCCCTTCGAAAAAAATTGGCGTGGGGTCCCCCCTATTTTTGTTAACCAGCCAGATGAAGAAAACCGCTGAGGCCTGGATTTTCAGGCTGTTAAGGAGCCAAGATCCATGGACCTTGCCAGCCTGATAATACCAGGCCACAGCAGTCTGTATATTTGGCTGATTAACAAAAATAGGGGATCCCCTCGAAAAAAATTGGCGTGGGGTCCCCCTATTTTTGTTAACCAGCCAGATGAAGAAAAACCGCTGAGGCCTGGATTTTCAGGCTGTTAGGAGCTCAAGATCCATGGACCTTGCCAGCCTGATAATACCAGGCCACAGCAGTCTGCATATCTTGGCTGTTACAAAAATAGGGGATCCCTCGAAAAAAATTGGCGTGGGGGTCCCCCTATTTTTGTTAACCAGCCAGATGAAGCAGACCGTGAGGGCCTGGATTTTCAGGCTGTTAAGGAGCCAAGATCCATGGACCTTGCCAGCCTGATAATACCAGGCCACAGCAGTCTGCATATCTTGGTGATTAACAAAAAATAGGGATCCCCTTGAAAAAAATTGGCGTGGGGTCCCCCCTATTTTTTGTTAACCAGCCAGATGAAGCAGACCGCTGAGGCCTGGTTTTTCAGGCTGGTAAGGATCCAATATCCATGGACCTTGCAAGCTGATAATACCAGGCCACAGCAGTCTGCTTAGCTTGGCTGGTTAACAAAAATAGGGGATCCCTCGAAAAAAAAACGGCGTGGGGATCCCCCCTATTTTTGTTAACCAGCCAAGTATAAATGCAGACTGCTGCGGCCTGGTATTAAAAGACTGTCAAGGCCCATGGATTTTGGCCCTCAACAGCTGATAATACAGGCTACAGCAGCCCCACATTTGGCGCATCAAAAGATGTGCCAATTGTGGCACTTTACCCGGCTCTTCCCACTTGCCCTGTAGCGGTGGCAAGCGGGGTAATAAGGGGTTATTGTCACCGTTGATTGCACGGTGACAATAAGCCCGGTTAATAATGGATAGGCGTCAATAAGGGACACCGATCCATATTAATCCCAAGTTATTAAATGTATAAAAAAAAGACACAGCAAGAAAAAAGTCTTTTAATGAAATAAAGAGACAACACAGTTTTCATTTCTTTTATTACTCTCTCATTCCTGCGACGCCATCGATCTCCTGTAAAAAAAGAAAAAAAACAACCAACAGTTACCACCTGCCGACGCAGTCCATAACGATAGTCCCCACGACGATCCAGCTCTGCTACATCGCATGACAGGCAGAGCCTGTCATTGCAACGCAGCACAGCTGATTACCTGCTTCCCCGGCGGTGACGTCATCGGACTGACTGCTTTACGGGGCCGGGATTACCCAGCAGTCCCTGCAGTTATCGCGAGAAAAACTGCATGTGACCGCCGGGGAAAGAAGATGGCGGCCATGAAGCAGTGCAGGACGGACCGCCGGAGATCTTCTGCCCGGGTAAGTGCCGCTGACTCCTGACAGACCCGACCGACGGACACTGACAGTGACAGTGACAATCCCGATTCCGGTATCCGATAAGACGAAAATATCGGAACTCGGATCGGAATTCCGATACAGCTAATTCGGCGATACCCGATATTTGCAGTATCGGAATGCTCAACACTAGTGGAGATGGGAGTTGGAAACCCCAGCGATCTGATTTGACTACCTATCTAAAGTAAAGGTCATCAATATCTTCTTACGGAACATCCCCTTTAAATAATGATATCTACAGACTTAAAACAGGACTGTAAAATTCTACTGGTCTACAAAAAAAGGCTTCACTCATCCCTTTATGGCATCTTTAAAGTGGTTTCTTCAATGAAAACAAGTCATCAGCAATCCATGGGATAGGTGATAACAATTGATCGGTTGGTATCCAACTGCCTGGACCCCCATTGATCTGCGGATTGGGAATTTTTATCTACCGGGAACATTAAGCCAGTGACCGTGCAGATCCGCAACCATGCTGATTCATTCTCTGTGGGGCTGTTGGAAAAAGCCAAATACAGTTTTTGTCAAAAACCGGCAACCCTGGAATTTTATTTTCCTTAATATGCTCCTAGTTAAGGGAATCGTCACCCCATTTTTTATATGGGGAACTGGTAGCAGCATGATGTTAAGGGGGGGAAAACCCTTTTTTAGGGATGTGTCATTACTGAGCTGCTTGCTGCTTTTTGATAAAATCACTGTTATCTCTGCTGCAGGTTTAGCAGTTCTCTAAAACTGACTTTGTTTAACCACACCCACACCATGATTGGTGCTTTTTCTTACACGGCATAACAGAAAAATGCCAATCAGTGGTGGAGGTGGGTTACACAAAGCAAATTGACTACCAGAAGAGACACCCCGTCTAGTGGGGGAAACTCCTGCTGATAAAACATGATTTTTTGAAAAACAAAAACAAGATTATGTGTGAATATCGCTGAAAAACCTGGTCTAAGCCCTACATTATGATGCTCTCAGAATAAAAAAAAAAAAATATGACAAATTTCATAAAAAAAATTTAAAATTCCAATAAGGAAAAAATTGTACCTGAGGATAATGTAGCATACAGGTGACAAGGGAAAATTTGAATAAAAAAAAGTTTATTAGTGCCATTATTTTGTTCATGAGTGAAAAAAACATTGCACAGGGAATAATAAAATGATGCAGTTGTTGATCCAAACCGGGCCATGGGCCCAAAGGGGACAAA
>JARQOD010000001.1:949282080-949336081 GCA_033576555.1 Oophaga sylvatica | reverse complement strand
CGGGGAAAGATCCACTTTCTCTTCCCCAAAGAAAGGGGTGCACCTGCGGGAGTAAAAGGGGGGCGTATGAACCCCTTGGGTAAATTTTGTCTTTTAATCCTTCAAAGCTTTTAGTGGGCCCCGCTGGGGGGGTAGATCCCCAAAAGGGTATCTGGGCCCGGGAAATAATTAAATTGGACAATCAATGGCGGTGAGGAGGAACTGTCAGCGTTCTTCTTGTCACATAAATCCACATAGTCCTGGTATCGGGGTGTTCAGGGGACTGCATGGTTCCTTTGGGAAAAGCAAGCTGAAACTCCTTGACTCACTTTTTTCCCCAAAATTAAAAACCTTTGGTCTCCCAGTAATCGTGGTTTCTGCCCGCAGCCGGGTAGCCCGGGAAAAAGGGGAAAGTGGGGAAAAGAGAAAAGCTAAAAACATTTTCCCTGTGACTTTCCCCATAAGGACCCCAAAAAAGGGCCCTCGTTTCTGCCCAGGGTCCAGAAGTCATAGAGACCCATCCACAATTCCATCGTACTGGAGTAGCCTTCTTCACTGAAGTATCCCCTGTTCGAGCAAAGGAGATATCCAAAATTTCCCTTGCCCCTGATTCGTCATAGCAGAGCTAGAACCCAACTAGTCAACCAGGTTTGAGGGAAAGGAAAGCAATGAAAAATTGTTTTTTTTTACAATCAGCGGGGACACCGCTAGGAAACTTAAAAATTTTGCGTTTTTATAGTCATCGCCCCAGAATAACAAGTTTTAAGCCCGAGAAATCAAGATCTCTTGCAGCAGATCTCTTGGAGCCGGGCTCGGCATGACAGGCCCTCTCGAAACACACAAATGACTGGCAGTATCTTACGAGAAGGGCGGGGGCAGTTTTAATGAAGTGCCCTAAACTTCCACAGTAGAAAAAGTTTTTCCTTTATACGAATTTCTTTGCTGCATCACAAACCCTCTTTGTAAAGAGTCCCACCCCGCATGGGTTTAGGTTTGGTTCCCTTTTTTGATCCACTCAAAGGGTTCCCTTTGCTGAGGAGGGAGGTAGTAAAAGGTTAGTGCATTATTTTCGAACCACTCTCTTTTCTGCGTTTTAGTCCGATGAGCATAAAGGGTACAATATTTTAAAAAAGTCACCCCAACGCAGTGGGAGGGGGGGCACGACAAGTTCACCTTAAACAGTGGAGAAAACCCTTTCCGAAAAAAGTTTTTAGCGGAAGTGTCCCAAGTGTATCAAGAGCCCCCTCCTGAAACCGGGCATATTTGGCTACTGAACGCTTACCTTGGCGCAAAGTTAACATGGCTGCTTCACGTTGCACCCGTTTGGGGTCATCAAACACCTGCCCCATGGCTGAAAATAAAGCATCAAGGGTGATTCAAAATCACCTCAGTCTCAATCAGAGGGTTTGCCCACACAAAGCCTTATTGGTAACAAATATTAAGTAAGACTTTGGTCGTTCAGTGGGAAATTGTGAACAGTGCAGAGAAAAATAATTGCATTGATTAATAAATCCCTGAATTTTCACTTCACCGCCAAAACAAAAGGAGGTAATTTGGGGATCCCAGAACTCGGGGTATGGCGGAGCCTGGGCTCGTTTCCCAAGCCTAAATCCTGGCCGCAATTCCTGGGTAGTCTGTCCAAACACTTGCAAATTAGATTAGTGAGGTCTGTAGGCTTGAAAAAACGGGTTTTTTTTAAAGTCTGTACATCTGAAAGGTTTTATCAGTCCCCTCCGCAAAGTTCCTTTTTATGCGGGCCTCCATCTTCCAGATCTTTTAAGGCAGAAGTGTGGAAAGGAGAAGAGGAAAGGAAAAAAAAAAAAAAAAACAATGTGTTTACCTGGGTAACACTCCAGAGAAAAATTTTTTAGGGAATGCGCTCACCGGATGGTTGGAGAAGTCACAACCACTGTCTCACATAAGGTATTAAACGGACATCTGATATCCCATTCACAGCAGAAACGGTTTTTCCCAACCCAGAGACACAAAATTGGCTCCTAAACTTGTCATGTATAGTTACAGTTCCTAAGCTCTTGTGCTTGGGTGCGAGGAAAACACAGGAGACATAGTTGAAATGAAATGACGTAACTTCATACAAGCATGCTAAAAGTTCACACAGTTGAGGAACAAGCGACAGGAACACAGCAGGCCAGAGAACTTCAAGCACTAATAAATCTCCAAAGCAGGTTCTAGGATCTCTTCTCTGTACCGAATTCCCTGCAAACATGGCACCAAACAGCGGTTTCCAAGTCCAAAAGTGTTCCAAGGTTTCCCTCAGTAGGAATAAGCTGGAGTACAAGTCCAAGGTTCCAGGGTCAGGTCACAGACTGAGAGGCTTGATTCAGGAGCATGATTGTTCAGCGAGGCTGCTTAAGAAGCAAGAGGGAAGAATCAGGGGGAACATGAAAACTGGAAACTCCATATTAACTGAGGCAAGAGTGCGAAAGACAGAAAGCAAAATGGCCGACGGAAAACGAGTTTCAGGAACATGTCAACAAGACAAAGAACCTTACACCTGTCCCATTCCTAGTTAGTTTTTTATTCCCCGAACACAAAAAGTTTCATTGATCCTGATACATGAGGTTTAAAAACGGGTTCATGTTTTAATCCATAAGACTCAGAGGTGTCAGGTTCTCACAGTTTTACGGTTTGTGATCACAATCAGCCATTAAAGTCAATTGTGATCCTTTAAATCAAGAAGAATCCGGCAGACCGAATTTGTTCTTCAGAGTTACAAACCAAGTTTCATCTGTCTTTCCTGACCCCTTGTTAAGGGTTGATGAATTTGGCTTAGTTACACGTTCATATTGGTCAGTATTTTACATCGTATTTGTAAGCCAAAACCAGGAGGGGTGGGTGAAAAATAAAAAAGTGGTGAGTCTTTCATTATACAGGGGGGCCATTTATAAGTAAACCTAAATAAAATGGGAATGGTTGGGATATCAACTTCCTGTTTCTGGCACATTGTTTATGGGAGGGTGGAAAATTTTCAAGATGGTGGGGACCTTTGGCGGCCATTTTTTTAAGTTGGCCATTTGGATCCAACTTTATTTTTTCCAATGGAAAGAGGGTCTTTTTACACATAATTTATTGAGAATTTCACAAGAAAAACATTGGTTTTAATGTAACTTTATTCTTTTTATGAGTTTTATTTAAAGTTTATGACCACTTATAAAATGTGTTCAAAGTTCGCCCCCTTGTATTGGATTGTCAATGAAAACCCCCTCTCCCTTTCTTGACACACTGAAGCAACACCACAGAAGAAATGCTAGCACAGGCTTCCAGTATCTGTTTTTTCAGATGGCACACCGTATCTGAAGGTAATTGTCTATGCGTGAAGCCAAAACAATTCAAGCTGGTAGCAAAAATGCTGGCCTGAACTGTCACTTTAAACAAAGTGGTTTCCCACCCACGACCAGGAAAATTGGTGGTTGGGCCCGTTGTGTTCCTGAAAACTACAAAAAGAAACAAACCCCTAAACAATATCTTTTCCATAACATTGATTCCTTTGCTTTACAACAGAAAATACCAAGCATCAAAATATTACAAAGAAAAAGAACAGAAGGCAATGTATCACCCAACCACACCAGTTGCTTAGACACTTGTGATGCTGGGGTTGGGGCGATCCCCATTCACCCCACCCACTTACAGCAGGCGAACAACTCCCAGGGGAAAAATCAAGGATGTGTTTAAGATAGGGCTTGTTTTCATCTTCATACCTGGCACAATGTTGGGGGCTTTTTTTCTGTTTGATGATATAATTTCATCACTTTGCATTAGATTTAGTGTTGATAGGGTAAAGGGAACAATTTTGATGACTTTTTCTCCATAACTAAACATCGGCTCATTTTTTTTCCATTGTAATGTTGGTGATTGATGTATTAATGCTATCAATTGCTGGTTGTTGAGCTATCAATGGTCAGGAATCTTTTTCATGCTGTGACGGACAATACGCTTTGATTGGGCTCCTGGTTATTGTGCTTCCTTTGTATTCTGTAAAAGGAATTTGATTTAGGCCTAGAGTATATCTAGTGAAGTGAGACGACAGTGAGCAGGGCCGCCATTCTAGTGTTGTTTTTTAAAGATGCCAACTTTCGAAGTCAGGTAAGATCCAGCAGTTGGAATATTAAAGGAGAAGATTAAAACTTTTTAACTTGTGCCTTCCTTTTTGTCTCCGAGGGTATATCTGTTCGCCAGTTGGTATAGTCAATATCTCTTTTTTTAAAATGTTTGTTTTTTTTATGCATTATATAGCTTTTATTAATAACCACTAGGGATGAGGGGACACGTTAAGTTTGGGTTTTGGTACACGACACTAACTCTTTTCCAAAGTATTGAAAACAATGGGTCCCCGAACTTTTGATCTGGAAATTCTCTTTCTGTTTCTCTCCTACCACCCCCCCCCAATGGAATGAAACCCCGAACTTTTAAGCTATGTTCAAAACATCCTATATATGACTAACAAAGTTATATGCTTTTATTATAAAAAGGGAGAATTTTCTTTTTGTTAGAAAGCAAAAAGAACCACCAAGGTCTTGTTCTCTGACCCCTCGGGCCCCAACGAGACCACAGGCCCACCCTGCACTCATTTAGGCATGTAGATTAAGCTCTTTACTTATTAAACTGGTTGTGTTTTCTTTGGGAATTTCTATATTGAAAAGCAATTCGTGGTTGTCACGTGGGAAGAGGGGGGAACTTACTCATCATTGAGAGAAAACCAAGGCGTACAACAAATGTGCTCACAGGTGGAAGGAGTTCAGGGCAAACTTGGAGACTTGCCAATACATTTACTCAAGGAAGCAAGGTCCTTCCATTTTGTTAAATTGTTGGTTTTTTGATTAAAAAGTTGTGGCCTATCCCAAGCATTAAATTTCTTTGGTTCTCTGGATATTTTTTTTTAACATAGATGGAAAGAATTGCAGGCTGTTAAGTCTACAAGTCTTGTTTTTATATTAGTTGAAATTTGTTTTTAAACAGAATCAAAACATTATTATTTTATTTTTAATTGCCTTTTTACTTTTTTATTTTAAAAAGCAACACTAACAGACAGCTAAAATTGGGAAACTAATCAGAAAACAACTATTAAACTTAATGGTAAAGTGTTGAGCATGCTCGTACATTAGCACAGTGCGGGACAGAGAAAGGGGGATAGCGGGTTTGTGAACAAAAAAATGGAAGATTCTGTGTTAGTGTCATTTTTAAACCAAAATGTTATACAATAGGTAAAAAACCATAGAACTGGCCAAATCCCGTCATTAAAGCTTAAACACCTTTAAAAAAAATAAATTATCACCAGAAAATCCTTTAAAAAAAGCCCTTCAAGAAAATGTTAGTGGGTTACCCCAATCCCTATGTAAAACCACACTTTGCTTTTACTATTAGTTTTGCCAAATGTCAATTTCAGCCTCACACTGTAAAATGAGTGTTATTTAACTACTTTTTTCTAAACCTTAGATTTGATTTGTAACTTTGAATTACCGCAGCTACTAATGCAAAGAAGGCTCAGCTATCTGAGCACATTACCATAACATGGCTCAGAATATTTATGTTAGACCTGTCTTTATCTGAAGAAAGTGCCATCATGTCACAAAAATTTAAAAGTCATAAAAAGCAGAGAAAAATAAAATATATCTAAAGGGAAAAAAAAAACCCGGACATGGGGTGGCAATGAAGTATCTCTTAAAATAAAAAAAAAGCGGTAAATGACACATACCTATTTTATGACACTTGGGTTCACGTTAAGTTTGGACGTGAATAAAATTCTTATCTTTACTTTCCACGTTATTACACGATTTAAAACTCTGTCTTGACGGCCAGTTTTACACTTTGCTCAATCTACCCTATAAAAAGAAAACTTTTATTTGCTCAGCAAGAAACAGATCAATAAAAATGCAGTTGTGTGGTAGATTAGACCACTAACCTTAAATCAAAGATGTCAAGAAATAATTGTGCTTAGATTAATCAAAAGTTCCCAGTAAAATTATATTTTAAAAGGCCGATACAGAGATCTTCTAATGTTGCAATTAGAAATAAATCTTTGGCTCGGAAATATGTTTCAGTACACAGGAATCTACTATTTAGAACTTCAAGGTGGTCTTGAAAAAAAACCTTCACAAAAAAACAGCAAATTCAAAAAATTATATAATTTATATAAATTAGCACTGATAAGTTAACATCCATTTTTAAGACAGGTTTGCTTATCCCCCATACACATTTGGGATTGTCAGCCAAAGAAAACGAGGTGGCCAACTGCTACCTCCAAGCATTCCCCGACACACGAATGCTACTGGGATACTTTCAAAGTTCAGTATTTTTCAGTATACAGGTCTTCTCAAAAAATTAGCATTATGCTAAATTTCATTATTTTCCAAATATAATGATTACAATTAAACTTTCATATATTTTAGATTCATTACACACCAACTGAAATTTGTCAGGTCTTTTTTTTTTTTAATATTATGATTTTGGCAACAACCCTGAAACCCAAAAAAACCCGTCTCAAAAAATTGATATCAAGAAAAGGTTCTTTTAAAGACCACAGGTATTACCTTAAAAACTTCTGAATCAACTAATTAACTCTAAAAAACATGCAAAAGAAATTTCCCGGGCTTTTAACCCCTTTTCCCGACCCATGACCCTACGTTGGCGTCATGAAAACCTGTGCCATCCCACCCATGACGCCAACGTAGGCGTCATGCAAAATCGTTCCTGCGGGTCCGGGGGGCCGAAATCACTGAAAGGTCATCCGACCCCAGGCACAGGACCCCTTGCGCATCACCACAGTGGGGGGGCTTAACCCCCACGGGTTACGATCGCTTGATTGGCTGTAAAAGGGAAACAGCCAATCAGAGCGATTTTGTAATATTTCACCACTGAAAAGTGGTGAAATATTACAATCCATTCATGGCCGATGCAGCAATACATCGGCCAGGTGGACACTGTGTTCCCACCCCCCCCACCGAGTAACGGTGGTGATCGCCGCCCCCCGATTCATGGCGGCAACGGGCACCGCCGTTACTATCATCTCTGGCCGCTCCGTCCTGTCCCCTCCGGTGTGCTCCGCTCCCCCCCCCCCGATCACCCCCCCCAATTATCACCCCCCGGGGTTTTGCGGGGTCTTGACCTCCCGGGGCCCCCGGGGACCTTCCGGGCGCCCCATCTTGGGAAAAGGGGGGCGCATGCCATGCGCCCCCGGCCCCGGGCCCGGCAGTGCGCCCCTTCCAAATTCAATTTTTTTTGATCACGGAAAACTCTACAGTGATCAAAAAAAAAGTAAATTAACCCCCCCCTGATAATGGGACAAAAAAAAAATAAAGAATTTTTTTTTTTGGGTTTTTTGGGATCCCCGGGGGATTTGCTGCTGATCCGCGGCGGATTTCGCTGCGACCCGGGGATTTCGCGCGTATCCCCACGGATTTCGTGATCCCCCAAGGGTTTGCTGGTATCCGCAGCGGGTTTTTCTGCGACCGCGCGGATTTCGTCTGAAAACCCCAGAGGATTTCGCGCTATCCCAGGGTTTCCTGGGGCCGAGGGATTTCGCTGGGGGGCCCAGGGATTTCGTCTATCCCCACGGATTTCGCTGTGTTCCGCAGCGGATTTCCGGGGATCCGCGCGGGTTTGCCGCTGACCCCCCGGTTTCGCCCCGATCCGCAGGGGGTTTTTCTGGGATCCCGCTTATTTTTTGGGGGTCCGCAGCGGATTTTTTGGATCCCCCGCGGATTTCGCTGCTGATCCGCGTATTTGCTGCTGATCCCCAGGGTTTTTTGCGATCCAACGGTTTCCGCTGTCCCACTGATTTTTTGCTGATCCCCATTTTTTTTCGGGGATCCCGCGGATTTTGTGTGCCCAGGGATTTCGCTGCGATCCCATTTTTTTCGGCTGACCGCACGGATTTCGCTGCGATCCGCAGGGATTTTTTCGTGATCCGGCTGATTTCGCTGCGATCCCAGGGGTTTGTCTGGCATTTTTTTCGCTGGATCCGCATTTTTTTTTGCCGGGCCGCGCTGATTTCGTGCTGCCCCCGGATTTCGCTGCTGACCGCAGGGTTTGCTGACCGCGGATTTCGTGCTGACCGAAGCGGATTTTCCGCTGTCGCACTGATTTCGCTGCTGATCCGCAGCTTATTTGCTGGGGATGCAGGGTTTTTGCTGCTGATCCGCAGCGGATTTCGTGCTGACCCGGATTTCGCCTGATCCGCAGGGATTCGTGTGATCCGCAGCGGATTTCGGCGATCCGCAGGTTTTTCTGCTGACCGCAAATTTTGCTGCGATCCCACTGATTTGCTGCTGATCCGCAGCTTTTTCGCTGGGGATGCAGCTGATTTCGCTGCTGATCCCCGGGGAGGGGTGGAATTTCGCTGCTAATCCCCACGCCAAAACCCTGTACTAAATGCAAAAAAATGGAAAAAAAAAAAAAAAAGTGTGCAAGCTGCGAATTTTTTGCGGGGATTTGGGGTTTTAAAAAACCCCCATGTAATTTTTTGTGCAGATCCCCGTTTTACCCCTTTCCATTTTTGTTGTAAACCCCCCAAAAAACCACAGCAAATCCGCAATTTGCAGAAAAGGCCCTTAAAAATTTTCCCCGGGTTTTTTGAAAAAACCGAAGTGAACCGAAGTGTGCCGGGGCCCCCGGGGGTTTGGTGGGGTTTTTATTGTTTGGCCCTTTGGGAGCGTTTCATGGGGATAACGCGGTGTAAGCAGCCGTTAACGCGCCCTTCCCCCTTTTGTGAAGCACCTGGGGGTTCAAAGTGCTCACTATGCATCTAGATAAGTTCCTTAGGGGTCTAGTTTCCAAAATGGGGTCACTTGTGGGGGAGCTCCAATGTTTAGGCACACAGGGACTCTCCAAATGCGACATGCAACCGCTAAATATTCCAGCATATTTTCCATTCAAAAAGTCAAATGGCGCTCCTTCCTTCTGAGCCCTGCGTGCGCCCAAACAGTGGTTTATGACCACATATGAGGTATCTGTGTACTCAGGAGAAATTGCCCAACAAATTTTAGGATCCAATTTATACTGTTGCAAATACGCTCCTTCCCTTCTGAGCCCTGCCGTGGCCCAAACAGTGGTTTTGACCACATATGAGGTATCTGCGTATTCAGGAGAAATGCAACAAATTTTGGATCCAATTTATACTGTTGCCCATGTGAAAATGAAAATAACTGAGGCTAAAAGAAAATTTTTGTGAAAAAAAAGTACTTTCTTTTATTTACGGATCAATTTGTGAAGCACCTGGGGGTTCAAAGTGCTCACTATGCATCTAGATAAGTTCCTTAGGGGGTCAGTTTCCAAAATGGGGTCACTTGTGGGGGAGCTCCAATGTTTAGGCACACAGGGACTCTCCAAATGCGACATGCAACCGCTAAATATTCCAGCATATTTTCCATTCAAAAGTCAAATGGCTCTCCTTCCATTCTGAGCCCTGCCGTGCGCCCAAACAGTGGTTTATGACCACATATGAGGTATCTGTGTACTCAGGAGAAATTGCCCAACAAATTTTAGGATCCAATTTATACTGTTGCCATGTGAAAATGAAAAAACTGAGGCTAAAAGAAAATTTTTGTGAAAAAAAGTACTTTCTTTTTTTACGGATCAATTTGTGAAGCACCTGGGGGTTCAAAGTGCTCACTATGCATCTAGATAAGTTCCTTAGGGGGTCTAGTTTCCAAAATGGGGTCACTTGTGGGGGAGCTCCAATGTTTAGGCACACAGGGACTCTCCAAATGCGACATGGCAACCGCTAAATATTCCAGCATATTTTCCATTCAAAAAGTCAAATGGCGCTCCTTCCCTTCTGAGCCCTGCCGTGCGCCCAAACAGTGGTTTATGACCACATGAGGTATCTGTGTATCAGGAGAAATTGCCCAACAAATTTTAGGATCCAATTTATACTGTTGCCCATGTGAAAATGAAAAAACTGAGGCTAAAAGAAAATTTTTGTGAAAAAAAAGTACTTTCTTTTTTTTACAGATCAATTTGTGAAGCACCTGGGGTTCAAAGTGATCACTATGCATCTAGATAAGTTCCTTAGGGGTCTAGTTTCCAAAATGGGGTCACTTGTGGGGGAGCTCCAATGTTTAGGCACACAGGGACTCTCCAAATGTGACATGGCAACCGCTAAATATTCCAGCATATTTTCCATTCAAAAAGTCAAATGGCGCTCCTTCCCTTCTGAGCCCTGCCGTGCGCCCATACAGTGGTTTATGACCACATATGAGGTATCTGTGTACTCAGGAGAAATTGCCCAACAAATTTTAGGATCCATTTATATCCTGATGCCCATGTAAAAATGAAAAAATTGATGCTAAAAGAAAATTTTTGTTGGAAAAATTAAAATGTCCATTTTCTCTTCCACGTTGCTTTAGTTCCTGTGAAGCACCTGAAGGGTTATAATCTTCTTGAATGTAGTTTTGAGTAGCTTGAGGGGTGCAGTTTTTATAAAGGTGTCACTTTTGGGTATTTTCTGCCATATAGACCCCTCAAAGTGACTTCAAATGTGAGGTGGTCCCTAAAAAAATGGTTTTGTAAATTTTGCTGTAAAAAAGAAATCGCTGGTCAACTTTTAACCTTATAACTTCCAAAAAAAAAAATGTTGTTCCCAAAATTGTGCTAATGTAAGTAGACATGTGGGAAATGTTATTTATTAACTATTTTGTGGCACATATCTCTGGTTTAACAGAATAAAAAATTAAAATTTGAAAATACAAAATTTCAGAATTTTCGCCAAATTTCCATTTTTTTCACAAATAAACGGAAAAATTATCGACCTAAATTTACCACTAACATGAAGCCCCATATGTCACGAAAAAACAATCTCAGAATCGCTAGGATCCGTTGAAGCGTTCCTGAGTTATTACTCATAAAGGGACACTGGTCAGAATTGCAAAAAATGGCAAGGTCTTTAAGGTCAAAATAGGCTGGGTCATGAAGGGGTTAAAAACTCCCTGCCTGGTTCATTACTCAAAACCCCCATCATGGGTAAGACTAGCGACCTGACTGATGTCAAGAAGGCCATCATTGACACCCTCAAGCAAGAGGGTAAGACCCAGAAAGAAACTTCTCAACAAATAGGCTGTTCCCAGAATGCTGTATCAAGGCACCTCAATGGGAAGTCTGTTGGAAGGAAACAATGTGGCAGAAAATGCTGTACAACAAGAAGAGGTGACCAGACCCTGAGGAAGATTGTGGAGAAGGACCGATTCCAGACCTTGGGGGACCTGAGGAAGCAGTGGACTGAGTCTGGTGTAGAAACATCCAGAGCCACCGTGCACAGGCGTGTGCAGGAAATGGGCTACAGGTGCCGCATTCCCCAGGTAAAGCCACTTTTGAACCATAAACAGCGGCAGAAGCGCCTGACCTGGGCTACAGAGAAGCAGCACTGGACTGTTGCTAAGTGGTCCCAAGTTCTTTTTTCTGATGAAAGCAAATTTTGCATGTCATTCGGAAATCAAGGTGCCAGAGTCTGGAGGAAGACTGGGGAGAAGGAAATGCCAAAATGCCTGAAGTCCAGTGTCAAGTACCCACAGTCAGTGATGGTGTGGGGTGCCATGTCAGCTGCTGGTGTTGGTCCACTGTGTTTCATCAAGGGCAGGGTCAATGCAGCTAGCTATCAGGAGATTTTGGAGCACTTCATGCTTCCATCGGCTGAAATGCTTTATGAAACCACTGGTAAATGGTTTACTGACCATGGTATTACTGTGCTCAATTGGCCTGCCAACTCTCCTGACCTGAACCCCATAGAGAATCTGTGGGATATTGTGAAGAGAAAGTTGAGAGACGCAAGACCCAACACTCTGGATGAGTTTAAGGCTGCTATCGAAGCATCCTGGGCCTCCATAACACCTCAGCAGTGTCACAGGCTGATTGCCTCCATGCCACGCCACATTGAAGCAGTCATTTCTGCAAAAGGATTCCCGACCAAGTATTGAGTGCATAACTGAACTTTATTATTTGATGGTTTTTTTGTTTGTTTTTAAAAAACACTTTTATTTTATTGGATGGTTGAAATATGTTAATTTTTTGAGACAGGTTTTTTGGGTTATCAGGAGTTGTATGCCAAAATCATCAGTATTAAAACAATAAAAGACCTGACAAATTTCAGTTGGTGTGTAATGAATCTAAAATATATGAAAGTTTAATTGTAATCATTACATTATGGAAAATAATGAAATTTAGCACTATATGCTAATTTTTTGAGAAGGACCTGTATTACATCAGTATTTGTAAGCCAGAACCCAGAGTGGTACAACCAGAGGAGGAGTATAATAGAAACACTTCACCATGTCTGTATTTTTCACCCACTCCTGTTTTTGTCTTACAAATACTGATATAAAATACTGAACAAATACAGAATCTGTGTTTAAACACAAAAGATAAAATATGGTTCCAGTGATTAACCCCTTAGTGACAGAGCCATTTTGCAGCTTAATGACAGGGCCAATTTTTACAATTCTGACCACTGTCAATTTATGAGGTTATAACTCTGGAACGCTTTAACGAATCCAGCTGATTCTGAGATAGTTTTTTCGTGACATATTGTACTTCACGATAGTGCTAAAATTTCTTTGATATGACTTGTGTTTATTTATGAAAAAAACGGAAATATGGCAAAAATTTTGAAAATTTAACAATTTTCAAACTTTAAATTTTTATGCCCTTAAATCAGAGAGATATGTCACACAAATTTCTTAATAAATAACATTTCCCACATGTCTACTTTACATCAGCACAATTTTGGGAACAAAATTTTTTTTTGTTACGAAGTTATAAGGGTTAAAAGTTGACCAGCGATTTCTCATTTTTACAACACCATTTTTATTTTAGGGACCACATCACATTTAAAGTCACTTTGAGGGGTCTATATGATAGAAAATACCCAAAAGTGACACCATTCTAAAAACTGCACCCCTCAAGGTGTTCAAAATCACATTCAAGAAGTTTATTAACCCTTTACGTGCTTCACAGGAACTGAAGCAATGTGGAAGGAAAAAATTAACATTTAACTTTTTTTGCAAAAACTTTACTTCCGAACCAATTTTTTTTATTTTCACAACTGTTAAAAGAAAAAATGAACCACAAAATTTGTTGTGCAATTTCTCCTGAATAAGCCGATACCCCATATGTGGGGGTAAACCACTTTTTGGGCGCACGGCAGAGGTCGCAAGGGAAGGAGCGACATTTGACTTTTTCAACTCAGAATTGGCTGGACGCCATGTCGGGTTTGTAGAGGCCCTGATATGTCTAAACAGTGGAAACCCATCACAAGTGACCCCATTTGGAAACTAGATCCCTAAGGAACTTATCTAGATGTGTGGTGAACACTTTGAACCTCCAAGTGCTTCACAGAAGTTTATAACATAGAACAGTGAAAATAAAAAATCATATTTTTTCCACAAAAACAATCTTTTCACCACAATTTTTATTTTCCCAAGGGTAACAAGACCCCAAAAGTTTTTGTGCAATTTGTCCTGACCATGCTGATACCCCATATGTGGGGGTAAACCACTGTTTGGGTGCATGGCAGAGCTTGGAAGGGAAGGAGCGCCGTTTGACTTTTTCAACTCAGAATTGGCTGGACGCCATGTCGCGTTTGTAGAGGCCCTAATGTGTCTAAACAGTGGAAACCCCCCACAAGTGACACCATTTTGGAAACTAGACCCCCTAAGGAACTTATATAGATGTGTGGTGAGCACTTTGAACCCCCAAGTACTTCACAGAAGTTTATAACTCCCGGGCATGAAAATAAAAAGTCATATTTTTTCCACAAACCTAATCGTTTAGTCCCCAATTTTTTATTTTCCCAAGGGTAACAGGAGAAATTAGACCACAAAAGTTGTTGTCCAATTTGTCCTGAGTATGCTAATATCCCATATGTGGGAGAAAACTACTGTATGGGCACACGTCGGGGCTCGGATGGGAAGTAGTGACGTTTTGAAATGTCCACTTAATGGAATGGTCTTCGGGCAGGACCACTGTTTGGGCGCACGGCAGGGCTTGGAAGGGAAGGAGCGCCGTTTGACTTTTTCAAACCAAAATTGGCTGGAATTGAAATTGGACGCCATGTCGCGTTTGAAGAGCCCCTGATACGCCTAAACAGTGGAAACCCCCCACAAATGACACCATTTTGGAAACTAGACCCCTTAAGGAACTTATCTAGATGTGTGGTGAGCACTTTGAACCCCCAAGTGCTTCACAGAAATGTATAAACGTAGAGCCGTGAAAATAAAAAATCATTTTTTTCCTCAAAAATGATTCTTTAGCCCGCTATTTTTTTTATTTTCCCAAGGGTGACAGGAGAAATTGGACCCAAAAAGTTGTTGTGCAATTTTTCCTGAGTACGCTGATACCGCATATGTGGGGTGAAACCACTGTTTGGGCGCATGGGAGTGCTTGGAAGGGAAGGAGCGCCATTTTGTAATGCAGACTTTGATGGAATGTTCTGCGGGCGTCATGTTGTGTTTGCAGAGCCATTGATGTGCCTAAACAGTAGAAACCCCCTGCAAGTGACACCATTTTGGAAACTAGACCCCCAAGGAGCTTATGTAGATGTGTGGTGAGCACTTTGAACCCCAAGTGCTTCACAGAAATTTATAAACGCAGAGCCGTGAAAATGAAAAATCATTTTTTTTTCTCAAAAATGATTTTTTAGCCAGCTATTTTTTATTTTCCCAAGGGTAACAGGAGAAATTAGAACCCCAAAATTGGTGTGCAATTTGTCCTGAGTACGCTGATACCCCATATGTTGGGGTAAACCACTGTTTGGACGCACGGCAGGGCTCGGAAGGGAGGGAGCGCCATTTGACTTTTTGAACGCCACGTCGTGTTTGGAGACCCCCTGATGTGTCTAAACAGTGGAAACCCCCCACAAGTGACCCCATTTTGGAAACTAGACCCCTTAAGGAACTTATCTAGATGTGTGTTGAGCACTTTGAACCCCCAAGTGTTTCACAGAAATTTATAAACGCAGAGCTGTGAAAATAAAAAATCATTTTTTTTCTCAAAAATGATTTTTTTAGACAGCTATTTTTTATTTTCCCAAGGGTAACAGGAGAAATTAGAACCCCATAATTGGTGTGCAATTTGTCCTGAGTACGCTGATACCCCATATGTTGGGGTAAACCACTGTTTGGGCGCACGGCAGGGCTCGGAAGGGAGGGAGCGCCATTTGACTTTTTGAACGCCACGTCGTGTTTGGAGACCCCCTGATGTGCCTAAATAGTGGAAATCCCTCAATTCTAGCTCCAACCCTAACCCCAACACACCCCAACACACCCCTAACCCTAATCCCAACCCTAATCCTAACCTAAATCCCAACCCTTATTCCAACCCTAATTGTAACCCTAACCTTAATTGTAACCCTAACCCTAACTTTAACCCTAACCCTAATTGTAACCCTAACCCTAATTATAACCCTAATTATAACCCTAACCCTAAGGCTAGGTTCATTTTGCGTTTTACCAGCCCGTTCAAAACATAACGTTGATGGGCTGGTAACGGTATAGCATAACGCCATCGCGTTATGCTATACCCGCTAGCGCAGAAGAATCAGCAGATGATTCATCTGCGCTAGCGGTGACGGAGCCCAGACGCTGCAGCCCGCGTCCAAGGCTCCGTCACTGAATGATGGCACGTTGCAAACCTATGCCGCTTTACGGCATGCGTCGCGATGCGCCCTCAAATGGCAGTGAATGGCAGTGTTAAAGGACTAACGGACTGCCATAACGCAGTATGAACCCAGCCTAATTATAACCCTAACCCTAATGCTAACCCTAATGTTAACCCTAACCCTAATTATAACCCTAACCCTAATTATAACCCTAACCCTAACGGAAAAATGAAAATAAATATAATTTCTATTTTTTATTATATGTCCCTAACTAAGGGGGTGATAAATGGGGGGTTATGTACTGTTTTTTTTTATTTTGATCACTGTGATAGTTTATCACAGTGATCAAAATGTACTTTTAGAGAATGAATGAATATTTTTTTGAATTTGCCGCCAGGCAGATTCGGCGGTCGCACTGCGCATGCGCCTGCCATTTTTTTTTTACTGGATGAAGAAGCCGGCCTGAACGGAGGCCAGGGGTTGGACCGGAGGCCAGGGGGAGGATCGGACCGCAAGAGGGGGAGATCGGAGGACATGGGACCCCTGCAGGTACAGGGGGGGGAGATCGGGGTCCCGGGACACTATTTCTCTCCCCTCTGATGTGCGATCACATCAGAGGGGAAAGAAATTTACAGACAGGGATCGCGGCTGTTATCTCTCTTTTGCGATCGCCGCTATATGGCGATCGCAAAAGAGTGGTGACTGGGGGGGCCCCTATTATGTTCTCTGGGGTCTCGGCTACCCCAGGCAGCCGAGACCCCAGAGAAAATCGCCCATCCCCCCCGTCACCTCGCGGCGGGCGCACCACTCATGCTCCCGCCATTTTGCAGCATGGCGCCGGCACCGGGGGACACCGGAGGGCCCTGGTGCCATAAGGAGGATTCAGGGGCCACAGTGGGGGTCCCGGGGACCCTTTTTCTCTCTCCTCTGATGTCCGATGACATCAGAGGAGAGAGAAATTAAATGGCACATTATTTTTTTTGTTGTTGTTGTTGCAATCGCCGTTATAGGGTTATTAACGGCGATCGCAACATCGGTGTCGGTAAAAACCGACCCGATTCATGTTCTCTGGGGTCTCGGCTACCCCCGGTAGCCGAAACCCCGGAGAAAATGCGCCTCTGGGGGGCGCTATAGGCTTTTTCCACAGCGACGTTAATTAACGGCGCTGTGGTTTAAGTACCCTTAATGACCGTCGTTAAAAGGCGTATCGGCGGTCGTTAAGGGGTTAAGATCAGTGTTTGGTCCATGTGTCTATCTTTACGATCGATGTGTCATCAGTAGAGATGGGCGGACACCTGGATGTTCGGGTTTGGCGGGTTCAGCCAAATAGTTAAAGAAAAATTTGGGTGCAGGTACCAGAAAAGTACCCAGACCCGAACCCCATTCACTTGGATAGGGGGGCCCAAACATCCAGTGATTGCTATGCTGTCATGTGCATGATAGTGCAGCAAACACTGCTTCTGATCGGCAGTAAAATCATTACTGTCATTTAGAGAGTTGTGGTTCCCACACTGTCAAATGACTGCATGAACCCGCAGCTGTGATCGGAGGTTAAAAGTGTACCTCCAGTCATTGGAATGGGCTGATGGGACTACTGCCCCATCAGCCTACATTTTCTGGTGATAATAAAAGCTAGAGCAGGAGCGGCTGATGGGAGTATTCATCAGCCCCCACCTGCGCTCTAAATAAATAATAGGGAAAAAAATGGCATGGATTCCTCTGTTTTTTTGATAACCAGCCAGGAAAAACTCACAGCTGAATGCTGCAATGCTCAGCTTTCAACTTTAGCAAACTTTGTTGTCAAGAATAGAGGGGTCCCCACAATGTTTTTATAATTATTTAAATAAGTAATTTTAAAAAGTGGCGTGGGATCTCTCCATTTTTAACAACCAGCCTTGCTAAAGCATACAGCAGCCCCTCAGCCTAAAAATAACAGCCTGCATCTACCCAGAAAAGGCACATCTATTAGATGGGCTAATTCTAGTGCTTTGCCTGGCTCTTCCTACTTGACCTGTAGCAGTTGCAAGTGGGGTGATATTTGTAGGGTTGATGTTACCTTTGTATTGTACGGTGATATCAATCCCATGGATTAGTAATGGAGAAGTGTCTATAAGACACCTCTCCATTACTAATCCTATAGTTTTTTTTTATAAATAAGCACACAGCAAGAATAAAGTCCTTTATTTGAAATAAACACAAAACACACTTTTACTTTTTTCATTTAAAAATAACAAATACAGTTATGCTCACCTAACGCCCATTTCATTGAATCCCTCGTCCCCTGTAAAAAAAAAAAATGAAAAACAACAATATCCCTCATCAGTCTGACGTTCTGTTCCATGCCATAATCGATGTTTGGAGATTACTAGTGTTCAACCTGGACGGTGCAAAGATGTGACCTTTCAGGCTGAGAACCACTGATGAATGAGCAGCTGTGAGCGCAGCATCAGTGAGGTTACCAAAGGTCACTGAGGCTGAGTTCCCAGCTGGGCCAATGAATTGCAATGACCTCCCTCCGGTAAGATCACCACTAACACAGTGAGAAAAAGTCTCATGGAGCAGAGGCGAGTTCACCAAAGTTCATCCCCAGACATGGATTATGGCGTGGAAAAGAACAACGGACAGGTGAGTAGTATTGTTGTTTTTTATTTTTGATTCATTACAGGAGACTAGGGATTCAATTGAATGGATGTTAGGTGAGTATAGCTATGTTTTTTATTTTTAAATAGAAAAAGAAGTGTGTTTTGTTTTTGTTTCAAATAAAAGACTTTATTCTTGCTGTGTTTATTTACAAGATAACTATAGGACTAGTAATTGATAAGTGTCTTATAGACACCTTTCCATTACTAACCTGTGTGCTTGATGTTACAGGGCAATAAAAAGGTGACATCAACCCCACAAATATGTGGGAAGAGCCAATCAAAATTCCAGAAAAGGTGCACCTAATAGATGTGCCTTTTCTGGGTGGCTGTGGACTGTTATTTTTAGGTTCAAGGGGAAATATCCATGGCCCCTTACCAGCCTCAGTATACTATGCCATTTTTTCAAATTATTTATTTGAATAATTAAAAAAACAGCATGGGGACCCCTCTATTTTCAGCAAAAAACCTTGCTAATGCTGTTAGCTGAGGGTTGCAGCCCCCAGCTGTCAGTTTTGCCTGACTGGTTATCAAAAAAACAGGTGAACCCACGCCATTTTTTTAGTTATTTATTCAGAGCGCAGGAGGCAGATGATGAACACTCCCATCAGCTGCCGCCTGCTCTTGCTGTTATTAGCTGCAGCAGGCATAGGCTGATGGGAGCAGTAGTCCCATCAGCCAAGCCAGTGACCTGAGGTAAACCTTTATCCTATGATCACAGCTGCTGGTTCAAGCTGTTATCTGACAGCTTCGGAACCGCGGCTGTCTGACTGGCAGTAATGATTTTACCGCTGTTCAGAAGCAGTGTTTGCCATGCTGTTATGCAAATGACAGCGTGACAAACACCCGGTATTCCGAGGGGCGGACTCGAACAGTAACATAGACTTCCTGGTGAAGTCTGTGTTTGGTGTCCGTGCCTGAACAGTAGTTGTCCTGTACAGACTCCGAACTTTACTGTTTGGGTTTGCCATCTCTCATTAGTGTTTTTCATGGATCAATAAATTTCAAACCTTCTCCTATTCTTTTCAATGTTAAACATGGACAGCACACAGACTGTACACTGATGCCATCTGTATGCTGTTCATGTTTTTCACAGACCCATAGACTTGTATTGGTACTTTTCATCAATGATACTGAAAAAAACAGGACATCTCCATGGGTTTTGCGCTTATACACAAACATGTGAAAAGCACAATAGATTATAATGGATACATTTTGCATGAAAAAATGGATGCAACACATACATGAAACAGAGACATCTAAATGAGACTCCTCTGTCAGAAGCTTACCTCTGGGAAGAACAAAAGGATCAGTCACTGAAATTAAGTGAGTTGAGGGGGTCTGTGAGGTAGCAACTGGTGTTATTTGTGAAGGTTACTAGGTGTCTCCCAGGATGCGCTCAGAAGCGTATTAGACCAGCTGGAGTGCCTTCAAGATGGACGCTCGTGAGTCCCAAGGCAAAATAAAAGTAAGCCTGAACCTGGTCAAGTTAAAAGTAAGCCTGAACCTGGTCAAGTTATTTGACCAAGGCATTGTTCAGGAAAACCTGGTATGGGCTTTATTTTTGAAACAGACTGCAGTAAGCTATTGGAGCAGGTCTGTTTCCTCCAGGCCGGATCTTACAAGTGGCCCATGGCCACAGATTCCAGTTTAGAAAAAAACCTGCAGGAAGGGTTTGGGGTGTGTCAGTGTGAGTTTGCAACAAGCAGAGCAGACAGCTCTGCACAAGCTCAACCTGTGTGAGAGAACACGGAGCCAAGTCGAGCGAACTCCTGGCACCCCGCAGTGTGATACCGTGGTGCAGTCGCCCTTGGCCACTTAACGCACTTATGAACTGTCATGTTTCCCAGCGGCGATCCAGAAGATACCGTGTGCTGTGAACTGTGTGAGTTTTGGACATTAAACACGTTTAGCTTTGAACTTTGCTAGGTCACTGCTTTATCACTGCACAGCGTGGATACCGCTGCATTACAGTGCTCTATTGTCACGCTGTCTAATGATATGTATACAATGTCAGTAAACTATTAATACAGGAACAACACTCTATACAACAACTAGTATAGCAACATCAGCATGTAAATATAGAATAGATTTACCTGACACGATATCTGCTGAACTCAGGGTTAATCTTGAGGACTTGATGAGCTGAAACAGGAAAGAGGTGGACCGGGATCTAACCTGACCCTAAACTGGGGTCCTAACTAATCCCTCACCTTGGAGGTACTGATAATGGTTCAGAGGTCCAAGTCTCCAACCTAACCCTGTCTCCTATCAGACCCTGAAGCCTGTAATCAGTCCTAAGAAGGATCCTGACTACCACCAAAGGGATATGGGCTGATCTTAGCTAAATACACAGATTAGACATATAAGACAGACAGGATAACACTCGATTGCATACACACTCAAACACCAAAGGAACATAAATGGTATGGGAAATAAACTCTAACCAAGTTGAGCTTAGAACAACTAAGGAGCTCACAACAAAAGTCTATACAGATTCATTCCTATCTGTGGTCTGCATGAAGGTTTCACTGGCAACTCCCCAAGCAGACAACCAGAAATTTAAAGGAGACCAATCAACAAATAATCAATTGCAGCTGGGAGAAACTGCACCCAGTCCCAGCACCGAGCACAGACAGAATTAACTCCCTAGCTGCCAAACACAAAGAAACAGCAGCTCAGCTGTGAGAAGTCAAAATGTGCAACCGCGACGATCTTCGTGGCAATGCACACATGACAGTACCCCCCTTCTACGAGGGGCCTCCGGACCCTCAGGGCCAGGCCTGCCCGGGTGAGTTCTGTGGAAGGTCCGAACCAAACGATCTGCGTTAACATCAGACGCAGGGACCCACGTCCTCTCCTCTGGACCATACCCCTTCCAATGCACCAAGTACTGAAGGGACCGGCGATTCAGACGTGAGTCAATGATCTTTGATACTTGAAATTCCAAGTTACCATTGACCAACACAGGAGGAGGAGGTAGAGGTGACGGTATGACTGGTGCCACATACCTTTTAAGTAATGACTTGTGGAACACATTATGAATTTTAAACGTAGGAGGGAGGTCCAGACGAAATGCCACAGGATTAATTATGGAACTGATCCTGTACGGCCCGATGAATCTGGGACCCAGTTTCCAGGAGGGCACTTTAAGTTTTATATTCCTGGTAGACAACCATACCAGATCGTTCACATTCAGATCTGGACCAGAAACTCTCCTCCTATCAGCCATACGTTTGTAACGGTTCCCCATCGCACTCAGATTATTCAATACACCTCTCCACACAGAAGCAAGTGACGACGAGAAACGCTCCTCCTCAGGAACCCCAGAAGGGCCCCCCCCATTGAAAGTACAAAACTGGGGATGAAAACCATATGCCCCAAAAAACGGGGACTTACCAGTGGACTCGCTCCGCCTGTTGTTAAGAGCGAACTCTGCCAGAGGCAAGAAAGAAGACCAGTCCTCTTGGTTCTCTGAGACAAAACACCGGAGATATGTCTCTAAGCTCTGATTCAGACGCTCTGTCTGACCATTGGTCTGCGGATGAAAAGCCGAGGAAAATGACAATTGCATCCCCCGACGTAAACAAAATGCCCTCCAAAATTTGGACACAAACTGAGACCCCCTATCTGACACCACATCAGAAGGCAACCCATGAAGTCTAACGATCTCCCTAATGAACACCTGCGCCAGAGTTTTAGCATTAGGGAGTGCAGGAAGAGCAACGAAATGTGCCATCTTACTGAACCTGTCAACAACCACCAGTATGACAGTATTCCCTGACGACGGAGGAAGGTCCGTAATGAAGTCCATAGATAAATGAGTCCATGGACGCTCCGGAAGTTTCAAGGGTAAAAGGGTCCCAGACGGACGGGTATGAGGGGTTTTAGAGCGAGCACACACCCCACATGACGCGACAAAAGTTATAACATCTTTATTAGCATTAGGCCACCAAAACCGGCGAGAAAGGAGATCTAAAGTAGCCTTACTCCCTGGATGTCCTGCTAGAGCAGAATTATGATGTGCCTCAATAACCTTTTGTCTCAACAGATTTGGGACAAACAGTCTCCCTGGAGGTCCTGCAGGGGCGTCCCCCTGAGCCTCTAACACCTCCTCCTCAAGCTCAGAAAATACAGCCGACACTACCACCCCCTCCTGAAGGATAGGACTCGGGTCATCCGTTTTCCCGGCCCCTGGGAAACTGCGAGACAAGGCATCAGCCTTTACATTCTTAGACCCCGGGCGATAAGTGACGACAAAATTAAACCTGGTAAAAAACAACGACCATCGAGCTTGTCTGGAATTCAGACGCTTAGCGGATTCCAAATACAACAGGTTCTTGTGATCAGTAATAACGGTAACCGGGTGGACTGCCCCCTCCAAAAAGTGACGCCATTCTTCAAAAGCTAACTTAATGGCCAAAAGTTCCCTATTGCCGATATCATAATTCCTTTCGGCGGACGACAATTTCTTAGAAAAGAAAGCGCACGGATGCCATTTACCAGGGGACGGACCCTGGGACAATATAGCACCCACCCCTACGTCAGACGCATCCACCTCCACAATGAACGGCTGAGATGCATCTGGTTGGATGAGAACGGGTGCCGAAGCAAAACATTTCTTCAAAGAGGAAAAGGCTTGGCAAGCTTTGTCCGACCATTTAGAAAAATCCGTCCCTTTTCTTGTCATGTCAGTGAGAGGTTTGACGACAGATGAGAAATTACAAATAAATTTCCGGTAGTAGTTAGCAAACCCCAAAAAACGCTGCAGAGCCTTAAGATCCCCTGGCTGATCCCATTCAAGCACTGCTCTCACCTTTTCAGGGTCCATACGGAAACCGGAGGCTGACACCAAAAAAAAACAAAAACTGAAGTTCCTGTACGGCAAATACACACTTCTCCAGTTTGGCGTATAATTTATTGTCTCGCAAGATCTGCAACACCTGTCTCACATGCTCCTGATGAGACACAAGATCTGGCGAGTAAATTAAAATGTCGTCCAAATATACAACCACAAACAGCCCCACAAGGTGACGAAAAATGTCATTAACAAAATGTTGGAATACTGCTGGTGCAGTAGTCAGACCAAAAGGCATGACTAGGTTCTCATAATGTCCCTCCGGCGTGTTAAACGCCGTTTTCCACTCATCCCCCTCTTTTATCCTAATCAGATTATACGCCCCCCTGAGATCCAATTTAGAAAACCATTTGGCGCCAACAATTTGATTGAAGAGATCAGGAATAAGAGGGAGTGTATACGGATCTCGAACAGTAATCCGATTAAGTTCGCGGAAATCCAAGCAAGGGCGTAGGCCTCCATCTTTCTTCTTCACAAAGAAGAACCCCGCGGCTACTGGGGAAGATGAAGGTCTAATATGCCCTTTGGCCAGACTTTCAGAAATATAATCTTTCATAGCCTGCCTCTCAGGACCAGAAAGATTATACAACCTAGCTTTAGGCAACTTAGCATCAGGAAGGAGATTAATAGAGCAGTCATACACGCGATGAGGAGGCAACTCCTGACACCCCTCCTCAGAGAAAACATCCCCAAAATCCTCCAAAAAAGGAGGCAATGTACTAGGCACGACCGCACAGATGACTGTGTTCATGCAGTTGCTTTTGCAAAACTCACCCCATTGGCTTATCTCTCTGGACTGCCAATTAATCACAGGGTTATGTTTAACCAACCAAGGAAGTCCCAACACAATGGGAGTAGGTAGACCCTCCAACACATAACAAGATAATTGTTCCCTATGTATTGCCCCTACCCGAAGGTCAATGTTATGAACCTCATGAACAAAGCTACCTTGGCCGAGAGGCCTGGCGTCAATGGAGAATATAGGGATCGGTTTGACCAATACACTCAGATGCATACCTTGAGCCTGAGCAAACTGAGCGTCAACCAGATTAGCCCCGGAACCACTATCAAGAAGAACAGACAATCTCTCCACTCTCGTACCAACTACCACCTCCACTGGTACAAGGAACTGAGAAGAACTGGCGGATGAAATACATACTCCCAGGTTGTCGTCCACCACACAACCTGGAATTAACAGTTTTCCGGCGACTTTTGGCTCAACAAGGCACGGGATGGACATTCTCCAACAAAATGTCCCTCTTTCCCGCAGAAAAAACATCTTCTAGTCCTGCGGCGTACCGCCAATCCCCTCCTACGAAATGATGTCCCTCCCAACTGCATAGGCTCATCCGAACAGACAAGGGGAACCTCAACATAAGGGACTTTAGTGGTAGGTGGAGAAACAACAGGGAGTGGGGTTACCTCACCCCTCTCCCGAAGCCGTCTATCAGTACGGATAGCTAAGGCCATAGCAGCCTCCAGAGAAGGAGGAGACTCATACTGAGCCAAAACGTCTTTTAATTTATCAGAAAGCCCATGACAAAACTGGCTCCTAAGAGCTGGGTCATTCCACTGAGTATCTGTGGCCCATCTACGAAACTCAGAAGCAAATTCCTCTGCCGGACGATCTCCCTGCTGCATCTTACGTAATTTTGTCTCAGCAAGAGAGACCCGATCTGGGTCATCATATACCAATCCCAGGGCAGTAAAAAATTGATCTACAGACAGTAGAGCCGGGGATCCCGGAGGAAGGGAAAATGCCCAGGATTGAGGGTCCCCTTGCAGAAGTGAGATAACAATTCCCACTCTCTGCTCCTCACTCCCTGATGATCGAGGCCGAAGCCGAAAATACAATTTACATGCCTCCCGGAAGGTGAAAAATTTGTCTCGCCCACCAGTGAACCTGTCCGGGAGAGCAACCTTAGGTTCAACTCTGGTTTGCTCCAGGGGAGACAAAACTTTGGACTTAATGTCCGTCAGCTCCATGGATAATCCCTGCAACTGCAGAGCCAGCTGGGCTACTGGATCCATGGTAACTGGAGATAATTTTTATGGCCAGTGAAAATGTCACGCTGTCTAATGATATGTATACAATGTCAGTAAACTATTAATACAGGAACAACACTCTATACAACAACTAGTATAGCAACATCAGCATGTAAGTATAGAATAGATTTACCTGACACGATATCTGCTGAACTCAGGGTTAATCTTGAGGACTTGATGAGCTGAAACAGGAAAGAGGTGGACCGGGATCTAACCTGACCCTAAACTGGGGTCCTAACTAATCCCTCACCTTGGAGGTACTGATAATGGTTCAGAGGTCCAAGTCTCCAACCTAACCCTGTCTCCTATCAGACCCTGAAGCCTGTAATCAGTCCTAAGAAGGATCCTGACTACCACCAAAGGGATATGGGCTGATCTTAGCTAAATACACAGATTAGACATATAAGACAGACAGGATAACACTCGCTTGCATACACACTCAAACACCAAAGGAACATAAATGGTATGGGAAATAAACTCTAACCAAGTTGAGCTTAGAACAACTAAGGAGCTCACAACAAAAGTCTATACAGATTCATTCCTATCTGTGGTCTGCATGAAGGTTTCACTGGCAACTCCCCAAGCAGACAACCAGAAATTTAAAGGAGACCAATCAACAAATAATCAATTGCAGCTGGGAGAAACTGCACCCAGTCCCAGCACCAAGCACAGACAGAATTAACTCCCTAGCTGCCAAACACAAAGAAACAGCAGCTCAGCTGTGAGAAGTCAAAATGTGCAACCGCGACGATCTTCGTGGCAATGCACACATGACATCTATACAGATTGGACTCTTAGCTGATCCCACAGATATCGACAGGTTTGGCTGACTTTATTTTAAAATGCAATGGGGGGCTTAAGTGTTTAGATTAATAATAATCTTTATTTTTATATAGCACTAACATATTCCACAGCGCTTTTACACACATTATCATCACTGTCCCCGATGGGGCTCACAATCTAGATTCCCTATCAGTATGTCTTTGGAGTGTGGGAGGAAGCCGGAGTACCCGGAGGAAACCCACGCAAACACGAGGAGAACATACAAACTCCTTGCAGATGTTGTTCTTGGTGGGATTTGAACCCAGGACTCCAGCACTGCAAGGCTGCAGTGCTAACCACTGAGCCACCGTGTATTTATTGCTAACCATTATTTTATGTAACACCAGCATATCCTTCAGTATTGTACAAAGATAACAAGATGACTACCCATTAGTTTTGTAAAGTAGTGGTAAAGGTAGGTAAATAGCATAGCATGCTATGGCATGAAATGAGCATTCATTTGGGGTTTGCTTCATTTCTATGTATTTGGAGGATTGGAGGAAACTCTTGGGCCCAGAGGAAACTCATTCAGACAAAACCCAAAACAAAGCTCCAAGGCGGATTTTGCCCTTGGTTGAATCTGAATCAATAAACCTAACACTTAAAGAGCTAGCAACAGAGCTACAGTCTTATGTTGTGTAGAGACTATGTGAAGTAGACATCAAATGGCATGGTGTTAAAGCACCGCTCCAGAGATTGTTTTTTATCTCAGAGCTGGAGTGGTGCAACTAATCTAATTTTCCAGACCCTACTATTGAACTTACCAGCTCATGTCTACAGCTATTCCCGACGTCGATCTCCTCCCACATGGCCATATTGTGACCAGAACTTCTGACTAGCCAGAAGTCAGTAGAAATGGTCACAAGTCCACAATGTATGTGTATGACAGCATTGGTTTTGCCTTGTTTTAGCTCTCATAGAGTTACATTTTGTTACAACTTCCGAATCGCTACAGCAAATAATAGTCACTAACTGATGGGGAGGGGACTGACCGAAGCTGCATTGGTAAAAGATGAAGGTGGTGGCTGATAAGAGGAAGACTAGAGGAAGGGAAATTAGATTAGCTGCATCACTCCAGAGATGCAGTAAAAAAACAATGGAGTAGTGCTTTAACTATTGTACTCTATTATTATGGATGTAGTTCATCTAGATTCCATTGGAATACCTCTCAGTTTTGTTTGTATTAGTTCTTTACTAAAATAATCCATATTTTGTTGGTGATAGTAACGGTTTCTGTAAGTCCCAAGAAAAACAGTTCATTTTCATACAATATCTGAATGATGAATGATTCTGCTGAAAGCTGTAATTTGCAACAGTTGAGACATAAATTATATTTTTATAACTGATTAACCTGAAATGGGGAGTGTGAGTCTAGTTATTCTTAGAGAAACCAACTTAGAATGGAGTCTTATTAACATTGCTCTATGGGAAAAACAAAATTAGCTCTTTGCTGTAAGGAAAAAAAAAACTGACTTGCTAATGCCTCCAAGCAAAGGCAGTCACAATGCTTACCCTTTAATAAGCCTTGAAACAAAGCAAAGGGATACTAACCAGGTCAGACACCCATCAACTTATCTATTTCACCAGTGCAGAGCAGGATTTGGCTTCATAAAATAGATGCTCTCTACTTTTTATGTACCATTAATGTACTGTATGATATGTCTTTGGCAAATATCATTCAAGAGCATAAGTTGTGAGGTTATCAACAAGTAATGGTTGAACGTACTGTCACTTGGTGATCAAGGAGCATCAAACTACTGAAATCCCTACTGATCACAAATATAGCAGAGTCAGCCCCATTTAAAGAGAAGTTTTTATCAGAAAAAACAAGTTGTATAAATCTGTTTTTTGAGTTTCAAGTGCTTCTCACAAAATTAGAATATCATCAAAAAGTTAATTTATTTTAGTTCTTCAATACAAAAAAGTGAAACTCATATATTATATAGTCATTACAGAGTGATCTATTTCAAGTGTTTATTTCTGCTAATGTTGATGATTATGGCTTACAGCCAATGAAAACCCAAAAGTCATTATCTCAGTAAATTAGAATAATTAATAAAAAACACTTGCAAATGCTTCCTTAACATTTAAAAAGGTCCATTAGTCTGTTTCAGTAGGGTCCACAATCATGGGGAAGACTGCTGACTTGACAGATGTCCAGAGGGCAGTCATTGACAAACTACACAAGGAACGTAAATTTTACATATGGAAATCAAAGGCCCAGAGTCTGGAGGAAGAGTGGAGAGGCCACAATCCAAGCTACTTGAGGTCTAATGTGAAGTTTCTACAATTAGTGATGGTTTGGGGAGCCATGTCATCTACTGGTGTAGGTCCACTGTGTTTTATTAAGACCAAAGTCAGTCCAGCCGTCTACCAGGAAATTTTAGAGCACTTCATGCTTCCCTCTGCCGACAAGCTTTTTGGAGATAGAAATTTCATTCTCCAGCAGGACTTGGCACCTGTCCACACTGTCAAAAGTACAAATACCTGGTTTAAAAGCAACAGTATCACTGTGCTTGATTGGCCAGCAAACTCGCCTGACCTTAACCCCATAGAGAATCTATGGTGTATTGTCAAGAGAAAGAAGAGAGACACAAGACCAGACAATGCAGACGAGCTGAAGGCTGCTATCAAAGCAACCTGGGCTTCCATAACACCTCAGCAGTGCCACAGGCTGATCGTCTCCATGCCATGCCACATTGATGTGCATGAAGAGAAGAGGGAAATCCAGCTCCCATAAATTAAATTAAGTTTCTTTATTCGCATGCATTTAAAACAAAAGCAAGGCTCACAATCAAACTGAGTCTAACAACACTTAATGTGTTCGAACTGCGTTCAGTTAAGTAAGGAACACTTCCTCCGGTATACCCGGTCTTTGCATGACCTACAGCCTTACTTTATATTTAAATGGATATGAATAAAGAAACTTCATTTTATTTTTTGGAACTGGATTTCCCTCTTCTTTTCATGCACACAAGTAAGCGTCTGGCAGGGTTGCAAATCCGTGCTCCAATCTCCTGAACATATCGGGATTCTTCATAAGGGTGAGCTGAATTAACTTTTTTCCTTGTACACTGCATTGATGCAGTAATTGATACGAAAGGGGCCCGACCAAGTATTGAGTGCATTTACTGAACATACATTTCAGTAGGCCAACATTTCAGATTTTAAAATCATTTTTCAAGCTGGTGTTATAAAGTATTCTAATTTACTGAGATAATGACTTTTGGGTTTTCATTGGCTGTAAGCCATAATCATCAACATTAACAGAAATAAACATTGAAATAGATCACTCTGTGTAATGACTCTATATAATATATGAGTTTCACTTTTTGTATTGAAGAACTGAAATAAATTAACTTTTTGATGATAGCACCTGTACATGCATTTTTCATATGTTTTAGCCATTTATTTTAACATCACAATCTTTATTTAAAAAAAATAGCAATCTTGCAATTTTTGCAATGGTAAAAGGGACTTTTCATACAAACTTTTTTTGTAACCCCTTCACGACATATGACATATTTACATCATATGTCGTGTCCCTGATTTTGCTGCGGGCTCGGGAGCTGAGCCTGCATCTTTCCCTGCACATGACAGCTGATTCAATCAGCTGTCATGTGCCTCTAACAGCTGCGGGTTGCTCGTCGCTCCACCCACAGTTGTTAACCAGTTAAATCTTATTTTAATTTCTAACAGCAGGATTTAACACATGCCAGCCAGAAGCGCATCACAAATCCCACCCATTGGTGCCACTGTCATGTGATCAGGGGCACCAATGGGTTGTCATGACAACCGGGGTTCTGCAGAAAACCCCAGTGCCTGTCATTACGATACTCCTGTGATACTCCTGAAGCCCTGCTATGTAAAGCACAAGCGATCAGACAATCAAAGCTTCTATTCTCATAAGAAGACTATTAAATACTGTAAAAAGTGAGAAAATAGTTTTTAAAATATGAAGAAAAAAACATCAAAAATTAAAAGCAGTCCCTTTTGCCCCATTGAAAATTAAACAATTAAAAATACCCACATATTTGCCTGTGTTCAGAAATGTCCTATTTATCACAATATAAGCTAAATTAATCCAATTGGTAAACGGCGTAAAGAGAAAAAAATCATAACTCCAGAATTATGGTTTGACTTCTACAACATTGCAATAAAAACCAATAAGAAGCAATGTAGCATTGTTTCAACCCCAAAATTGTATCAATAACAACGTAATCTCAGGGTGTAAGAAATAAGACATAACACAGCCTAAGAACCCAAAAAATAAAAATGCTACGGTTCTCAGAAAATGGCGACACAAGCAAAAACTTTTTTTCATACTAAATTTTGGTATTTTTTTCACCAGTTAAGTAAAAAATAAACTATACATGTTTAGTATGTGTGTACTTGTACTGAAATTATGTTGCCCGGTCAGTTTTGCCATATAGTGAACATTGTAGACAAAAAATCCTAAAACCAATTGTGGAATTGCACCTTTTTTTTTGCAAATTAAATGTACTTGGAGTTTTTTTCCTTTTTTTCAGTACACTATATGATGTAATTCAAAAGTACAAATTGTCCCACAAAAAAAACAAGCCCTCATATGGCTATATTGACAGAAAATAAAGTTATGACTCTTAGTAGAAGGGGAGGAAAAAATGAAAACAAAAAAATGTAAAATGGGCATGGTGTGAAGGGGTTAAGAAGGCAGTATTACTATGACAGGTAACACCTGTATACTCACCTGATAACACAGGATCCTCCAATGACAATAGGTGATGCCACAGCTGACTACCTCCTTCACAATGACCTTTTCACTTGCTCATAAAGGGTATGTCACACTAAACAACATCGCTAACGGGATCGCTAAAAAACGTCACTATTTAGCGATCCCGTTAGCGATGTTGTTGTGTGCGGCATCTGTCAGCGACGAGGCCCCTGCTGTGATCTCGCTCATCGCTGACATCGTTCCGGACCCTATTTAGATCGTCGGCGCCCCGCAGGTAAGTATATATCGCTAAGTGTAGCACCTTTTCTTAGCGATTTAGCGGTACTTTTGTACCGCTAAAGTCGTTAAGAAGATCGCTAACCGCGATAGCGTCGTTAACTATATCGCTAAGTTAAGCCGCACTTAGCGATATAGAAACAATCCCGCTAGCGATCGCATTAGTATGCGTCTTTATCGCTATCGCTAGCGGGATTGTTTAGTGTGGCAGTACCTTTAGACTCGCTCAATAAGAAGAGATAGGGTCAGAGTCTGTCTATTGTGGCTTCTGTACTTGTGGATTCTCCTTGAAAAATAATAAGAAATCAGAGTCTAAAAGAGTCCCAATAGCTGGTTTAAAAATTGCTACATTTCTATTTCTTTATTTTAATACAGACTGTGATATGAGAAGAAAAATACATTTAACACAAAAACCTTGATTTGGAAATAATTTAGGCAATTTAAGTGAATTTGGAATTTAGTAACAGAGAGGAAAAGCATACAGTTAGGTCCATAAATATTTGGACAGAGACAACATTTATCTAATTTTGGTTCTAGACATTACCACAATGAATTTGAAACAAAACAAATCAGATGCAGTTGAAGTTCAGACTTTCAGCTTTCATTTGAGGGTATCCACATTAAAATTGGATGAAGGGTTTAGGAGTTTCAGCTCCTTAACATGTGCCACCCTGTTTTTAAAGGGACCAAAAGTAATTGGACAATTGACTCCAAGGCTATTTCATGGACAGGTGTGGGCAATCCCTTCATTATATCATTCTCAATTAAGCAGATAAAAGGGCTGGTGTTGATTTGAGGTGTGGTGTTTGCATTTGGAAGGTTTAGCTGTGAAGGAAACATGCGGTCAAAGGAGCTCTCCATGCAGGTGAAACAAGCTATCCTTAAGCTGCAAAAAACAGAAAAAACCCATACGAGAAATTGCTACAACTTTAGGAGTGGCAAAATCTACAGTTTGGTACATCCTGAGAAAGAAAGAAAGCACTGGTGAACTCATCAATGCAAAAAGACCTGGGCGCCCACGGAAGACAACAGTGGTGGATGATCGCAGAATACTCTCCATGGTGAAGAGAAACCCCTTCACAACAGCCAACCAAGTGAACAACACTCTCCAGGAGGTAGGTGTATCAATATCCAAATCTACCATAAAGAGAAGACTGCATGAAATTAAATACAGAGGGTTCACTGCACGGTGCAAGCCACTCATAAGAATCAAGAATAAAAAGGCTATGCTGGACTTTGCTAAAAAACATCTAAAAAAGCCAGCACAGTTCTGGAAGAACATTCTTTGGACAGATGAAACCAAGATCAACCTCTACTAGAATGATGGAAAGAGAAAAGTATGGCGAAGGCGTGGTACAGCTCATGATCCAAAGCATACCACATCATCTGTAAAACATGGCGGAAGCAGTGTGATGGCTTGGGCATGCATGGCTGCCAGTGGCACTGGGTCACTAGTGTTTATTGATGATGTGACACAGGACAGAAACAGCCGAATGAATTCTGAGGTATTCAGAGCCATACTGTGTGCTCAGATCCAGCCAAATGCAGCCAAACTGATTGGTCGTCGTTTCATTCTACAGATGGACAATGACCCAAAACATAAAGCCAAAGCAACCCAGGAGTTTATTAAAGCAAAGAAGTGGAATATTCTTGAATGGCCAAGTCAGTCACCTGATCTCAACCCAATTGAACATGCATTTCACTTGTTAAAGACTAAACTTCAGACAGAAAGGCCCACAAACAAACAACAACTGAAAACCACCGCGGTGAAGGCCTGGCAGAGCATCAAAAAGAAGGAAACACAGTGTCTGGTGATGTCCATGAGTTCAAGACTTCAGGCAGTCATTGCTAACAAAGGGTTTTCAACCAAGTACTAGAAATGAACATTTTATTTACAATTATTTAATCTGTCCAATTATTTTGGTCCCTTTAAAAACAGGGTGGCACATGTTAAGGAGCTGAAACTCCTAAACCCTTCATCCAATTTGAATGTGGATACCCTCAAATGAAAGCTGAAAGTCTGAACTTCAACTGCATCTGAATTGTTTTGTTTCAAATTCATTGTGGTAATGTCTAGAACCAAAATTAGATAAATGTTGTCTCTGTCCAAATATTTATGGACCTAACTGTATATGTATGGTTATAGTATGTAGCACATATTGTAAAGGCTTCTCTACAGAAAAAAAAACTGCACTAAATATCATCTCACCTGTTTTAATACACTTCCAATATAAACTAAAGGCCACATGACAAAAGTCCTCTTTAACCCTTTCTATCTTCTGTAAATTTTCTTGTTATATTGGAATGGAAGTAAAAGGGCTAATTAACTAATTCACCAATCACTTAAATCGCTAAAATTGGTTTAGTAAGACCATATATTTAGAAACAGGTTACGGCACTAACTCTAAAGGGTATGCCACACTAAACAGCGTCGCTAACGAGATCGCTAAAATACGTCACTATTTAGCGATCTCGTTAGTGACGCTATTGTGTGTGGCATGTAGCAACGACGTGGCCCCTGCTGTGATCTCGCTGATCGTTCACTAGAGTTCTGGACCGTATTTAGATCGTTGGCGTCCCGCTGGTGAGCCTATATCGCTGTGTCTGGCACGTTTTGTGAACGATTTGCGCTGTTTTTTACATCGCAAAGTCGTTAAGGAGATCGCTAACCGCTTATGCGTCGTTAACGAGATCGCTAAATGTGGCAGCTACTAGCGACATTAAAACGATCACAAAAACTATCGCATTAGTATGCGTCGTTATTGTGATCGTTAGCTGGAGCATTTAGTGTGGCAGTACCTTAACATCAGCTTGTCGGCTTCCTCACTCACTAATGACCTGTTGACAAACAGCTCTAGCGTGACATTAAAATATTGGTTGAAAGGCCCGCTCTTGATCCTATCTCACTGGAACAAAAGAAAATAAGGAAATGTTCAGAAAGACGCGTGAGACAAAGGAGTAATCTGAAGTCAGCAAAATCTGTTCCTGACATTGTAGTCTAAAAGTCAAAACATTGCTTTAGAAGATCTAATAATAAAACTACCAAATAAGTCAGAAAATAAACAATGCTGTCTATCGATCTAGCTATCTATCATGTATCTATCTATAGTAAAAAACCTGGCCAGCACCTCCTTAGTGTGAACAGGTACAAGCATGTTATGTTTGGGTAGCTGAGGAGGCAGGAGCAAAAAACCGCAAAGGCAGCCAAACACCAGAGAGGTTGGAACTAATAGGTTGCAGACCCCTAAACTAACCGCACAACTAGAAGCAGCCGTGGGACGTTCCTATGGTGCCCCAGATGCCTCGTCACAGCCGGAGAGATTTGCTACCCCTGAAGATGGAAAGAGGAAAGCTAACTGCCCCGGAGTAGAGCCCCAAAAGAATAGGAAGGCCCCAAACATATAATGGCGATTAGACAAGATGAAAACACGAACACAGACAGAAAATAGAATGAGCAAACGCTGGGGCCCAAAACTGTCTAGATAGGATAGTACAGGAGAGAATACTGTCTGCAACCCAGAAAAACCCTAGGAAAAACTCCAACACTTCTGAATCCAAAAATGCTGAGACCACACGGTCTCGACCACCTATATCAGATCTCTGGTGTGAACATGCAGCTACCCAGCAGTAAAATATCACACAAACTGAGCAAATGAATCAAATACAAAAGAGAACAGAGACCAGCACAAGCCCCCAAAGGGGACCTGGCTGAACTCAAAAGCAAGGCAGCAAAAACAAGGAAAATCACACCACAGAAAAAAAACCAGGAAGTCACTTATCTGAAAGATAGCAGGAGACAGCAGGAAAGCTAGCTGAATTCCAACCTAGACCAGGAAGTAACAATTGATCACCGGCGAGGATCATGGGAGGTCAGCTCACTTATATCAGGCCAGTCCGTCCCACCTGATAACCATTCATCCATTGCAGGTGGTGGACTTTTGCTGTTCAACATAGGTTTAATACCCTCAGCAACCACCAGAGGGAGCCTCAGCTCCGAAGTCATCTCCAACACGTTCACAACACAAGCAGCAATGACTGCATTATATAAAAAGTAAACACAGCAGCGCTCTGTGAGTGCCAAGCTATATGAAAACACAAGTTTAAGCTGTATTGTTACTCATTAAGATGTACACACAAAAAAGCAAGGTTCTCAACTCATAAATTGGCCAATTTATGTGTGCCCAATCACAGCAGCAAGGAGATACCTCTCTAATGGGTCCTATCCTACTGGACATGCCAACTTTCTAATCCTACTGTACATGCCACTCTAGGGCTAAAACATCAACAATTAAATGGACAAACATGTCTCTCGGGCTATAAGCCTACAATTTATTATGTGCAACTAGAACTGATTAAAAACACCTATAGGTTAATGGGAGGAGAGCATGGTTAAACAGGAGGCAGTCACACTTCCAATAGTAATAGTGTTAGCAATTTGTTTTTTTATATATCTACCTACCTAAAACAAAAAAAAAAACTGAGCCAGACCACATGTTGGTATAAGTACAATGCATAGGTGCACATTCACCCTGTGGCCATCAAGCAAGCAGAATTTAAGCTAAAAACAAAATCAGCAAATACTCTGTATTAAGTAAACAAATAGTAATAATACATGTAAATAACATTGGGTATATGGGGAGCCATGCTTTTTAAATGGCTACAGTTCGTATATGCACCTATGCACTGCATACACACATAGTATATCTATGTGTGTATGCAGTGCATAGGTATGCTCTGGCTCAATTTTTGTAAAATATTTAAATAAAGAGCATTTTCGATTTTGCTAAAATTTCAAGAACCATGTATGTCTGTTTGAACAAATTGGCACAAAAAAGTAAACAAATAGCACAAGAAAAAAAGTGGGAAATAACTAGTTCAAATGATAAATTGAGCACAAAGTTTATTTTTCCTGTCTGTAATATTGAATAAAATGAACCTGATATCTGATACATACTGCTCCATGCACAGGCAGGCAAGTATCAGACACTGGCTGCATGATTTCAGCCAGGTACGCACTTAGACAAAGTTGTTTGTAGCTTCTATTACTGTAAGAAAATTCTTCAATGGAGACTGAAATAACTGAAAACTATCACAAGTAGTGTTGAGCGATACTGCTCGATATCTAAAAATATCGTATCGAAATTGTATCGCCGATATCACTAAATATCGTCGATATCCGATTCCGATACCGGAAGTCCCATGTAAGTCTATGGGAACAAAATATCGCAACTAAAAAAACACTTTATTTCGTTGTAAACACAAAATATACACACATATAATACATATATATATATATATATATATACATGTCATTGTGACATATATATATATATACATATATTTATAGTTTATACACTTCTACATAGTAAAATAGACTCTGATTCAATTGCCGGGTAAAGCCGTGACATACCCCATAGAAGTCGACGGGCTCGGTGCCGAGTACCCCCAAAACCTTTGGCTCTGTGCGACTCAACTTGGGCGTCACGAACAGGATTCTGTAGCTCGCTATAAGCGAGTCCTGTGTGCCTGAATTGAACTGGTTTTGTGCTTGAGAATTGCTAAAATCATCAGAGAATGTATTTGCCATTTTTCCGCCATATCTGCGTCACGACGAGGCACTGGTGAAGAAGAAGGGCGTGCTCTTCGTGGGTGTACAATCATCAGTGGCGCGAAAACGATGGCCGACCACTCTAAATGGTACTGCAATGTAAGATCGTGCCCCACAGTTCTTGAGTTCCGCCTCCTCATCCTCCTCAGTGTGCGGAAACTAACACGAAGGTCCCGCCTCACTACAAAAGAGGGGCCCTCTCCAGATGCTAATGACACATGTGACTTGGCAGAGATGGCTAATGGACACGAGCAGAAGTGTGAAGGGATGGAGCAGTCAGAGCTCTCCCCCCACGGAAGCGACCTGATCGCCACGGAACCACCGTTGGGCACCCGGCCTGGAAACCCTTCTACGCTGCAAGAAGCGGAGGATACCCTAAGAGGCCTGGCCCGGCACCGGGAGGAGGTCGCCAGGATGGAAGCCAGCTGGCGTGCCCTAAAACTAAACTTGGAGCGGCGCCAATCCCTCTTACCTGAAGTGTCTGTACCGGAAGGTGAGGCACCCGTTCTAGTAGAGGAGTCCGTGCGGGCATCCCAGCCCTTGCAATGTGATCCGGTTGACATTGTCGCAGTGGAGGCACCCGTTCCTGCAAAAAACGCTGCACCGGCAGCACCCCAGATCCCGCTGTCTGCCCCCGTCGCTGAGACAGAAGAAGCGACACCCGTCCTCATGGAGGAGGCAGCGCAGGCACCAGAGGTCTACCTGTCTGTACCGGAGCCCGACTGTCATCTGTTCCAGAGCCGGCTGCTTCCTCCGCAGGTGAGCGCCGCCAGGACTGTCGGGCGCCAGGAGAGCTGCCGCAAACCGGACATCGTAAGCTGCAGTTTGATGGTGGAGACATGGAGATTCTGGTGGAGGAGAATTACAACCGGCGTCAGGAGGAAGAGTGTAGACGTCGGGAGAGAGAAGCCGAGCGACAAAGGGAGCAGCACGAATCCCAGAAGCTTCGCCAACATCACATCGAGAAGGACCGGGCAGATAAGGACCGGATGAGAAAAGATAAAGGAACCCTGAGGGAGCCGCGGCGTAAGGGTGCAGTACGGAGCTTTAAATTGAAAGCTGGTTGGGGCTTCATCCAGGAGCCTGGACTTTATTTAGAAGTGTTTGTGACCCGGCGGGACGTGGAGACTCACCTCCCAGAAGGACACCCGGGGAGGGACCTGTTGCCAGGAGACTTGGTAACTTACACCTGACACTGGGGTTACAATGGATGGTATGCCCTAAATGTCACCAGGTGCGACCCCTGGTCCCCAGAGTGTCAGGAACCTGTGAGACCCTCGGAGCCTTCAGCCTCCCACATCCAGGCCTCTGCACAAGTGCCCACCCCACGCCGTAAATCTCCCCAGCCTCCCTCAGTGGTCTCCTCAGCAGCCCCAGCTATGGACATGATAATGATAGCTGGCCCGTACCCGGCACCTGTTAGGCCCCCTGGGGTTCGTTCAGTCCGGGACATAGGGCTCCAGACCCGGAGGGAGATGAAAGAGGTGGCCACACAGACACAGATAGCGGGTCACGACTTGACTGTACAGGCCACACGACGTCATCAGGTCCTGGTGGTCCTTGGTGTCTCGGATGTTTGGCAAGCATCAGAAGAGTACCAGGTGGTACCTGGAACACCCCTGCCAAAGAATTATAAATAACCCGGACAGGGTCCCTGTATGTAAATAGTTAAATTGTTGATGTACCCGGACGGGTGAATGTTCATAAAAAAGTTTTTTAATTTAATAAAAAAAACAACACAGTTTTCATTACTTTTATTACAGTCTCATCCTGCGACGCCATCGATCTCCTGTAAAAAAATGAAAAAAAAAACAGCAGTATACCACCTGTCCGACGCAGTCCATAGTAACGAGTGTCCCACGACGATCCAGCTCTGCTACATCAGAATGACATCAGAGGCAGGCAGGCAGAGCCTGTCATCCCGGCGCAGCACAGCTGATTACCTGCTTCCCCGGCGGTGACGTCATCGGACTGGTTTACGGCCGGGATTACCCTGCAGTCACTGCAGTTATCGCGAAAAACTGCATGTGACCGCCAGGGAGAAGATAATGGCGGCCATCAAGCAGTCCAGGACGTGACCGCCGGAGATCTTCTGCCAGGTAAGTGCCGCTGACTCCTGACAGACCCGACCGACGGACACTCACAGTGACAGTGACAAATCCGATTCCGGTATCCGATATGACGAAAATATCGGTACTCGGAATCGAAAGCCCGATACAGCTAATATCGGCCGATACCCGATATTTGCAGTATCGTATCGCTCAACACTAATCACAACTAATTTTCAATTTAAATTTGCTGAATATCAACTATTGAGAATCAAACATTACTATTGAATTGTGGTTCAACAGAAACTTTTAAAAAAGCAAACTAATGAAACTGGCCTGGACAAAAATTATGTTAACTCTCAATGAGACTTCTGCACTTGTACACAGGTATTTTGGCTCCTCGTGAGCAATGTGACTTGCCAAAAACCTCCAGTTTTTTCTCATCTGTCCAAAGGATATTCTCCAGAGGCTTTGTGGCTTGTCTATATGCATTTTGGCAAATTTCAGTCTTGCTTTTTTATGATTTGCTTCCAAGAGTGGTTTTCTCCTTGGTCTTCTTCCAAGAAGTCCACTTCTTACACTGATGTACCGTGATCATCTCTAATCCCTTTGGAAGTTGTTCAGGGCTCTTTGGTTACCATTCGTCTTATCCGTCTCTTCAATTTGTCATCAATTTTCCCCTTTTGACCATGTGCAGGGAAGTTGGCTACCATCCCATATACCTTAAACTTCTGAATAATATGAGTAACTGTAGTATCAGGGACATTCAGCAGTTTGGAGATAGTTTAGGAGTCTTCATCATTAACACGTTTGCCTATAATTTTCTTTCTAATCTCTGAAGACAGCATTCTCCTTTTCTTTTTTGGTCCATGCTCAGTGTGGTGTACACCATGATGCCAAACAGCACAGTGACTACTTTTCACTCTTTAAAAATGCAGACTGTGATGCTAATTACACCTCAATGTAACATGTCCTTATGGTCAAATTATTTTCAACCTTTTCTAAGGAGAACCTTCATTTTTGTCCAGGCCACTTTCATCATTATTTTTTTTCTGTTGGCCCACAATTCAAAAGCAATGTCTGATTTCCATTAGTTGATGTTCAGTAAATTTAAAATGAAAATTACTTTGTCAGTTACAAATTATTTCAGTGACCATTGTTTTTTTTTACTTTAACAGAAATTTACCATCAATTTTATCCAACTTTGCATCTTTTATTCTGAACAACAGCGATGTTTCAGTGAAAAGTATACATTGAAAGCCTCTGAGGACTAAATGGTAAAACAGACTAGTACGAGAGGTGGGTCCTCGGTGACTTCCCCCTGAGTGCTCTCCTTGAGTGACTGGTCTCCCCCCCATTAGTGTGTATAGGGAGAGACCTCTTTCTCTGTTTTAAACAAAAGTAGTTGAACCCCAATGACAATTTAACTATTGTGAGTCCTTGACCTTTGATTAATATGCTTTTTGCTGTTACATGTTTGCTTAGGAAATGAAAAATGTATTTATTTTAGCAAGTATAGAAATGGGATGCTTATTATAAGAGTTATACATTTTGAGATAAGAATTCTTGTAAGGGCAGGTGCAGACGACAATCAAGTCAATCATGCAAATCGCACTGTGATCAAACTGTGATTAATCTGTGATCAGTTTTTGATCAGAGTGTGAACATGGTGTGATCAGATTCTCTTGGAAGAGAAGATGGAGAAAAAAAGTCAGTGAAAATCAGATTGCATTCAGATGTCATCTGACTCCAGTCTGATGGCTTCCACAAACTCATTGACTTGCATGGCCTCAAATAATACAAATAAAGGCCAAACTTGGGCATGCAGTGAGGAAAAAAATTGGACTTGTGCACGGTTCCATAGAATAACATTGGTCCAGGTGTAATCGATGTTTCGTCGGAACACACTCGGCCCGTTAATATGGTTGTCTGTACCTGACTATGATTGGTTTCATATATACAAGTTTCACTGTCCGAATATGGTCTGCGCGGTACAGATTGATCGCGGGTCTCCTGACCTGAAACTCCACACCCTCATATATGTGTAATACATTTCTAAGAATTTGTAAGCCTTTTTTATTACTTTTTCTAGAAACAATGCCACTCTTGCCGATGGGCTGTGCCTGGTGTGTAGCTCAGATTTATTGCAGTAAAGTGTGACAACACTTAAAATAACCAGATGACATCTCACATAACCCTGATCCAACGGTAGACATATTGACTGTTTATTCATGAATAGAAATAAAAATGAAGCATAGGTCTGCATTCTGTGTCTGACTTTGTATTAACCGAGAGTACAAGTAAGAACGCTGACAACACTACTTAGAGCTAATTACACCATCCATGTCTTTGGAAAAGTAGTGTTTCCTATATGTAAAAAAAAAGACCACACTCTCGAATAAATGAACAAAACCGTCATATGACACTCGTAGGCAAACTGTGCTACGGATAAGTGGCACGTGGAGACTATTTCTAAATAAGAATCCGGCACCAAAGCACTCTTATGGGCTGACAAAGGTGGTCTTTCAAGTGCCTCTCCTTTAGATATGCATACAACAGGTGCAAGCAGGAGCCATGCAACCCCTAATAAATAGTAAAAAGATACATGTTCAAGTGGACTAGAGAAGATGTCAGACATTTTCCCAGCTGCAGAAAGAAGAATGACTCATCGGGACCTAGAAAACAAGGAGAAAAAAAAGGAAAAAGTAATATTATTGAATCTTGGTCTCATAACATAGAGTGGCTAACAGAGATATGGCACTATGACCTTCCCCGACCTAGCGGAGATATCAACATCTCCTGAGAGTGCTGATAATAACAGGACCAGTGAAACTCATTATAATAATTAGGCACTGGCTATTATAGTAAACAATTTACCTGACACTCAAGGAAAAGAAGCTGGGATAAAAAACATTGGAAAATGTATAAGAAATAATGAAAACGAGGCATAAAAAATAAAAAAAAATTAAAAACATAACAATAAATATTTTTTTAATGTTTCTTTTATTGCTGTATTTATGAAAAATACACTTATATTTAAGGAAATTATTCTTGATATCAATAACAGGACCCATAGTCTTTTCTATTCATTATAGTTATAGAATTTGATTTTACTGTGTAGAAAAATAAAATAAAAAAATATATGTTTTCTAACTTTGATCATACCTGAAGAAGCCTGTGTAGCAGCAGAAAGAAGCTGTGCAACGCTATGCAGGGGTGCTGTACAACTTCTGGGGTCTGTGTACATGGCTCAATCATACGCATGGGCCTTTGTGCTAGAAGTCACAGAATATGTTCGAAGGTCATCATGAGATTTCATAAACAGTATACAACGCAGCATACAGAATTTTTTTCTGTCACTGTTCTGTCAGATTGGTAATAATCATGGCATGCTCCATCATATGCCATATGAAATTAGTCATTCTCCACTAGAAGAATAACTTGTACAGGCTGCCTACTAGCAGAACATCTAGCATCCGGATTTATACGTGACTTCATGTTGAACCTTTCAGCCTCCATAGTATGTTCATCAAGCCTTACTTTAAAGGACTAGTTCAGAAGAGAATGAAAAACTAGGTCTGAACTGAAAAAGTAAGTTGATGTGTATGCAAAATGTAAATGCATATCAAACACATGACCATTATACAGAGAAAACAAAAAACAAGAAACAAATATCCTAAAATAAAACAAAATAAAAAATATATTGCAAAACATGCATGAGGTTGTAATAATAATAAGGGTATTTGGTAAACATAATTTTGATCAAAAGAATGTACAAGCCATCCCGCCACGTCAAGGCAACCCTTTGTGGGACAGTCCTAACTCTTGTATTAAAAACCTTTCCACCTGTCAAGTGACAAATGTGAACAAGGACAGAGAGACTGAACCCACCAGTAAAAGCATAGGCCAGACAGGATGGATTTTTCAGCTCAGAAGCAGGGCGGTCACACCCTTATATGCACAAGATGCACTTAGAACTAAATGAAAAACCCTTATTATTATTACAACCTCATGCATGTTTTGCAATATATTTTTTATTTTGTTTTATTTTAGGATATTTGTTTCTTGTTTTTTGTTTTCTCCGTATAATGGTCATGTGTTTGATATGCATTTACATTTTGCATACACATCAACTTACTTTTTCAGTTCAGACCTAGTTTTTCATTTAGTTCTAAGTGCATCTTGTGCATATAAGGGTGTGACCGCCCTGCTTCTGAGCTGAAAAATCCATCCTGTCTGGCCTATGCTTTTACTGGTGGGTTCAGTCTCTCTGTCCTTGTTCACATTTGTCACTTGACAGGTGGAAAGGTTTTTAATACAAGAGTTAGGACTGTCCCACAAAGGGTTGCCTTGACGTGGCGGGATGGCTTGTACATTCTTTTGATCAAAATTATGTTTACCAAATACCCTTATTATTATTACAACCTCATGCATGTTTTGCAATATATTTTTTATTTTGTTTTATTTTAGGATATTTGTTTCTTGTTTTTTGTTTTCTCCGTATAATGGTCATGTGTTTGATATGCATTTACATTTTGCATACACATCAACTTACTTTTTCAGTTCAGACCTAGTTTTTCATTTAGTTCTAAGTGCATCTTGTGCATATAAGGGTGTGACCGCCCTGCTTCTGAGCTGAAAAATCCATCCTGTCTGGCCTATGCTTTTACTGGTGGGTTCAGTCTCTCTGTCCTTGTTCACATTTGTCACTTGACAGGTGGAAAGGTTTTTATATACAAGAGTTAGGACTGTCCCACAAAGGGTTGCCTTGACGTGGCGGGATGGCTTGTACATTCTTTTGATCAAAATTATGTTTACCAAATACCCTTATTATTATTACAACCTCATGCATGTTTTGCAATATATTTTTTATTTTGTTTTATTTTAGGATATTTGTTTCTTGTTTTTTGTTTTCTCCGTATAATGGTCATGTGTTTGATATGCATTTACATTTTGCATACACATCAACTTACTTTTTCAGTTCAGACCTAGTTTTTCATTTAGTTCTAAGTGCATCTTGTGCATATAAGGGTGTGACCGCCCTGCTTCTGAGCTGAAAAATCCATCCTGTCTGGCCTATGCTTTTACTGGTGGGTTCAGTCTCTCTGTCCTTGTTCACATTTGTCACTTGACAGGTGGAAAGGTTTTTAATACAAGAGTTAGGACTGTCCCACAAAGGGTTGCCTTGACGTGGCGGGATGGCTTGTACATTCTTTTGATCAAAATTATGTTTACCAAATACCCTTATTATTATTACAACCTCATGCATGTTTTGCAATATATTTTTTATTTTGTTTTATTTTAGGATATTTGTTTCTTGTTTTTTGTTTTCTCCGTATAATGGTCATGTGTTTGATATGCATTTACATTTTGCATACACATCAACTTACTTTTTCAGTTCAGACCTAGTTTTTCATTTAGTTCTAAGTGCATCTTGTGCATATAAGGGTGTGACCGCCCTGCTTCTGAGCTGAAAAATCCATCCTGTCTGGCCTATGCTTTTACTGGTGGGTTCAGTCTCTCTGTCCTTGTTCACATTTGTCACTTGACAGGTGGAAAGGTTTTTAATACAAGAGTTAGGACTGTCCCACAAAGGGTTGCCTTGACGTGGCGGGATGGCTTGTACATTCTTTTGATCAAAATTATGTTTACCAAATACCCTTATTATTATTACAACCTCATGCATGTTTTGCAATATATTTTTTATTTTGTTTTATTTTAGGATATTTGTTTCTTGTTTTTTGTTTTCTCCGTATAATGGTCATGTGTTTGATATGCATTTACATTTTGCATACACATCAACTTACTTTTTCAGTTCAGACCTAGTTTTTCATTTAGTTCTAAGTGCATCTTGTGCATATAAGGGTGTGACCGCCCTGCTTCTGAGCTGAAAAATCCATCCTGTCTGGCCTATGCTTTTACTGGTGGGTTCAGTCTCTCTGTCCTTGTTCACATTTGTCACTTGACAGGTGGAAAGGTTTTTAATACAAGAGTTAGGACTGTCCCACAAAGGGTTGCCTTGACGTGGCGGGATGGCTTGTACATTCTTTTGATCAAAATTATGTTTACCAAATACCCTTATTATTATTACAACCTCATGCATGTTTTGCAATATATTTTTTATTTTGTTTTATTTTAGGATATTTGTTTCTTGTTTTTTGTTTTCTCCGTATAATGGTCATGTGTTTGATATGCATTTACATTTTGCATACACATCAACTTACTTTTTCAGTTCAGACCTAGTTTTTCATTTAGTTCTAAGTGCATCTTGTGCATATAAGGGTGTGACCGCCCTGCTTCTGAGCTGAAAAATCCATCCTGTCTGGCCTATGCTTTTACTGGTGGGTTCAGTCTCTCTGTCCTTGTTCACATTTGTCACTTGACAGGTGGAAAGGTTTTTAATACAAGAGTTAGGACTGTCCCACAAAGGGTTGCCTTGACGTGGCGGGATGGCTTGTACATTCTTTTGATCAAAATTATGTTTACCAAATACCCTTATTATTATTACAACCTCATGCATGTTTTGCAATATATTTTTTATTTTGTTTTATTTTAGGATATTTGTTTCTTGTTTTTTGTTTTCTCCGTATAATGGTCATGTGTTTGATATGCATTTACATTTTGCATACACATCAACTTACTTTTTCAGTTCAGACCTAGTTTTTCATTTAGTTCTAAGTGCATCTTGTGCATATAAGGGTGTGACCGCCCTGCTTCTGAGCTGAAAAATCCATCCTGTCTGGCCTATGCTTTTACTGGTGGGTTCAGTCTCTCTGTCCTTGTTCACATTTGTCACTTGACAGGTGGAAAGGTTTTTAATACAAGAGTTAGGACTGTCCTACAAAGGGTTGCCTTGACGTGGCGGGATGGCTTGTACATTCTTTTGATCAAAATTATGTTTACCAAATACCCTTATTATTATTACAACCTCATGCATGTTTTGCAATATATTTTTTATTTTGTTTTATTTTAGGATATTTGTTTCTTGTTTTTTGTTTAGTTCAGAAGAGAGTATATTTGATCCATGTGCTGTCCATGTCCAGCACAGCCAACCAACAAATGGGCCCATGAAAGCCAATATGGCAGAACACAAGGACAATTAGCCACATGGGCCAATGGTCTGCATAGAAGAAATCATGGAACTCACTTTTCTTGTTCTGTTTTATGGACCAGAAAGCTACATGGCAGCTCTGACCAACACTCATCTGCAATTCACGCGGTGAACCTGGAGCTGCAAGCAGAGCCAGTCACGTTTGAAGTCACGACTGGACCAATTTTCAGTATGGCCATCAGAGCTCAGTACAAGCCTGCTTTTATTCTCCAATGATGCTGATAACATTTTAATGTCTTTTTGGAGATGGAAATTTAATTATCCAGCATGACTTGGCACCTGTCCACACTGCCAAAAGTACCAATACCTGGTGTAAGAACAACAGTGTCACTGTGCTTGATTGGCCAGCAAACTCACCTGACCTTAACCCCATAGAGAATCTATGGGGTACTGTCAAGAGGAAGATGAGAGACACCAGACCCAACAATGCAGACGAGCTGAAAGCTGCTGTCAAAGCAACCTGGGCTTCCATAACACCTCAGCAGTGATACAGGCTGATCACCTCCATGCCACGCGGCATTGATGCAGTAATTGATGCAAAAGGAGCCCCGACCAAGTATTGAGAGCACTTACTGAACATACTTTTCAGTAGGCCAACATTTCGGATTTTAAAATCATTTTTCAAGCTGGTGTTATAAAGTATTCTAATTTACTGAGATAATGACTTTAGGGTTTTCATTGGCTGTAAGCCATAATCATCAACATTAACAGAAATAAACACTTGAAATACATCACTCTGTTTGTAATGAGTCTATCTAATATATGAGTTTCACTTTTTGTATTGAAGGACTGAAATAAATTAAGTTTTTGATGATATTCTAATTTAGCGAAAAGCACCTGTATTTCATGTTGAATGGCTTAACTATTTATATCTGTTTTTCCTGGCTGGGTGTCTGTGACGACTGAACTATTTATATTCTATTGTATCTATGACCTATACCTGACTTTCATAGCCCAGGTATTACTTTTGGATTGGCATTCTCCATGTGTTTACATCTTCTATATACAAACCACCATGCCAATCATTTCTGCGCCCCCTGTTTACCCCATTTTTTATTATTTACTTGTCTTTTTATCTATTTCATGAATGAAAATATTTATTTGTAATTATACTTGTGTCTGGCATGTATCTTTACTCTTTTGTTTTTTTATCTTAATTATTCCTTGAGGCGCACTGTTTTTTGGCTTTGTAAGCTTAATGTATAATACAGTTTATATGAGCAGATATAAGCACTGCATGTTTTATGTTATCTAAGACATGGCTTCAATAAACTTTTTTTACTGGAATTTTAGAATAATTAATTATACTTTATTTGGGTCATATTTGAAATCTCCACACAAAAGGCTTCATGTTGTACATCGCAGTATCATTAGGACACAAGATCAAGCCAGCCAATGACTGGCCATCCACAAGAATTACATCTGTAAGCAGGCTCGGACTGGTACACAGGAGAACAGGAGAATCCTCCGGTAGGCCTCTTTGAAGGAGAACTTATGAGTAGTGCTTTTACACTTGATTCACAATTTGCAGTAATAGGTATAATCTAATCATTCACTAACATGCTAGCCAAGTTAATATTACATAAAAGCAAAAGTAAATTTGTGCACTAGTGTCACCATATAGACATCTTTGTTCTACAGTTCCATGCAGTACAGGTTACATCTTTTTTCCATCATACATATACGACATTGATACCCTCGACATTTACCTCCTAACACACCAAAAAATGTGAACAGTGTCCAAGGCTGACACATAATTGATGTCATTTTTCGGCTACAATCACATCAAAAAGCAAGCAACAACAGAGAGAAAAAGGAGACATAAAAGCAGGAGCATGGAAGTACCTAAAAGGGAAATAAATCATTCTTTTTTTTTTTTTCAAGATTTTGCTTACATTTTTTCAAATTCTGAAAAAGCTATTTAAGGACTATTATAATCTGCATAGAGAGCATCCATAAGTTGGAAGGAACTAAATTATCATTATAAAAGCAAAGATTGCTAGTTACATCTCTATGTCCATCTTAAAGGGAAAGTCTTCTCACAAAATGACGTTTTTGTTTTGTGTTTTTTTAAACATTTTGTGCAATTTTTTTTCCTATCACAATCTTTATTAAATAAAGATTTAAAATCTTGCAATTTTCACACTGGTCTCTGAGGCTGTTTTAGACTCTAACTTGAAATTCACATGTACATTAACCACAACAAACAGGCTCTGACTCTACCTTTTATATTGGAGCATCTTGTGTGCAAAGGGCATTGCATAGGGAGGGAGAGCAGAATCACCTGTGACATTGCCTAATATGAATGTTGAATCCTGTCTTATCAGTTTTATGTATAGGTATTATCAGTAGAGAAGAGTGAAAATTTGAATTTGTCAACTTAGCCAAATTTTCACCAAAAATTAGATTTGCAGAGAATAAATTTGCTGAAATTTCAATATTGAAAAGCTTCCTATTGTTCAGAAAATGCACATGGGGTGAGGAAAGAGAGTGAGGCCCACTGATCATAAGAGCTTATATTCAGAAAAAATAAATTTACTCAGTGATAGAGATGGGCGGACCCATGGATGTTCGGGACCCGAACCCGACCAAATTCACTTGATCGGGGGCCCAAACATCCAATGTTTGCCATGCTGTCATGTGCATGACATCGCAGCAAACACTGCTTCTCAATGGCGGTAAAATTATTACCACCGGTCTAACAGTCATGGTTCCCGAAGCTGTTCTCAGAGGTAAAAGTTTATCTCCAGTCACTGGCTTAACCTGATGGTACTACTGCTCCCTTCAGCTAACGCTGTCATTCAAATTCACAAAGTGAAATTCTCCCGGTGAACTCACCTCTGCAACGTAAGACTTTTCTTCACTGTGCTAGCAGTGATCCACAATATCTCATTCATCAGTGGTTCTCTGGACAGTAGCACCTTAGCACCATTGAACTCATGCAGTATTTTTTTTATTTATTATTTTTTATTATTTATTTAGAGCGCAGGCGCCGGCTGATGTATACTCCCATCAGCCACGCCTGCTCTTGCTGTTATTAGCGGCAGAAGGCATAGGCTGATGGGAGCAGTAGTCCTATTAGCCGATGCCAGTGACCAGAGGTAAACTTTATTCCTACGATCGCAGCTACGGGCTCACGCTGTCATTGGACAGCGTGGGAACCGCAGCTGTCTGACCGTCAGTAATGATTTTAACGCCTATCAGAAGCAGTGTTTGCATGTGCATGACAGTGCTACAAACACTCATTGTTCGGAGAGCTGAACTTGAACAGTAACACGGATTTCTTGGTGAAGTCCATGTTCTGTGTCCATGTCCGAACGATAGCTGTTCAGTACGGACACCAAATTTTAATGTTCGGGTTCGCCCATCTCTATTCATTAACTGTGGAGATGGAAAACGTCTCTGTGCTCTAATGAGAACCTATGATCTGTGGTGTCCTAGGTGCTGACCAATTCCATAAGATTTCATAACTGCAAGGCATTAACTGGAAGTCCGCGCAGGAACACAAATGTACACTAACCCACTCTCTGATGCTTCAGCAGTGTGTCAAACGGTGTCAGGCAATGTTTTTTTTGTTTGCAAAACTCAAATCAAATCTCAAAATGTTCGAATTTACGTGAACCTGCAATTTTCAGGAAATTTTACTCGAATACTATTCTCCATAGATTGATCCTTTTATTCCTAGTTTTCAGTCATTTTAATACTGCCTTTGATAAGGAAATGACTTGAAATTCATCCTGAAACAACAGGAAGATAAAGGCGAAATTAGCCACAGTGGTCAGTTTAAAAATTGCAAGATTACTAATTTATTTATTGATTTTTTTTTTAAAGATTGAAACAAAATGTTTTCATTAAAAAAAAAACAATTTAACAAAAAACCTGAATTAAACAATAGGCACTTTTCTGATGACAAATCTTTGTAACTGATTTACAATTTTAAGGATTTTTAAAATTCTATACAGATAAAGAACTTTAAAACTAGTTGACATCCTAATGTAGCTGGACTCAAATAGAAAAACTTAATTGTGTAACTGTGGGCATTGCTATAGGCTGACAAATATTTGTTTGTCCAAGGATGCTATTCTACACTGTTTTCTTACGGAATCTGCAGTGTTTATTTTCCTGCGTGCCTGCAGGCCAAATGACCGCTGTACAGTGAACAAAGTGAAAAAAAAAACACATTTATTTTGAACAAGCTATTAAAGTGTACGTAAGGGAATAAAATACATGACACCACAAATTCTAGTCTGTGTAAAAGATTTGATTAGTCTTTGTTCGTTCATACTACTGAATATATCCAAAAGGATAGATAAGCAGTGGATACATAATCCATAAAAATCAAATCTTTTGCCATTTAGATCTAAGTTCTTCTAAATTGCATAGGGATTCCAAGCCGTGATATGCTTTGTTACTAGAATTTGGTGGTTTTACCAATAATTTCTTACCTAGTTTGCGGATAGTTCAGCTGCTCCTGCCACAGTTCTTGAGTATGTCTTTAAGCTTTAGCTTACCTTTTCTGCTACTTTTTGATGATTGGTTGGCCTGAAAATTTAGCGCTGATACTTACAAATGCATCATTGTGTAATTTGATAGTCCTACATAAATATACAAGATACTTGATGTCAAAGACTATGCCTCAGAGTTGTGCAAAAGTTGGCGGTCTCACTGCAGTTTCTCCCAGCACTGCAAAAATTAGAGGAGCTGGGGTGGGATGGAGCATGGTGGGGGAGTGTGACGCCACAGCTTGTCTAATTCATGACAAGCTGTGGTATTCCCTACTCCATAAATCTTACTCCAGTCAGTAACTGGAGAAAGAATTGTGCCCTGAGGCACTGAGGTTTACGTCATTTGTCAGACATTCTTGATTCTTGAGGAGGAAAACAACTCTTCAGGAATTACTAACATCTTACTCCAACACGCCCCCTCATCAATATCTGGTAAGAAAGTCAAAGGCCTTTAACTTTGGTTTAAGTTTAAGAAACGACTAAAACATTTATATAGAGCGCTTAGCCATAATGAAATTTAATGGCTAGGATAAGAACAGAAAAATGGTCTTTGGTCACCACCTGCAGAACCACACTTTTAAAGTATTGAAGGAAACTTGGTGAGCATGTCACATTCCTTCTTGTAAAAGTGGGGAAACAGCCATTTGATTGATATCTGCATCTGTATCTCAGTCGACAAGCGCAGGACCCGGCACAAGCACTCATATGAGTCTGTATGGGTTCTATATTTAGAAGGCATCGTAGGTGAAAATGGATTCTTTGTAATGAGCATGCAGATCCAGACTAATGGACTAATATGTAGATGCAGACAAAGCATCAAGCAAACGACTAATGTCTTGCCCCATACTCTTCAGTGTGACATGCTCATCCAGTTTTGTAAAACTTTAGAGTCGAGAAGACAAGAGTATCAAGCAAAACTGAACAGAAAAAAAGCTGCTTGTAAACAATAGATCACGTAACCCACTGTCAGCTGCATTAATAGAAGTTCAGATAATTGATTCATATTGAAAAGATTGATATCATGAGTTAAGACAAAAGAAGTATTGTTAAAAAGTTATGGAAAATCCCTTTTAAAACTATTCAACTACACATTGACTAATACATTTTATGAATTCTTTGTAGTCCATGCTTGAATTTCTCAGTAATATTCCCAGATTTCATAAATATGTTTATAGAATATGTAAAAGTGATACCTGAACACTGAAATTTCAGAATGTAAACATTTCCCTGACACATTTTACATTATTACCAAGACCTAAAAACTCTTCCAATAACAAACAAAAAAATAATAGCAGCAAACTGTACATTAGATTCCAACTTTTTATATCAATTACAGAATGCATTACGAATTACTTAGCCCTAAGATAAAAGGCAGGTTTTTTTTCTAAATAAAAGCCTTAATACAGAATTGTTTATTTATAATACTTACCCTTAATGCATCCATTTCACATGAGTGATTTCAGGAAATTAAAATGCAAGAATAATCTACCTAAAAATACAAGAATGCAATACTTAAAAGCAAAATATCTTCCTAAGTAAACAGATTGAATACAAAAAAAATATATAAAGATAATAAAGAAATGCATAAAAGCACAAAATAAGACAAAAACAACAAACTACAATCAATGAAAAACTCTTCATTTTTATTTTTTGTAAGCGTGACAAAAAAATAGTTTTAGTATCTATATATAGTATATGAAATGAAAAATCCAAAACCTGATCAAAGGAACGTTTTTGCACCACTAGATTGTGAGATCAGATTTAATAAGAGGCTAATTAACATAAAGAGGTTGTAGCCATAGTAGTTTTGCCCCAAAGAAATCATGGCTTTAAGAAGGTTGTGTCTCTTGGTCATGATTAGCATGCAATATGCACTTTTCAACAATGCTCTAAATAATACACGACCAGTGATTCTAACTTTCAAGAGCATCCGATCGATTACGGTAATGACACTAGGCTCAAACTCTGATCATAGTGTCAGTTTACTGTGATCCAATTCTCTCGCATGAGAGAATCCCATCAGGTCCAGAGAAGACGGAGAACTTAATTTCACCATCTTCTCAATTGTCTGCGTCCGCATAAATTGAACTGTACTCGAATGACATTCAAGTGCAGTCTGATGTTTTACATGCACCCATAGACTTGAAAATGGGTGCGAGTGATCCGTTTTGGGGAACCACCCACAACACTGCGATTTAATTCTCATGCTGAACCGAGAGAAAAACAGTTCTTGCCTCTCCCTTCTCTCAGTGTTAGAAATGGCAGCAGAGAGGAGAAGTGGGTTGTACATAGATCGCTACACAGTGTTGGACTGCGGTACCAAGGGCCCACCAGTAACCTATTCTAAGTCCCCCTTTTCAATAACATGCAAATGTGACATTATCCTCAATCACAGATTTAAATTACAGTGTTCTGGATAGATTATTAAATGAATAAGATGCTGCCTTTGTCTGTACATAGTGATTCATGTTTACTGTGCCCAGTACTGCTCATATAAGAGGGTGGTGGCCCACTCCTGCACAGGGGCCCACTGGAGGATTCTCCTGTTCTCCTGTGGGCCAGTCCAAGCCAGTCGTTACAGCATGGTGAGGCGAGAGAAAACATGCCCAGTCTAAGAGAGGGCAGGAAAACAAACTATATATAGTAAATTACATGAAGAGGAAATAAGTGCAGAATAGAGGCTGTGGTAATAAGTGAGCTAAAGGAGACAGCAGCACCATGGATACACAGGATTGACAACCAGCATATATTACTACCAGCAACACTTTCATAAGTTGATAGTTTTAAGGTTGAAAATAGACTCAAGTCCATCAAGTTCAAGCAATAAGCTATCATATTGATCCAGAGGAAGACGAAAACCCAAAGAGGCAGATGCTAATTGCCTAATATTAGGGGAAAAATTCCTTCCTGACTCCACAGATGACAAACAGACTAGTTCCCTCAATCAACGTCCCATCACAGAATCTACTGACCATAGTCTGAACTATTTATTTGTCAAGAAAGGCATCCAGACCTCCTTGATCTTTTTTAGTGTCTAATTTGTGAAACTTGGATCAGGCTACAAAATACCTACCCAAGGAGGATGGGGTGGTCAGAAAATGAATTAAGAAATGAAAAATGGTGACAGAAACTAGCATTTTTACTAATTAAAGTAAAATATCCTGCCTTTTTAACAATTGCATCTAAAAAACAATAAACTAGAAATATTATTTTACCCCAATGTATCATACGGTTAGTGTTTGTCGCGATGAAGAAGCTGTGTGCTTTGAAACGCGTTGACTAATAAACCACTTACTATTAGATTTGCATCCTCCACTGACAGCGCTGATTGCTGCGATCGAGCTCCCGACCCTCTGCCTCAGATCGGCGTCCCTGGGATGTAATCGCAGTACCCGATCTCTTGATGACAGTCACCCCAGTTCCAGGACACTGGAACTCTCAGCAAGACCCTGGTGAATGCAGAAGAATTCTTCAGTGCAAGTCTCTCCAAACAAGTAAGATAAGTTAAAAATGACAAGTAGCACAGAGCTAAAACTCACAGTAGCTAAACTGAATGATGAGAACTATCAGCTATGGAAGTTCAAAGTGGAGATGTTATTGTCTAAGGATGATCTATGGGAAGTAATTGTTACAGAAAGACCAGATCAAGATAATCAGACATGGGATAAAAAGAATAGACAAGCAAGAGCCACCATTAGCTTATTAGTGGATGATGCTCAATTATACATATAAGAAATGAAGAAACAGCGAAAGGAATGTGGGATGCATTAAGAAAACTATATGAGAGACCC
>JARQOD010000001.1:949197707-949281980 GCA_033576555.1 Oophaga sylvatica | reverse complement strand
CTATTCTACACTGTTTTCTTACGGAATCTGCAGTGTTTATTTTCCTGCGTGCCTGCAGGCCAAATGACCGCTGTACAGTGAACAAAGTGAAAAAAAAAACACATTTATTTTGAACAAGCTATTAAAGTGTACGTAAGGGAATAAAATACATGACACCACAAATTCTAGTCTGTGTAAAAGATTTGATTAGTCTTTGTTCGTTCATACTACTGAATATATCCAAAAGGATAGATAAGCAGTGGATACATAATCCATAAAAATCAAATCTTTTGCCATTTAGATCTAAGTTCTTCTAAATTGCATAGGGATTCCAAGCCGTGATATGCTTTGTTACTAGAATTTGGTGGTTTTACCAATAATTTCTTACCTAGTTTGCGGATAGTTCAGCTGCTCCTGCCACAGTTCTTGAGTATGTCTTTAAGCTTTAGCTTACCTTTTCTGCTACTTTTTGATGATTGGTTGGCCTGAAAATTTTAGCGCTGATACTTACAAATGCATCATTGTGTAATTTGATAGTCCTACATAAATATACAAGATACTTGATGTCAAAGACTATGCCTCAGAGTTGTGCAAAAGTTGGCGGTCTCACTGCAGTTTCTCCCAGCACTGCAAAAATTAGAGGAGCTGGGGTGGGATGGAGCATGGTGGGGGAGTGTGACGCCACAGCTTGTCTAATTCATGACAAGCTGTGGTATTCCCTACTCCATAAATCTTACTCCAGTCAGTAACTGGAGAAAGAATTGTGCCCTGAGGCACTGAGGTTTACGTCATTTGTCAGACATTCTTGATTCTTGAGGAGGAAAACAACTCTTCAGGAATTACTAACATCTTACTCCAACACGCCCCCTCATCAATATCTGGTAAGAAAGTCAAAGGCCTTTAACTTTGGTTTAAGTTTAAGAAACGACTAAAACATTTATATAGAGCGCTTAGCCATAATGAAATTTAATGGCTAGGATAAGAACAGAAAAATGGTCTTTGGTCACCACCTGCAGAACCACACTTTTAAAGTATTGAAGGAAACTTGGTGAGCATGTCACATTCCTTCTTGTAAAAGTGGGGAAACAGCCATTTGATTGATATCTGCATCTGTATCTCAGTCGACAAGCGCAGGACCCGGCACAAGCACTCATATGAGTCTGTATGGGTTCTATATTTAGAAGGCATCGTAGGTGAAAATGGATTCTTTGTAATGAGCATGCAGATCCAGACTAATGGACTAATATGTAGATGCAGACAAAGCATCAAGCAAACGACTAATGTCTTGCCCCATACTCTTCAGTGTGACATGCTCATCCAGTTTTGTAAAACTTTAGAGTCGAGAAGACAAGAGTATCAAGCAAAACTGAACAGAAAAAAAGCTGCTTGTAAACAATAGATCACGTAACCCACTGTCAGCTGCATTAATAGAAGTTCAGATAATTGATTCATATTGAAAAGATTGATATCATGAGTTAAGACAAAAGAAGTATTGTTAAAAAGTTATGGAAAATCCCTTTTAAAACTATTCAACTACACATTGACTAATACATTTTATGAATTCTTTGTAGTCCATGCTTGAATTTCTCAGTAATATTCCCAGATTTCATAAATATGTTTATAGAATATGTAAAAGTGATACCTGAACACTGAAATTTCAGAATGTAAACATTTCCCTGACACATTTTACATTATTACCAAGACCTAAAAACTCTTCCAATAACAAACAAAAAAATAATAGCAGCAAACTGTACATTAGATTCCAACTTTTTATATCAATTACAGAATGCATTACGAATTACTTAGCCCTAAGATAAAAGGCAGGTTTTTTTTCTAAATAAAAGCCTTAATACAGAATTGTTTATTTATAATACTTACCCTTAATGCATCCATTTCACATGAGTGATTTCAGGAAATTAAAATGCAAGAATAATCTACCTAAAAATACAAGAATGCAATACTTAAAAGCAAAATATCTTCCTAAGTAAACAGATTGAATACAAAAAAAATATATAAAGATAATAAAGAAATGCATAAAAGCACAAAATAAGACAAAAACAACAAACTACAATCAATGAAAAACTCTTCATTTTTATTTTTTGTAAGCGTGACAAAAAAATAGTTTTAGTATCTATATATAGTATATGAAATGAAAAATCCAAAACCTGATCAAAGGAACGTTTTTGCACCCACTAGATTGTGAGATCAGATTTAATAAGAGGCTAATTAACATAAAGAGGTTGTAGCCATAGTAGTTTTGCCCCAAAGAAATCATGGCTTTAAGAAGGTTGTGTCTCTTGGTCATGATTAGCATGCAATATGCACTTTTCAACAATGCTCTAAATAATACACGACCAGTGATTCTAACTTTCAAGAGCATCCGATCGATTACGGTAATGACACTAGGCTCAAACTCTGATCATAGTGTCAGTTTACTGTGATCCAATTCTCTCGCATGAGAGAATCCCATCAGGTCCAGAGAAGACGGAGAACTTAATTTCACCATCTTCTCAATTGTCTGCGTCCGCATAAATTGAACTGTACTCGAATGACATTCAAGTGCAGTCTGATGTTTTACATGCACCCATAGACTTGAAAATGGGTGCGAGTGATCCGTTTTGGGGAACCACCCACAACACTGCGATTTAATTCTCATGCTGAACCGAGAGAAAAACAGTTCTTGCCTCTCCCTTCTCTCAGTGTTAGAAATGGCAGCAGAGAGGAGAAGTGGGTTGTACATAGATCGCTACACAGTGTTGGACTGCGGTACCAAGGGCCCACCAGTAACCTATTCTAAGTCCCCCTTTTCAATAACATGCAAATGTGACATTATCCTCAATCACAGATTTAAATTACAGTGTTCTGGATAGATTATTAAATGAATAAGATGCTGCCTTTGTCTGTACATAGTGATTCATGTTTACTGTGCCCAGTACTGCTCATATAAGAGGGTGGTGGCCCACTCCTGCACAGGGGCCCACTGGAGGATTCTCCTGTTCTCCTGTGGGCCAGTCCAAGCCAGTCGTTACAGCATGGTGAGGCGAGAAAACATGCCCAGTCTAAGAGAGGGCAGGAAAACAAACTATATATAGTAAATTACATGAAGAGGAAATAAGTGCAGAATAGAGGCTGTGGTAATAAGTGAGCTAAAGGAGACAGCAGCACCATGGATACACAGGATTGACAACCAGCATATATTACTACCAGCAACACTTTCATAAGTTGATAGTTTTAAGGTTGAAAATAGACTCAAGTCCATCAAGTTCAAGCAATAAGCTATCATATTGATCCAGAGGAAGACGAAAACCCAAAGAGGCAGATGCTAATTGCCTAATATTAGGGGAAAAATTCCTTCCTGACTCCACAGATGACAAACAGACTAGTTCCCTCAATCAACGTCCCATCACAGAATCTACTGACCATAGTCTGAACTATTATATTTGTCAAGAAAGGCATCCAGACCTCCTTGATCTTTTTTAGTGTCTAATTTGTGAAACTTGGATCAGGCTACAAAATACCTACCCAAGGAGGATGGGGTGGTCAGAAAATGAATTAAGAAATGAAAAATGGTGACAGAAACTAGCATTTTTACTAATTAAAGTAAAATATCCTGCCTTTTTAACAATTGCATCTAAAAAACAATAAACTAGAAATATTATTTTACCCCAATGTATCATACGGTTAGTGTTTGTCGCGATGAAGAAGCTGTGTGCTTTGAAACGCGTTGACTAATAAACCACTTACTATTAGATTTGCATCCTCCACTGACAGCGCTGATTGCTGCGATCGAGCTCCCGACCCTCTGCCTCAGATCGGCGTCCCTGGGATGTAATCGCAGTACCCGATCTCTTGATGACAGTCACCCCAGTTCCAGGACACTGGAACTCTCAGCAAGACCCTGGTGAATGCAGAAGAATTCTTCAGTGCAAGTCTCTCCAAACAAGTAAGATAAGTTAAAAATGACAAGTAGCACAGAGCTAAAACTCACAGTAGCTAAACTGAATGATGAGAACTATCAGCTATGGAAGTTCAAAGTGGAGATGTTATTGTCTAAGGATGATCTATGGGAAGTAATTGTTACAGAAAGACCAGATCAAGATAATCAGACATGGGATAAAAAGAATAGACAAGCAAGAGCCACCATTAGCTTATTAGTGGATGATGCTCAATTATACATATAAGAAATGAAGAAACAGCGAAAGGAATGTGGGATGCATTAAGAAAACTATATGAGAGACCCAGCTTAAATCACAAGTTATTTTTATTAAGAAAGCTTTACAGTATGAGACTAAGTGCAGACAGTGACATGCAGAAGCATATATTCTCTATTATGGAAGTGATATCTCAGCTAAGATCTATTGGTGAAGATATTAAAGAAAGTCATATAGCAGCTATATTGTTGTGCAGTTTACCAGATTCATATACTGCTTTAATAAATGCACTAGAGACAAGACCAGAAACTGACATTACTTTAGATTTTGTGAAAACAAGACTCATAGGTGAATATCAGAGAAGAAAAGAACAAATCAATGATTCTTCTACTGATAAGGACAGTGAAAATGCTCTTAAAGCTACAGAATTTAAAAAACCCTATAATAAAGAGACAAGAGAATGCTTCAGATGTAAGAAAAAAGGTTATTTAAAGAAAGACTGTATCATATGGAAAGCAGAACAACAAAAATTACAACATAAAAAGCATACACAGAAAGTAAAAAACAATTTCCGATTCGTGTGAGAATAATTGGAATGGCACATTCAAAATAACAGACAAGAAATCATCACTTGGTTGGTTTATTGATTCAGGAGCAACGAGTCATATGACAAGTGACAAGAATTTCTTTACTGATCTTGATTTAAATAAGAAAGAAGCCATTTATCTTGCAGATGGAAGCAAAATAACCACAGAAGGTATTGGACAAGGTATTCTAAATTGTTCAAACAAGTTCGGACAAGATTCAAAGATACTTGTACAGGATGTGTTGTATGTTCCAAAATTGGAAGGCGGATTATTATCTTTGAAACGTTTAACAGCAAAAGGACTTACAGTAAAATTCAAAGACAATGAGTATGCAATTATTGCAGGAAACAAGATGATAACCAAAGTCAAGGCAGATGAACAATTATATCATTTTGACAAACCAAAGGAACAGATGAAGGTATGTACACATGATCACAAAAACTATATTCACATGTGGCATAGACGTCTAGGACATAGACACCCGGACAGTATAAGGGAACTACAGAGAAAAGAATTGACAAAACATTTAAAGATATCAGATTGCTCAATTACCATAAGATGTGAATGTTGTATAAAATCCAAAGCCACAAGGATATCTATTCCAAAAGAAAGTGAGATGAAAAGTGAAAAACCACTTGATTTGGTGCATACTGACGTATGTGGACCCATGAAAGTGACTACATCAGGAGGCAATAGATACATGTTGAATTTTATAGACGACTACTCAAGATACACAGTCACATACTTAATTAAGAACAAAAGTGAAGTTTTTGATAAACTTGTAGACTATGTAACAAGATCAAGTAACAAATTTCAAAGAAAGCCAATTGTCATCAGAAGTGATAATGGAGGTGAATTTACAGGTCACAAAATAGAAGACTACTTAAGACAAAATGGAATAGAGCATCAGAAAACTGTTCCATACACACCTGAACAAAATGGAGTAGCAGAAAGGAAAAACAGAACTCTAACAGAGATGATGAGATGTATGCTGACAGATTCTAAACTACCAGAGAAATATTGTGGTGAGACAGCAATGACAGCTACATATCTACAGAACCGACTTTTTTCCAGAAAACTGAAGAAAACTCCATATGAACTGTGGCAAGGTATGAAACCAAGTGTCAATCATTTAAAAGTTTTTGGATGTAAAGTTTTTATTAGGGATGAGCTTTCCGATATTGCAATATTGGAAATCGGCCCGATATTTGCTATATCGGAATTCCAATTTCCGATTCTGATATTTTTTTCACATCGGAAATCGGAAATCCCATAATCCTTCAGCCTCTGAGCGCTCCGTGGAGTTGAAGAATTGCTGACAACATTGTGTAACTCCCCTAAGCTTGGTAGGAGGCATCCAAACTTGCTAGCTAGGGGCTACGCTGCGATTGGCTGGCTGGATAGTGTGATCAGGCAGTATAAAAGGCTGAGCCTGCCATTTTAGCCTCACTCTACTGTGAAAGCAGATAGGGATAGGTTGCTGTTGGAGATAGGGAGAGATCTTGAATCTAATAGTGAAATTGCTGTTCTGAATCCATCAATAGAGATGAAGGCAGGGAGTAAGGGACGTCCCCGTGGTGGCCGTGGAAGAGGTGCATCAGCAGCTAGACATGGTGCACATCCAGAGCAAGCAGCAGGCCCAAGTCACTCAGCACCTACTTTCACCCGGCAGCAGTCATTTATGTGCAGCTTGTTAGGAGCACAGGGCCATAGGCTGATAAGAGAGGATCAAGTAGAAACCGTTGTTGGTTGGATGGCAGCTGACGCATCCACCTCAATGAGTGCAGCATCCTCCCAGGACCTGTCCACCACATCGGGTCAGGCCACTGAAGAGCAGCACCCATCTGCTTCTTCATCGCCCACTAAATTGCCCAGACATTCAGAAGGCCAGGAGCCAACCTTAATCCTCTTCTCAGAATCTGTTGGCTTGGAATCTGTGTGCCAGCCAGACAGCATTCCTGCAGCTGAAGAAGAGGTAGTGTGCACAGATGCACAACCACTGTGTGCGTCTGAGGAAGAAGTGGAGGGTGGGCCAGTGCCCACAGTGACCAGACCCCAGTGAGCAGATGATGATGAAACTCAGCTGCCAGTTTCTGCTGATGAAAATGTATTGGATGACGAGGTCCTTGACCCATCATGGCATGCTGAGGGGCAGCAAGCAAGTAGGGATAGCTCAGAGGAAGAGCTTGCAGGTGTGGCGCAGAGTGGCCGTCCACGTGGGAGAGGAAGAGGGAAAAATTTGTTGTCTGCTCCTTCAACTTTAGCACCCGTTAGGAGCAGGGCACTTTTAAAGAGTACAAGGGGTGCATGGGCCTTTTTCGACCAAGTTGCAGATGACGTTACAGTAGTCAGATGCAAGCTTTGTCGACAAACTGTGCGGAGAGGGAAGAACATCAGCAACCTTAATACCACCAATATGTTGACGCATGTCAGGAAGAGGCACCCTGTGGAGTGGCAGCATCACACCCAAGATGATTCGCCACCTGCAGCTGGTCCCCCACCTTCCATCTCTTCAGCCACCTCTTCCTCCAGCTCGCAAACAGCTGCTCCCGCTTCCTCGCCAGAATGCCAGGGTGCATCTGCAGGCAGTGTTGTACAGCGGCACACTGTCTGTACTTCGTCAGCATCAGCATCCCAATCGCTGGCATCCTCTCACTCCCAATCCAGTGTGCAGCCATCTGTCACACAGGTGTGGGAGAAAAGGCGCCCGTACTCGGCAAACCACCCACGAGCACAGGGCATGAATTCTCGCATTGCCAAACTGCTTGCAGTGGAAATGCTACTATTCTGGCTGGTGAGCAAGCCAGCCTTTATCGATATGTTGGGGTTTGCAATCCCACAATACAGCGTTCCCAGCCGCTTCTACTTCAGCAGGCAAGCCGTCCCCACCCTGCAACAGCATGTGGAGCGTAAAATTAAGCATGCGCTACAAAATGCAGTTAGTAGCAAGGTCCACCTGACCACCGACGCGTGGACCAGTCTGCATGGCCAGGGACGCTATATTTCCATCACCGCCCATTGGGTAAATGTAGTTGAGCCTGGAACTGAAGTAGACAGTGCAAGTGCATGGGTCCTGCCAACTCCACGGATTGCATGCCTCTCCTCCGTACAAATTGACTCCTCCTCATACTCCTCGTCAGACTCGCCTGCACCCAGACGTACCACAACAACCGATTTCAGCACTGCATCGGCCAAACATCAACAGGCTATGTTGAAATTGGTTTATCTGGGTAATGTTAGCCACTCCGCAACCGAGCTGTGGAACACGCTCAAGGAGCAGAGTGACATATGGCTTGCGCCGCTCAACCGCCAGCCAGGTATGGTGGTGTGTGACAACGGCTGAAACCTGGTCACTGCTCTGGGCCTAGGTGGTCTGACTCACATTCCATGCCTTGCCCATGTCCTAAACTTGGTGGTGCAGTTTCCTTAGGAACTATCCTGACCTTGAGGAGCTGCTGCACAAAGTCAGATACTAGTGCTCTCATTTGCGGCGTTCAAACATGGCTGCATCGCGCCTTTCAGCCATGCAGCGCAGATTGGGCCTGCCCGAGCACTGCATCATTGTTGACCTCCCCACCAGGTGGAATTCGACTTTGCATATGCTGCGGAGGTTGTGTGAGCAGCAACCTGCAATTTTGGAGTTGCAGCTGCAGCAGGCGCAAAGTAGGCGACACATCTCAGCCCTCCCACTTTACAACCACTGAGCGGGCAACCATGAAGGACATATGCACCATTTTGAAGTGCTTCGAGGACTCCACTCTGATGGTGAGCGCGGATGCTGCCCTACTCAGCCTGACTATTCCCCTTATATGCCTTATGGAATCATCACTTAAAGGACTAAGAGATGAGGTTTCTCAGGAGGAGGAGGAGTATGATGAGACACTTGCACCAACCAGGCAATCTTCATCGGCCCGGTTGGTACAAAGCTTTGTGGGTGCCTCACAAAAGTCCAGGCAGGACACAGCAAGCGAGGAGAATGAGGAGGACTATGAGGTTGAGCTAGAGGAGGAAAGTACACAGCGCTCTACTAGTAGTCACCAGATAGAGCGTGGAGGGGTGAGGCAAATTAGCCAGAGCACATTCATCCAGCTGGTGACAGCGATGCATGGCCAGTTGGCAGCCTTCAGCACATGAGTGACTTCATGCTGCAGTGTCTGAGAAAAGACCCACGCGTGGCTCGTATTCTCCACACAAATGACTACTGGGTGGCCACCCTCTTAGATCCACGTTACCGGGACAGCCTTGAAAGCCTAATTACACTGTTGAACCAGGCGCGTAAAATGCAGGAGTACCAAGAAGCACTGGTTAATTCACTCATGTACTCTTTTCCACCGCATAGCAGTGATGCGCGTGCACTAGCAGGCACCTCACTGCGTCCTGGGCCCAGCGGAATCCGTTCAGAAGCCGGTAGCAGAAGCAGTACATCTGCTACTGACAGGTTCAGTTTACCCAACCTGTTTTCAACGGTTTCTGAACCCGCAAACAGTTCAGGCACCATCAGCACAGACAGTGCAACACACTAGAAGGCAACGTTACCATGACATGGTGGCACAATACCTATTCACCCCTGTCAGTGGGCTTCAGGATGGATCTGCCCCCTTCAAGTTTTGGGTCTCCAAGTTGGATACATGGCCCGAGCTTAGCTAGTATGCCTTGGAGGTCCTGGCTTGTCCTGGTGCCAGTGTGATTTCTGAACACGTCTTTAGTGCAACTGGCAATGTACTAAAGGTACTGCCACACTAAACAATCCCGCTAGCGATCACAATAACGACGCATACTAATGCGATCGCTAGCGGGATTGTTTCTATATCGCTAAATGCTGTCACATTTAGCGATATAGTTAACGACGCTATCGCCGTTAGCGATCTTCTTAACGACTTTAGCGGTACAAAAGTACCGCTAAATCGCTATGAAAAGGTGCCACACAGCGATAAGATACTTACCCAGCGGGAGCGCCGACGAGAAAATAGGGTCCGGAGCGATTCCAGCGACGAGCGAGATCACAGCAGGAAGCTTGTCGCTGGAAGCTGCCGCACTGAACAACATCGCTAACGGGATCGCTAAATAGTGACGTTTTTTAGCGATCCCGTTAGCGATATTGTTTAGTGTGGCATACCCTTTAGGCAATGACAAGGTCAAAGATCAACATGCATAAAAGATACCTAAACAAATAACAATAAAAATAAATAAGAGGACAAATATACACAATGCTTCTTTCTTTGGTTCTTCTATGCATTCATCTCCTTGTGGGTCTGTAGCAGCATTAAGCGCTATAAGTGGTTGTGTGAACACAATCAAATCAAATGAGAACATTTTGTAGATCTCTGTTTCATTTGTTACCTAGATAAGACCCTAGTTGCGCTTTGTCTTTTTCCAGTGTTTTTCCTTTTCTTATAAATGTCATAGTTGTAGCACAATATGTTAAAGCCGTGTGACCACCAAAAATTGCATTAACCCGCTCTTTGATGCTTTAACAGTGTGGGAAATTGTTTTGGACAAATTTTATGTTGCAAATCACGACTTGATTTTCAAAGTGTTTGAATTCGCTTGAAACCACAAATTTCAAGAACTTCGACTCAAGCTTCATTCTCTCTAATAGTCATATGCTTCAACTATTTTAAGGAAGCACTTGAGTTTATCCATATGTGACTGATCTGCTGAATAATTTAAACTGAGGAAAATTTACATCGGAAATCTGTTGTGGAATGGCTGTGAATTTGATGCATGTTACGCACAATGCAAGGATGAAGTTCACCGCATACAATGACATGCTGAGGTTACGTTGACTCATATGCAGCACTGGGACATCACGGCACAAAAATATGCCCTTCAGTAAAATAATGGTGCATTGTGAATCATGAAAACTTTTGCAACTTTGTATAGCAATTTTTTAATTCTTAGAGCAGTTGAATTTCTGCTATGGGTAATGTGTGTTTAGCATTTAATGAGATAAATAGCAGATTATTTATCTATCTATCTTTCTAACTATCTACTATCTATCTCTTTTTTTCCATAAAAAAAAATCCAGATACAAATCTTCAAATATTCTATGGATATCAGCAATCATGTGGATGTAGGTAATCTTGGTCGATGGACAATTATGTTTTATATTATCTATAATAAGCCTCACACACAGCAGAGTCTCTGAGAAATATTCCTGCTCACAAAATGAGGGCAATTACTTATAATAATCCAAATAAAATCAAGTGTACAATTTTCTTGGGAACCTTGACTAGAAGATAACTATAACTGTAGATGCACACACAGATTCCAGAAGCATACAGATATCTCCTTAAAAAACGTAGGGAAACTAACTACACTGACCTGAATTTATGGATCGTGTTTTTTTTTTACTTTTCATACTATGCAAACACAAAAGTGAAAATATTGAAGGACTACTGTTATCAGCATTTTACTAATTTATTTACCATGAAGGCACTATGGAGTTTGCATAGAAAGAAATGGAGGAAAGAGTGGGCAGCATGCATAAGAAGTAATCAGCCATAGATGTCTGCGTGTTACTTTTCGCATTGACAAATCGTGGCTGGAAGAAATCAAAGTGGTCTGCACTGGATTTAAAAAAACAGAGGAAAATTAATTTCTTTTATTGTTTTACTGTATACACATACAATCATGGCTGAAAGCGTTGGCATGCTTGAAATTGTTGCAGAAAGTGAAGTATTTATCCCAGAAAATTATTGCAATTACATATTTTGCTATAAGCATGTTTAATCTCTTTATGTTTATTGGATCAACACAAGAAAGCTTAGAAAAAAATTCAAATTGAACATAATCTCGCGCAAAATCCCCAAAATGTGCAGGACAAAATTGTCCGCACCTTTACAAAACTGTGGATTAAGAAGAATGTTTCAAGCATGTGATGCTATTTCAAGCTCACTTGTGGCAAGTAACAGGAGTGGGCAATATGAAAATTACACCTGAAATGAGATAAAAAGGGGAAAAATTGAATCAATCTTTGCAGTGTGTGTCTGTGTGTGCCACACTAAGGAGAACAGAAAGAGAAGAGAAAGTAAGGATAGTCCAGATGGTGAATAAGCAGCTTCAATCAAGTTTCAAAGAAATTTAAACTGTCCTGCAGGCTCAGAGTGCATCAGTGTCAGTGCAACCCATCCGTCGATATTTGAATGAAGTGAAACTCTATGGCAGGAGACCCAGGAGGACCCCACTTTTAACAGAGGCATAAAAAAGCTAGATTGCAGTTTGCCAATAGGAACGTGAGTAAGCTAAAATCCTTCTGGAAAATCATCTTTTGGACAGATGATACCAAGATAGAGCTTTTTGGTAAAGCACATAATTCTACTGTTTACTGAAAATGGAATGAGGTCTACAAAGAAAACATCACAATACCTACAGTCAAATATGGTGGAGGTTAAAAAGATGTTTTGGGGTTGCTTTGCTGCCTGTGGCCGTGGGTGTCAATAGCGAACATTTTTTTTTTGCCCATAGCAGCCAATCATAGGGTAGCTTTATTTTACAAACCTGTGTAAAAAATGAACTCTTACAGGTTGCTGGTAGGCAACCCAGACAGTTTATGCTTTAGTTTTTATAAATGAGGCCCAATGAGATCAATTTATGAAACTGTATTTGATGCCCATAGCAGCCAATCTTGAAGCACTGACAAATTTAAAAATTAGAATATGAAATGAAATGTTTGCTGTGATATGTTACTAGAGGCAGCAAAGACCATTTTTCTTTCTGACTAGTGATGGTCAGTTCTGCTCTTTTTGGTGATCTAGGTCACTTGGCTCTGCAAAAAGAGCTGGCTCTTTTGGATCCTAAATGGCTCCCTGTGAAACATATGTTCACCATAAGTGAACACACATTTAAGATCAAATTAACACAGTCGAAACCCCTGTTTACTTGTAGCCAGCCAATGAAATTGATGGGTGGGCGCAGTGGCGTAGCAACTGTTTGCGGCGCCTGGGGCGGCAAATTTTAGCCCACGCCCCTAGCCACACCCATTTCACTGGTCACACCCATATTCATGCCCCGACCACACTCATTTAGCACTGCTGATCACACTGTTTCATAAACAATAATTATAAACACATATCTCCCAACCGTCCCGGTTTCAGCTGTCCCGGCCAGGAGGTTTACTTTCCGCATTAGAATCGTACATACGGAAACCCCGGTGACAGCCGGAAATGACCGCTGACCTCATTTCCCCAGGATGTGGGGATCTCAACAGCTATGCAGCGCTCCATACAATACTCGGCTATCACTGAGCGAGACAGGCAGGATCTGGGGATCTCATCAGCTATGCAGCGCTCCATTCAATACCCGGCTCTCACTGAGCAAGACAGGCAGGATCTGGAGATCTCATCATCTGTTGAACAGATCCCATGATGAGATCCCCACATCCTGCCTGTCTCACTCAGTGAGAGCCGGGTATTGTATCCTGCGGCTCGATGCGTCGCCGTTCTGAAAACTCTCCCGAGAATGAGTTACAGTACCTGCTGCTGTAAGCTGACCGCCGGAAATGAGGTCAGCGGGCATTTCTGACGTTCAGCTGACTTACAGCACATCACTTCCGGTGGAACGTGACGTGTGGCTGCCAGAACGTGTGGGAGGTCCCCGGGGTTTCCACATGTACGATTCTAATGCGGGAAAGTAAACCTCCTGGCCAGGACAGAGGGACAGGGACCCAGCCCTATGTAGATAACAGCATTCACTCCATCCCCACGCAGACCCATGCACATAATGGCACCCCTCCTTCCCTCCTGCAGCCCCCAAGCACACAGCTCCCGCAAGTAACAGGACCCTTGTACATGCGCGGCTCCGCGGCCCCGCTCCGTACACACACGGCTCCGCTCCGTACACCTCGTACACACGCAGCCCCGCTCCGTACACCTCGTACACACGCGGCTCCACTCCATACACCTCATACACACATGGCTCCGTTCCGTACACCTCGTACACACATGGCTCTGCTCCGTACACCTCGTACACATGCAGCTCCGATCCGTACACCTCGTACACACACGGCTCTGCTACATCCACACTGTAAACCCCTCCTGACCCCACACATAAACTTACCATCATCCAGCACCATGACGACCAACACAGCAGAGTCCTGCACACACACACGAGGAGCCTGATCATGTGACACCTAACTCCTCCCCTCCTGTGACCTCATCACAGGTCCTGCTCGCACCTTTACAGAGGACAATGGTAAATGCTCGCTGTGATAATCTGGACAGCTGGGAGGGCAGGAAGGAGTGCATAAGGGGCGTGGTGGCTTCTCTCACTGCGGGACACAGTGTCCCGACTGTGACAGCGGGTGGGAGGGGTTAGAATCGGAACTGTCCTGCTCAATTCGGGATGGTTGGGAGGTATGCAATTGCTGCCGCGCCGCCCCCACACACATGTGCCGCCTGAGGCGGACCGCCACCCCCGCCCCATTCATGATACGCCACTGGGTGGGCGGGATATGGTTTGGGTGGGCCGGGCGAGCACTCCCATCACTTTCACCTCCTGTCATTTCTCCTGCGGTATTGCGGTATTGCCCTATTGTGCTCTTCTGTCCAAACCGGACCTCAAAAATAATGATTATAACACTGTGGGAGTTAATTCTTATTCAGTCATTTTTTTTAAGTATAAGAATAAATGGACCCTGTTTCATCACATGCTGAATTTAATCCACTTTTTGTCCGTAGGTCCATTTTTACTGTTACTGTGGCATCTGTTTTTCTCTTGTGCAATTGAAAAAAAATTTCAGCTTCTTCTAACTATTAACCAATAAAACAGGCAAGACGTAGATAACACATGGATCTGTTTTTTTTTTCATGGACCAATTGATTTGATGCAGTGACTTTCAGCTATGATTCAGATGAACAAAAGCCATATCCCAATTTTTCATTTTAGAACTCTCAGTCTGCAAAAAAGCATGGACATACGAACATAACCATATACTATAATTGGAGTTCAACATATCTCCTGAAATTTACACGTTTGTTCAATCCAGGAAATTGGAGGATTGATTTACATTGAATAAATTTGGGGTCAATCAAATACGTAAAGAAGGAATTAAAAGAGAAAAAACTCTGAGGCCACATGCACACGTTGAGTATTTGGTGAGTTTTTACTGTAGTATTTGTAAGCCACGATCAGGAGGGGAACAATCAGAGGAAAAGTATAACTGAAACCACTTCTGTATTTTTCACCCACTCCTGGTTTTGGCTTACAAATACTGATGTAAAATGCTGACCAAATACACAATGTATGCAGGAATAAAAGGCAAGGAGAAGGACATATATTACAGCATTTACACAGTTACTTTGCCCTTATTGAATCCCCTTAGCGATCTCACCTACTTTGATATCTTTACTTGTCCCCATAACAATAAATACTAAGGTGAAAAACTCACCAAATACTCAACGTGTGCACGTGGCCTAATATTCACCTCTCCTTCATCCTCCTCATACCGGCCCCACCGCTCCCCCACAGTCCACTAACCAGCAGTGACATATATCACACCTTATGTTTTTGGATGGGGCCTAGTCAGTAGCAGTGGACACAGGAAGAGAAGAAGACCAAACAGGAACCGATTGGAAAACCAGCTCCTCCTTCAAGTAAGGGTCAAAGGAGATGTGAACATATGACATTTTTAACTCTTTCCCAGCCTTCAAAATCCAGCAAAATTGTGGTCAATTACTCAAATAGAATCCTAAAAAAATGTTATCCGAGCATTTTGGAAAAATCATAGTTAAATTGATTTGCTTAGAAAGAATTCGCTCATCTCTTACTATAATGGGTACTTATTCAATCCATTAAAAATGTGAATAAAACGTGTGTGAAAAACTTAAGGCCTTTGTACAAATCAGAACTGCACCAATTTACTATTGCTCATCTTAACCCTTTGCAGGCTGTACAAAAATACAAAATCACATCATAAAAAGATACAACATTGAGAAGTTGTATTTTTTTAAGGTAAATTAATAATTTATCATCTCACTCTCATTTTCTGCTGTTAACCAGCTGCTTCAGTATTGCACTGCCAGACAATGTCAGCTGCGGAGCATAATGCCCTAGTGCTTCATGTAGGAATAAGGACATAAATATTTAAAACTAAATGTGCTGCAGAAAGCCAAAGGACTTGGGGTGGGTGTGAGAGATTTTACTAGTTCCCTGTAAGAGGTGTAATTCTACATATTTAATGGGATGGTTACCAGCAGTGAAAGCAGGGACATCTTGTTGTTTGATTTTTATCTCCTGACAAGGTACAAAGACTGAAGTCTTTTCATGGCAATTTGTTGAAGACATCTGTTGAAGCTTTCTAGGGATGAACACGGGGCTGAGTGTTCCGCTGTTATCCGTTGCTATGGCAACTTGTAAAAAAAAACATAGCCGACATTACCAGATTTCAACAAGCTTGAGGCCTAGCTGAAAATCCATTTGGGTTCTTACCTCGAAATAGAAAATATATTGAAAATGCAAAAAAAGCTAAGGTAGTTATAAAAATACTAATCTATACTACTTTAGTCTAAAAAAACAGAAATATACTAAATCACGTGATATTATAATGCATGGTGACTGTTATAGAAGCTCAACTTCCTGCTGACAACTACTCTCCATCACATATTTGACAAATTTCACAATCAACTTTCCAGGAGATCGAAAAGTGCAAAGTGCCATGTTCTGCCTTCTCACAAATGTACAATTTGATGATAGGGCACATTCTAGTGACTAAACATCCTGGTGTCATATACAGAAAATCCTCTGAGAATACTGGTTTCCAGGAGGTTTAGGTGGTGCGGAGCCTGGGAGTTTGGGAAGTATTATTTTTTTTTCTAGTAAATTTCTGAAAATTTGGGAAGAGTTGGCAACTATTATCTATCACTCTCGCTTCAGCAGTCTCCAGTTCTGTTTCTCACATCCTTACAGGCCTAAGACTTTCCTTCCATCTGCTATGTTTTATCTTAAGTTAATTATACATCTGGGCTGACATATACAGCTGCCAACCGTCCAGAAATTACAGGACAGTCGGTAAAAATAGGGCCCTTTTTTGCCTTATCTGTAAAAAAAAAGTAAGGTGTCCATGATTTTTTTTAAAGCTGAAGAAATTTATACAGATTGTTTTCACGGTAATTATCATCATTTTACAGTTTACAGTGACTGCATCTGATGTCTTCATATCAGAATTATGGGCTGTAGACATGGATCACTTATAATCATAATAGTTGATTATGGTTTTCCAATGTGTATAAATGAAATAACCTGTCTGTCATTTTTGGTAAGCTGTCCTGAAAAAATATAAAGTCAAGGTAGAAACCCCAGAGACAAATCTTTTTGGCAAACTGTGAGGTCGCACAGGGGCCCAAAAGATAAGAGGACCCACTTTCATCTCCAAAGAAGGTGGAATTGTGCATTATGATGAGCTTTTGTGCTGCAAAGGGCCCTCATAATGTTCTTGCACAGGGGCCTTCTTATGTCTATGTCTGCCAGTGGTTATACGCACGTTACATAGCTGTGGACAAACAACAATTTCACATGTCACCCACGCAAGTGTCAGGTGGTTGGTTTTAAGGGTGTCCAAGCTACTATCAGTCACCTCAAGCAATGACTTATCCTTCCTAGTGAATAAATGGATCAGAGTTGTGGAAATCCAAATTATTTTATTCTTCAATGTCTTCTTAAAAGAAATGTGACATCAAAATACATGTTGGATGATAGACCATCCACATCTTACCTAAAAACTGAAGAGCATGTACACTATTATACATGTGCTTACCTATATATTAGAAAGAATGACAAGGTCAGATATATCATGTAAATCCCTATAGCAAATACATTGCTTTTTAGATAAGTATTAGTGATGAACGAGTATACTCGTTGCTCGGGTTTTCCCTAGCATGCTCGGGTGGTCTTCGAGTATTTGGAAGTGCTCGGAGATTTAGTTTCTTTTGCCGCAGCTGCATGATTTATGGCTGCTGGACAGCCTGAATATATGTGAGGAATGCCTGTTTGTTAAGGAATCCCCACATGTATTCAGGCTGTCAAATAGCCGCAAATCATGCAGCTACAGCAACAGAAACTAAATCTCCGAGCATTTCCAAATACTCGGAGATCACCCGAGCGTGCTCGAGAAAACCCGAGCAATGAGTATGCTCGCTCATCACTAATAAGCAACAAAGACGTTTACATAGGTATGAAGTTTGTCTATTTAGGAATCCGAAGATACTTAGACCAAGGAGCAGGTGAAAAATGTTTGCGGTCGCAGAGGTTGCAATTGTGATAGGGACCATGTGGGAGGGAGGCCCAATGATTCCTGAGCTACTTCACCAGGACATTAGTCCTTGGAAGCACAGTAAGGTGAAATGTAATGCGCTACAGAGACCTGACTGACGATTCCTTGTGCTACAATACACACCAATGGCCATCAGCTTGCCAGTGACTGGTGGCATATGTAGTGACATTATGCGCTTCCTGTGTCGGAACGCCGAAATCAGGTTCCGTCTTCTGCACCATCTATAGAAGAGGATGCTGCACATTGTGGGAGTGGGAGAAAGTAAAATAATCTTTTTTTTTTCACTATGTTGAATAAGATTGAAGTACATTATTGCTGGAAGGAACCCAGGATGAGGGACATTACACGAGGAAGAGGACATTATTATAGGATGGTGGCATTATACTGAAAGGGACGCAGGATGAGGGATATTATTAAAGGAAATATCCAAGACAAGGGACATTGTTACATGGGGGCCAATGCACGTCTTTATAGGATCTAAAAGACTACAAGGGCCCGTACATCTGACCAACAAATAGGTGGGTTCCCAGGTCCCAATTTTGCATTGGGGCCCATCGGTTTCTAGTTATGTCACTGCTATGGAGGTAGCCTAAAGGGCCCTTGGAAAGATTGAGCTCAGCCCTGGTTAGTTCCACATTCTTTTCTGTTTGATGTTGAGAACCTGTACAGCATATCTCATTCTTTATGGACTGCAGGTTGGGGAATTGATGCAAAGGGAAAACATCAATGCCAAACCCTTTTATAATTTTGTTCAAAATGGGGGACGCATATAGATTTGTGCAATAAACCCCACTCTTGCCTATATGTGTTAACTCAAAGGAAAATCTAGTGTATTTGATAATATCTGTCCCTAATACATCACCTGTTACTGAAATATTGATTTTAGGGGATACTTTTTTTTGTGTAGACAAATTAGAAAACCCATTTTTAAAAACCCAATTAAGTAAGTATTAGTTACCAAAGAGAAGACCGCCATTTGGGATTTTCATCACTTAACAAGTGTGGAGGGTGATTGCAAAGAGTATCTCTCTCGCTAGATGACATGTCTTGTCCTGAATTGCAGACAGTCCCTAATTTGAATGTACATCGTGAAATGTAATTTCCTCTGTGGTATTGCTGCAAAGAAATTAAACACTCGCTGCTATGCTTCTACACAGGTTAGAGATGAGGTCTAGGATGCCCAGTACCTAGCAAATGGGCACTCATATTCTTTGATGTGATTATTGACAATAAGATGTCCTAAAAAGTAGGGCATGTCCAAAGTAGACATCCTTTTTAATATAGTAAGACCTACATTTATTAAAATTTTTGCTACCTTTTACAGCTTCAACAGCTGTTCTCCACTTATATTTTACTCACTTATGTAGTGCCATTAATTCCACAGACATTACTGGCACTGTCCCCAATGGGGCTCATGATCTAAATTCCCCATCAGTATGTTTTTGGAATGTGGGAGGAAACCAGAAGGAAACCCACGTAAACACAAGGAGAACATACAAACTCCTTGCAGATGTTGTCCTTGGTGAGATTTGAACCCAGGAAAAAGCAACAGTACTAACCACTGAGCCACCGTGCTGCCCTGATATAAGCATGTTTGTATTATGCAGAGACATAGAGGAATAAGACACTGCCAAACAGCCCTGGTGGTGACTTATCTACACAGGAGAGAAAATATCTAGATTTGATTTTTAGCATGCCAGATTCTTCTGTCTGTTGCTGTCATTGGGTATCGCCGACTTTACTCTAATGAGTATTTTATCTATAGAGTTGCAGAAAATGTTTGTACTATAGAACGCATTCCAGAGATGGTGCGTATGTAAGTATTTTATTTGTAATTCTAATGACTATATATTTGCTGAGAGCACCTGCCTTGTAGATGAGTGTTTCCATTTTCTTGTGTACATGTCTACCAATTAACATCGTTGTTCGAAAGATGTTGCTCTGTTGCTATTGCCATTACCTTCGCTCAAGAGTCGTTCAGGGGAAATAACATATTGGAGGCAAAGGTATGATATGATCTGATGATAATAAAATGGATTTGACACACAAAAGATTACCAGCAACGCGTTTTGAAGAGCCTTTGCTAATGGCATTTGTTTTATTTATACTAATTAGTTTGATAATTTGATTAAAAGTGTAGCATGAATAATAAAAAGGATTTACATATGTTAACTATAACACTGTGACTGAAGTTGAATAGAAGACAAGTACTTTATGTGAATAAAGAGTACCAGCCTCCAGTAAAAGCAGGTGGAAGCCATTCTGTAGGCATGATAACATTAAAGATAAGTCAGAAAAAATGAACCGGATTATAGAAACATCGGCATCACAGCTAGGGCTGCCAACCATCCTTAATTTCTGGACAGTCTGCAAAAATTGGGCACTTTTTTTGACTTTTCTGTAAAAAAAATTAAAGCGTTAATGTAATTTTTTTAAGCTGAAAAAACTTATACAGATTATTATTTTGAGTGTAATTATCATCATTTTACAGTTTACAATGCAGCTGATGTCGTCATATCACAATTATGGACTGTAGGCAAATATCACTAAAAATCATAATGACTTATTATGGTTTTCTTATGTGTCCATAAAAAATATTGTCCGTCAGTGATTTTTTGATAAGGTGTCTAGAAAAAATAAAAAGTCAAGTTGGCAACCCTGATCACAAAGCCTCATATCAACAGTAAATTTCAGATTACATTACCTATGAAATAATGTATATTACTTTTAGTATTCACTGCAGCACTCAAAAGTCATCAACATTTCAATGACATCTGGCAATAGGTGAGATGTGTTAGGCAGAAAGGGAAGAATCAATTTTTCAATTAAAATGATGTGTTGGAAGCAAGAAAAATGGACAAGAGTAAGGTTTTGAGCAACAATGTCAGGAACAAATTTCTGAAAGGTATAAAGCAGGGTCAGTATCTCCAAAATTACAGATCTTAAAGAATGCTCCTGTCATGTGCTGGGTTGTGCTTACCAAAAGGGAACTAAAGAAGGTTTGTCCAAGTTTCTTTGAAGCACATATGGTATGTGTTGGGGTTCAAGTTCCTGCTGCTGCACAAGGGGAGTCTCAAACCAATCCCGCTGCGGTCTCCCATTCATCTCCGGACGCAGTGGAGCCTGCTCAGCAGAGACGTCGGTCTCAGCATCTTGCCCATTCCAGTACTGTGCAGAGACTTGCTGCTGCCTCTCCTGGATCTGCTATTATAGCCAGTGCTGGAGCAGACGTCTTTGGGACGAAGTCCTGCGTTTCCCCTTCTGAGCATGCCCAGGGTAAGATCTCTCATTGGAGATCAGGGGTCACATGTGCAGGTACTGCAGCAGCTCCTATTGGTCCGCCAGGAAGGTCCTGAAACTACATGTGTTTGGAACAGTTTCTCATTGGTCCTTGTTTCTGGCAAGTCCTGTAGCTGTTGCTATAAAAGGGTGGCATGGCTGGGCCGCCATGCGCTAATATCAATCGTTATATGCTTAGCGCCAGTGTGGTCATGTGTGTGTGTGGTTAGGGCCCGGCTGAAATAAGCCCCTAGAATACCGACTTAATTGGTGAGGAGTTTGGTATGCTAGCTGGTCAGGGTCGGTGTCCTAGATGCCCTAGATTGCCAGCATAACCAGTGAGGAGTTTGATTGCCGTATTCAGGGCCTGGCGTTCAGACGCCATAGATTGCGGGTGACTCCCGCGAGGACATTAGCGCATGATCACGTTCTATGTTCGCTTAGCACTTAACTGTGTACCTGGGTGCCTGACAGGACACAGAAGTTTGTCTCAGCGGCTCTGTGACGTAACAGGGTTCGCTTTCAACGCTAGACAGCGCCCTAGCGTGTTTATTTTGCGACTCAGTTGTGTTAAGTGAGTGCGCACACATCGCCATATAGCGCTGCGGCACTCCTTCTAGCGGCTCTGTGGATTAACAGAGTTCGCACATATTGCCACAGCGCGTTACGGCGTTTATTTTGGCGACTCTGAGGGATAACAGAGTTCGCTTCTTGCACCATTTTATTAGCAGCAGGCTTTGCTTCACATCTTATATTTGGTGCATTCCGCAGACCCTAACAGCATGAAGGCTTGCTTATCTGTTCAGATGTCACAGAAATTAGAATACAGCACAAAAAGCTGAAAAAGTTAATGCTGATTATAATAAAAAGGTGCAACATCACAACACAAAAAAGCTGGTCCCCGTTCACTGGTGCCGGCCCCTGTGCACTGTATAAAGTGTCTGTCTACCATGGCCACGAAAGCAGTAGAACTACTGAAGAAGGTGGTCTGCTCCTATAAATCTTGTTTCTGTTTATATCATGTAAAGGTACTGCCACACTAAAGAATCCCACTAGCGATAACGATAACGACGCATACTAATGCGATCGCTAGCGGGATTGTTTATATATCGCTGAGTGCGGCTTAACTTAGCGATATCGTTAAGGACGCTATCGCAGTTAGCGATCTCCTTAACGACTTTAGCGGTACAAAAGTACCGCTAAATCACTAAGAAAAGGTGCCACACTCAGCGATAATACTTACCCAGCGGGAGCGCCGACGATAAAATAGGGTCCGGAACGATTCCAGCGACGAGCGAGATCACAGCAGGATCTCAGCAGGGAGCTTGTCGCTGACAGATGCCGCACACAACAACATCGCTAACGGGATCGCTAAATAGTGACGTTTTTTAGCGATCCCGTTAGCGATGTTGTTTAGTGTGGCATACCCTTTAGGCTCACCTAGTGAGGTGAATTCACAAAGCTGCAGGAGCCCAGGGCCTTGGTATAGCAGTAGGAAACCAGACAAGAGTCTATGCTAGACAACAAACAAACAAGGCAGAGGACACTAGAAGCCACAGAATCAGGAGGTCAGATGACAATGAAAACAGCATGTCGCTAATAGTAATCTGTGATGCTCATAGCTAACAATAGGTTATCCAGTAGAGAGGGTTTGTTGAAATCAAAGGTGTTTGCAAAGATCAATACAGAATATTCAGTAGTTCATAATGCTTTCTGCAAACAACGGGTTAATTAATAAATCTTGAGGAGCAATAGGTGATAATTGCGGAAATCACAGGAGTCTAAGGACAACAGTAGACATTGGTTAGTGGCAAATTCCAAACAGCAACCAAACCTATTACAGTCTTAATTCTAAGACACAACGGTGTGGTCAAATGGACCTTAAAAGAGTTTGGGAGACGATGTCACTGAGGAATGCCAGGCCACTTCTAAGACCCAATGTGGAGCACAACAAATCGTGGCGGCCATAAGAGAAGGGAGCAGAACTCAGCCCTAAAGCCCTCGTCACACACAGCGATCTCACTAGTGAGATCTCTGCTGAGTCACTAGTTTTGTGATGCAACAGCGATCTCTCCAGCGATATCGCTTTGTGTGACATTCAGCGACGATCAGCCCCCCTGCTGTGAATCGCTGATCGTCGCTGAATGTCCTGGACATTTTTTTGACCGTTGGTCTCCCGCTGGCCAGCACGCATCGCTGCGTGTGGCAGGCAGGAGACCAGCGATCAGCTGGTAACCAAGGTACACATCGGGTTTCCAGGTGCCACGCAGCGCCTAGAAACCCGATGTGTACCTTGGTTACCAGCTCCCTGCACCAGCGGGCTGGTATCCAACGTACACTGCGGGTAACTAAGCGACGTTAACCGCAGTGTCACTGTCCTGATCGCTGCCTGAGCTGCCTGTTTGGCAGCTCAGCAGCGATCATGTAGCGACACATGTTATGATTTGGTAGCTGAGGAGAGCAGGCAAAAAAGGAAATACACCAGAGAGGTTGGAATCTATGGGATTGCAGTACCCTGACTAACCACCACAACTAAAGGCAGCCGTGGAGCGTACCTACGTTGGTCCTAGACGCCTCGTCACAGCCTGAGAAGCTAACTACACCTAAAGACAGAAAGAGGAAAACTATCTGCCCCGGAGCAGATCCCCAAAGAACATAGAAAGCCCCCAAACATGTAATGGCGGTTAGACAAGAGGAAATACAGACACAGACAGAAAATAGTATGAGCAAACGTTGGGGCCCAAACTTCCTAAATAGAGAAGGATAGGAAGGACACTTACTGCAATCCCAAAAAACCCTGAAAAGTACCAACTCTACTAATTACAAAAACACCTGAGATCACACGACCTCTACCACCTAAATTAGTTCTCTGGTGTAACAAAACTAAACAGCAGCCACTGAAAAAACTGGAAAATGAACAAACAACAGTGGCTGAACTAAACTGAGAGGCGCACAAGCCCCTGGAGGGGACCCGGCAGACCCCCACAGAAGTGCAGGACAAAATGCAAAAAGCAAGCACAAAAAACTAAAAGAAGAAAATGACTTATCTGTTAGCAGAAGATGCAGGCACGAAACAGCAAGCTACAAAGTGAACAGGAATCAAAGATGAGACCAGAACAATTGATCACCGGCAACCCTGATGGGAGGGAATCTCCCTTATATAAGACCAGTCAGTAACACCTGATCGCCAATCTTCACAATCTTCATTGGATAGTTCAGTACTGTTTGTAACCACCAGAGGGAGCTCCTGCTCAGAATTCATTTCTAGCACATTCACAACAGTACCCCCCCCTTGAGGAGTGGTCACCGAATCCTCTTTTGAGCAACCATGTCGGTCAGGATGAGCTCTGTGATACGCACGGATGAGTCTCCTAGCATGGATGTCCGAAGCAAACACCCAAGAATTGTCCTCCTGACCATAACCTCTCCACTTAACCAAATACTGGAGTTTCCGTCTAGAAAAACGAGAATTCAATATTTTCTCAACCACATACTCCAGATTTCCCTCAACCAAAACAGGGTCAGGAGGCACAGCCATAGGAACCACTGGCTCGACAAACCTCTTCAATAAGGACTTGTGGAACACGTTATGGATCTTACATGTCCCTGGAAGAAGTAAACGAAAGGAAACAGGATTAAGAATCTCCATGATCTTATAAGGTCCAATGAACCTAGGCTTAAACTTAGGGGATGCAACTCTCATAGGGATTTTCTTGAGGACAACCAGACCAAGTCACGCACTTCAAACCGAGGACCATCAGTCCTATGCCAGTTGGCAAACCACTGGGCCCTCTCCTGAGAGAGGGACAACCTCTCCACTACCTGGTCCCAAATCTGCTGAATACGCTCCACAACAGAGTCAACACCTGGACAGACAGAAGCCTCCGTCTGTCCTGAAGAAAATCGAGGGTGAAACCCAAAATTGCAGAAAAATTGAGACATCAAAGTGGCAGAGCTAGCCCTATTATTAAGAGCAAACTCAGCCAAAGGCAAAAAAGAGACCCAGTCATCCTGATCAGCAGACACAAAGCATCTCAGATAAGTCTCCAATGTCTGGTTTGTTCTCTCAGTTTGTCCATTGGTCTGAGGATGAAAAGCCGAGGAGAAAGACAATTGAACACCAAGTTTAGAACAAAAAGTCCTCCAAAATCTGGAAACAAACTGGACTCCTCTGTCAGACACAATGTTCTCAGGAATGCCGTGTAACCGAACCACGTGCTGAAGGAACAAAGGCACCAATTCAGAGGAGGAAGGCAACTTAGGTAATGGCACAAGATGTATCATTATGGAAAACCTATCACAAATCACCCAGATAACGGTCATTCTCTGAGAAACAGGGAGGTCGGAAATGAAATCCATAGAGATATGGGTCCATGGTCTCTTGGGCACAGGCAATGGCATCAACAAACCACTAGAGCGAGAGCAAGGCTTGGAGCAAGAGCAAGTCCCGCAGGACTGCACAAATTCCCTGACGTCACGAGACAAAGTAGGCCACCAAAAGGACCGACTAACCAAGTCTCTGGTACCAAAAATTCCGGGATGACCGGCCAACGCGGAACAATGAATCTCAGACATCACACTCTTTTTCCACCGGTCTGGGACAAACAATTTCCCAATAGGGCAGCGCTCGGGTTTATCCTCCTGACACCCTTCCAGAGCCAGTCTCAAATTGGGCGAGATGGCGGAAAGAACTACACCCTCTTTCAAAATAACAGCAGGATCAGATAACTCAGGAGAGTCCGCAAGGAAACTCCTCGAGAGGGCATCCGCCTTAACATTCTTAGTACCAGGAAGAAAGGAAACCACAAAATTAAAACGTGTGAAAAACAAGGCCCACCTGGCCTGTCTAGGATTAAGTCGCTTGGCTGATTCCAGATAAACCAGATTCTTATGGTCCGTGAGGACCACCACCTGATGTTTGGCTCCCTCCAGCCAATGTCTCCACTCTTCAAAAGCCCACTTCATGGCCAATAACTCCCGATTACCCACGTCATAATTACGTTCAGTCTGAGAAAATTTTCGAGAGAAAAAGGCACAAGGGTTACTTTTATAGGTCTCTGGATCTCTTTGGGACAAAACGGCACCTGCCCCAATTTTAGAGGCATCAATCTCCACCTGAAATGGCAGAGAAACATCAGGCTGCCGTAGAACAGGAGCAGAAGTGAATCTCTGCTTAAGTTCCTGAAACGCAGAGACTGCCTCAGGAGGCCAATTCACCACATCAGAACCCTTTTTGGTCAAATCAGTCAATGGTTTAACAATAACAGAGAAATTACCAATAAATTTACGATAAAAATTGGCAAAACTCAAGAATCTTTAAAGAGCCTTTAATGAAGTAGGTTGGACCCAATCACAGATGGCCTGTTAGGGTTCGAGTTCCCGCTGCTGCACAAGGAGAGTCTCGAACCCGTCCCGCTGCGGTCTCCCATTCACCTCCGGCCGCAGTGGAGCCTGCTCAGCAGAGACGTCGGTCCAGGCGTCTTGCCCACTCCTCTACTGTGCAGTGACTTGCTGCTGCCTTTCCTGGATCTGCTATTATAGCCAGTGCTGGAGCAGCCGTCTTTGAGACAAAGTCCTGCGTTTTCCCATCTGAGCATGCCCAGAGTGAGATCTCTCATTGGAGATCAGGGGTCACATGTTCAGGTGCTGCAGCGGCTCCTATTGGTCCACCAGGAAGGTCATGTAGCTACATGTGTTTGTAACAGCTTCTCATTGGTCCTTGTTCCTGGAAGGTCCTGTAGCTGTTGCTATAAAAGGGTAGCATGGCTGGGCCGCCATGCGCTAATATCAACCAATGTATGCTATGCGCCAGTGTGATCTCGGCCTTTTGGCTGCGATCGTGTGTCGCGGTCAGAGGGTGCGAGTTTTCCTGGAGTGATCCAGGGGCTTTGCTGGCAGCGTGCTGCTGATTTTCTACTACGGTATCCGTACCGGCAGTCTGGACTGAGGATGTTCATTAAGAATACGATCCGTGTGGTGGTGGAAGGTGGTGAGAAAAACAACCTGGTGTACGTCGTTCGTGACCTGTTGGAGGGAAAGGCTGGAGCCCATCGTCAGGATATCTACAGCGTCAATGAATTCCGGAGTCAAGGTACATACGATGTAACCTTTGTGAATGAGGGATGCTGTTTGACCGTCTTTGAATGGCTCAGAAGTAATGAAGGTGATCCATGCCTGGAGGGAGTGCGGGTGGAGCCCCTGTTTGGGCTCATGGAAAAAGTGGTGACTGTGACTGTGTACAACCCCTATACAGAAGTAGCACTACTGGAGCAGTTCCTGGAGCGGTACTGTGAATACGTGAAGGGAGGGGAGAAGCAGAAAAATGTCTTGGGCATTTTCAACTGCAAGTATGTGTTTCGGGTGAAATTGAAGAAGGACCCAGGTTGTTTGGGAGGTTTCACCCACCCACCAGCGAACTTTTCAGTGGCGGGTCATAGGGGCTTCCTGTCATACCCAGGGCAGCCACTATACTGCAGGAGGTGCTTTCAGTTCGGGCACCTGCTAAACATGTGTAGCAAGGAGTTGGTTTGCCGTAATTGCAAGCAAGAGGGTCATGTGGCGGCTAGGTGTCCGATGCCTCGTGAATGTGACAGGTGTGGCAGTTCAGAGCACCTGTATAGAGACTGCCCATTTGGTGTGCCGAGGAGGTCAACTAGAGAGGAGGAGGAAAGAAAGAGACGTGAGGAGGAGCGGAGGCGGGAGGAAGAAAGGAAGAGAGAGGAGGAGGTTAAGAGGCGGGAGGAGGAGAAGAAGCGGAGGGAAGGTGAAGTCGCCGCGCTGCAAAGCGTTGTGAGGGCGCCACCCACTCCTGCCGAGAGACGGAGGGAGAAGCGGCAGGAGGACAAGGAGGCTGAGAGAAGGAAGGAGAAGCAACAGGAGGAAAAGGAGGACAAGGAATTTTGGAAGGCCATAAGGCGAGAGGAGCGTTCATGGCCTAAAAAAGAAGTAAAAAAAGAAGTCCCAGTTGCTGAATAATGGTCAGAATGCCTGATGGATTTCGATATATCTGTGGCAGAGGAGGAGGCTGAGGTTTTAGTTCATGAGTCTGATCCGAGAAATATTGGTGCCTTCTCCTCGGAAGAGGACTCAGGAGGGTTAAAGTGTCACAGGGAGGGTGGTGGGGAAAACAGAGACATTGAGGTGGTGGAAGAAGGAATGGCCCAGAGGAAGACTGGGCAGAAAAAGGCACGGGTGGAGGAGTATATGGAGGCCAGCGGCTCGGAAGGCTGCTCGGCACAAATGGTGGAGGAGGACACTGGCGGTACTGGTTAAGTACGTTTTACTTTTCCAGTAGCCAGGTAGGGTTTTTTTGTGTACATAGCTTTGCTCTTTAAGCAATGGCTATCTGTTTTTTTTGTGTGTTTTATGTAATGTGTGTCAAGTTATATCTGTAGGTTGTTTTTGTATTTTTTTTCCTTTTTTGGCTTTTTTGGACAAGTGTTTTTTTTAAGCCTTTTGGTTTGTGTTTAGTATGGGTGTTAGAATTATATCTCAAAATGTGAGGGTTTTTAAAATAAGTTGCGGCGTGCGGCCATTTTTGAGTTTTTTGCAGCGCAAAATGCGGAAATTTTTTGTTTACAGGAGTGTGGGATTGTGGATGGTGTGAAGGGGAGTGAATGGCCTCATGGTGCGTCTGTGTGGTCAGGGAGTGCATGTAATAGAAATGACGGTGTTGTTTTTTTGGTGAAGGGGCGTAATGTGAGTTTGTGTGACTATATGGTGATTGAGGTTGGGAGATGCGTGTTAGCAAATTTTGAGTTTAGAAATATTCGTTTTAGTGTTATTAATGTGTATGCTCCTGTGAAAAAACAGGAGCGTAAAGTTTTATTTGAAAAAATTAAGTTTTTTATTCCAGGTAGAGTGCCTGTTGTGATTGTGGGTGATATGAATGTTGATGTGGGAAAGGTGAATGTGGATGTGTCAAGGAAAGAGTTAATGGACATGGTGAGTGATTTTGGTTTGAGGGATATGCAGAGGGAGTGTAAAGTAACTCCATTGTTAAATACATTTTTTTCTGAGAGGTGGGAGGGTGGCGTCTAGACTGGACTATTGTTTTGTTTCAAAAAACCTGATTGCTGTTAGTTATGCACAGGAGAGTGTGCCGTTTTCAGATCATGTGTGTATGAAGTGTGAAGTGGATGTGCATACCGAGGAGGTAACTGGGAAAGGTATATGGAAGCTGAATGTGAGTTTACTGGATGGGGTGGAGGTGAGAGAGGAGTATGAGAGACATTATAAGGAGTGGTGTGAGAGCAGAAGTGAATTCAGTAATGTGTGTGAATGGTGGGATTGGGTTAAATGGAAAACCAAGGTTTTTTTTAAAAAAACTTGGTTACAAGTGTGCAGCTGCTAAGAGAGAAAGGTTTGCTGGGTTGAATGCAAGATTGAGTGTGTTATATAAGCTAAGAGAGGGCGGGATGGATGTGAGTGAAGATTTGTTGAGAGTGAAAAAAGAAGTGAACGAGTTTTTGAGAGAGAGAGGGAGGAGTATTGTGTATAGGGCTAAAATAGAGAACTTGGAAAAGAATGAGAAGTGTTCGCGGTTTTTTTTCAAGAAAGTTTTTGGAAAAAGACAGAGCATGAGTGTTTTGAATGGAGTGGATGGAAATGAAGTGAGTGGTGCGGACTTATGTGAGGAAGTGGCAAAGTTTTATGATGATTTGTATGCAGTGAAATGGAGGGATGAAGGTTTGGAGAGTGATGTGCTGAGTGTTTTGGAAAATAGATTGAATGGGATAGAAAGGGAGAGTTTGATGGGGGAGGTGACGAGTGAAGAAATATGGAAGGTGGTGTGTAGCATGGCGCTGAATAAAACGCCGGGGGAGGATGGTCTCCCGGTGGAATTTTATCGTGTGATGTGGGATGTGATTGGGAAGGATTTTGTTGATGTATGTAAGTATATGTGGGCGAATGCAGAGGTGGCGAATGGTATGCGTGCAGGAGTGGTTGTGCTGTTGCCAAAAAAAGGTGATTTGAAAAATCTAAAAACTGGAGGCCGATCACGTTGCTTAATTGTGATTATAAAATCTATGCGAAGCTTTTGGCAAATAGGATGCGTGATGTGGTTGGGAGTGTGGTGGGTGAGGAGCAGTGTTGTTCGGTGCCTGGAAGGCGGTTACATGAGGGTGTGTGTATGCTGAGAGATTGTTTGTGGGACTGTTTGAACCGTAAGAAGAGGGTGTATGTGTTGAGTTTGGATTTTGAGAAGGCGTATGATAGGTTGGCGCATGGTTTTCTGTTTAGAGTGTTGGTGAAGATGGGTTTTCCGGCTGAGTTTGTTGAGAGAGTGAGAAGTTTGTATAAAAATATTTATAGTTGTGTTTTGTTGAATGGGAATGTAGGGAGGAGAGTGAATGTGTTTTCCGGTGTACGGCAGGGGTGCCCATTGTCCCCTGTTGTGTTCATTTGCGCGATTGAGCCGTTGTTGTGTTTGTTGAGGAAAGATAAGGTGATTCGGGGTGTGCAAGTGCCGGGGGCGGAGGGGAGGGAGTGGAAGGTGAATGGTTACATGGATGATGTGTGTGTTTTGTGTGATTCAGAGTGTTCGGTGCGTCGTGTGAAGTTGTTGGTATCCGTTTTTTGTGGAGCGTCTGCATTTAAAGTGAATTGGGAGAAGACTGAATGTAAGATTTTTGGTGGGAGGACTCTGAGCAATGATATTAGGGTGAATGTGGTGAGTGGACCGATAAAGGTGCTGGGTGTGAAATTTTCAGAGAAGTTGGATGGAGAGGAAAGTTGGGTGGATGTGAGAGAGAGAGTGGAGCGTAAGTTAAATTTTTGGAAGATGAGAGATTTGACGTTTTTTGGTAAAATTTTAGTTATTAAGAGTGTGGTGTTACCAATTTTTTTGCATGTTGCGGTGGTTTTTCCACCAGGTTATATGTGTGTTAGAAGATTAAATAGGGTTTTGTTTGTATTTTTTTGGCGTTCAAGTATGGAGCGTGCAAGGAGAGAGGTTGTGATGAAGAGAATGGATAAGGGGGGGCTGGGATTCCCAAATTTGAATGTATTTTTTGGCGTGAATATTATGGTGTTTGTATTGGGTGTGATTAGGATGGATGGGAAGTGTGCATGTATGTGTAGGTATTTGTTTGGAAGTTTTCTGTTCCGTTTGAAGTGGCGGGAAAGGGATCTAAGGTGCCCAGTGGCTTTTGAGTTGCCTGTGTGGTATGTGTGGGTTTACAAATTTTTGGTGAAGTATGAACTGTGTGATGTGGATGTGAGGTTGTTAGAGAAGAAGAAAGCGGTATATAGGATGATTGAGTGTAGAGAGATGGAATGTGGTATCTATATGGTGAGAGGAAGTGATGTGCAGAAGGTATGGAAGAAGGTACGTATGGATGGTATGACAAATAGACAGAGCGAGATTGTGTGGCAGTCATTGCATGAGGTGTTACCCGTGAGAGACTTCCAGAGAAACCGGGGTTTAGTGATGAGTGAGATGTGTCCGAGGAGGGGATGTGGTGGGAGAGAGAGTGTGGTGCATTTGTTTTGGAATTGTCAGTATGCTAGAAATGTGATTTCAGGTTTGGGCCCGTTGTGTAAGGAGTTGTGTGATGTGAATTTTTTGACGTTTGAGTTATTTATGTTTGGGTTGGGTATGTGTGGAGAAAAGGAGAGAGTGTTGTGGTTGATGCTTGCATGTATAAAAGAGGTGTTGTGGGATGTGAGGAACGTGTATGTGTTTAAGAGGAAGGAGATTGAGGTTAAAAATTGTTTTGGGAAAATTGTATTTTTGTTTTGTGTGTGATAAGAGAAAGAGGGGGGAGGAGGACGCAGAGGGAATTTGGAAAGTTAAAAAGTGGAAACATCTTGTTAATGTGTCTTAGTTTTGTGTTTTTTTGTGCTTGTAAATAAAGTTGGTTTTCCGATGATGATGGGAACAGCTGCTGCATTATGTAAGTGTACACGCTGTTTGGGAGTCGAGTTCCTTATAGTTTTGGTTATCTGACTGTGGAACTTCCCATCTGAGGGAAAAAAAAAAAAAAAAAAATCATGCGTATGTGTGGTTAGGGACCCGGCTGAAATAAGCCACTAGAATACCGACTTAATCAGTGAGGAGTTTGGTATGGTAGCTGGCCAGGGTCGGTGTCCTAGATGCCCTCGATTACCGGCGTAACCAGTGAGGAGTTTTGATTGCCGTATTCAGGGTCTGGCGTTCAGACGCCATAGATTGCGGGTGACTCCCGCGAGGACATTAGCACATGATCACGCATTATGTACGCTTAGCACTTAACTGTGTACCTGAGAGCCTGACAGGACACAGCTAGAGTTGAGCGATACTTTCCGATATCCAAAAGTATCGGAATCGGAATGGTATCGCCGATACCATTAAAATATCGGCGATACCCGATACCGATACCGGAAATCCAATGTAAGTCTATGGGAACAAAATATCATAACTAAAAAAACCCCATTCTTTCCTTGTAAACACTAAATATACACACATAGAATACATATATATATATATATATATATATATATGTCATTGTGACATATATATATATACATATATTTATAGTTTATACACTTCTACATAGTAAAATAGCCTCTGATTCAATTGCCGGGTAAAGCCGGCTTTTTGTGAAAAGACAGAAGCACCCGACATGAAATGACACTTGGTTTACATAGAGTTAACCATGTCTTTTCATGTAGTTTGATATCTGATTTGCACAAACAATTACATGAGTGGCTGTGTGCAAAATTTCACACCTGTAGGGGTTAATTAAAGGTGTAAATTCGTTGTAAAAAAACCGGACTTTTTTGCTACGAATTTACACCTTTAATTAACCCCTACAGGTGTGAAATTTTGCACACTTACACTCATGTAATTGTTTGTGCAAATCAGATATCAAACTACATGAAAAGACATGGTTAACTCTATGTAAACCAAGTGTCATTTCATGTCGGGTTCTGCATTTTCACAAAAGCCGGCAATTGAATTAGCGGCTATTATACTATGTAGAAGTGTATGAACTATAAATATATATATATATGTGTCACAAATTCAATGACATGTATATATATATATATGAGGTGTAAAATTGCTGAAAAAAATGCGTGGGCTCCCGCCCTATTTTCGCAACCAGACAGACAAAGCCAGTGAGAGGGGGCAGATAATAATAGCCCAGAGAGGGACCATTATTTTTGCCCCCCCCTGGCTACTAACATCTGCCCCCAGACACCCCAGGAAAGACAAATCTATAATTAGATTCGCCCTTTCTGGCACTTTGCCCGTCTATTCCCATTGCCCTGTAGCGGTGGCGAATAGGTTAATATGGGGTTAAAGCCACCTTGCTATTGAAAGGTGACCTTAAGCCAGGTTAATAATTGAGAACTGTCAATTAGACAACTATCAATTATTAATCCTATTGCATGAAATAAAAATAAAACACACACACTTTAATTAAAAATCATTTTAATGAAATAAAGACACATGTTTTTGACCATCTTTTATTTTACTGCAAAAAACATTTCCTGTAATAAAAATAAAATAAAAAAGCAAAATTATTCTTACCTATCCCATGCACAGTCAGGTCCCACGGTGTAATCCTTCAGAAAGGGTTAATGTTTACTGCAGGGACCGCAGCTAATGCTGCAGCCTCACAGTAAACCCCCAAATGAATGAGTTCCTCTCCTGGCTGACAGGAGAGTAAAGGCTGGGTCTCACATAACGATACACCAGCGATCCCGACAACGATATGCACTTGTCAGGATCGCTGGTGTATCGCTACATGATCGCTGCTGAGCTGCCAAACAGGCAGCTCAGGCAGCGATCTGGGACAGCGACACTGCGGGTAACATCGCTTAAGGGCCCGTCTCACATAGCGATATTGCTACAGAGATCTCTGCTGAGTCACTAGTTTTGTGACGCAGCAGCGAGCTCACCAGCGATATCGCTGTGTGTGACATTCAGTGACGATCAGCCCCCCTGCCGGGTATCGCTGATCGTCGCTGAAATGTCAGGACCTTTTTTTGATCGCTGGTTTCCCGCTGACAGGCACGCATCGCTGCGTGTGACAGGCGGGAGACCAGCGATCCGCTGGTAACCAAGGTACACAGCGGGTTTCCAGGCGCGGGGCTGTGCCTAGAAACCCGCTGTGTACCTTGGATACCAGCGCCCTGATGCAGGGGAGCTGGTATCCAAGGTACACAGCGGGTTTCCAGGCACCGCGCAGCGCTTGGAAACCCGCTGTGTACCTTGGATACCAGCTCCCTGCATCAGGGCGCTGGTATCCAACGTACACTGCGGGTAACTAAGCGATGTTACCCACAGTGTCGCTGTCCCAGATTGCTGCCTGAGCTGCCTGTTTGGCAGCTCAGCAGCGATCATGTAGCGATACACCAGCGATCCTGACAAGTGCATATCGTTGTCGGGATCGCTGGTGTATCGTTATGTGAGACCCAGCCTTTAGTTACCCGCAGTGTACGTTGGATACCAGCGCCCTGATGCAGGGAGCTGGTAACCAAGGTACACAGCGGGTTTCCAAGCGCTGCGCGGTGCCTGGAAACCCGCTGTGTACCTTGGATACCAGCTCCCCTGCATCAGGGCGCTGGTATCCAAGGTACACAGCGGGTTTCTAGACACAGCCCCGCGCCTGGAAACCCGCTGTGTACCTTGGTTACCAGCGGATCGCTGGTCTCCCTCCTGTCACACGCAGCGATGCGTGCCTGTCAGCGGGAAACCAGCGATCAAAAAAAGGTCCTGACATTTCAGCGACGATCAGCGATACCCGGCAGGGGGGCTGATCGTCGCTGAATGTCACACACAGCGATATCGCTGGTGAGCTCGCTGCTGCGTCACAAAACTAGTGACTCAGCAGCGATCTCGGTAGCGATATCGCTATGTGAGACGGGCCCTTAAGTGGAAAGCTTAATTGATTGCTTTCCACTATCACTTCAGGTCAGCCAGGGACACAATCAGTGACGTCAGAGGGAACTGATTAACAAAAATAGGGGTTCCCTTCGAAAAAAAAATGGCGTGGGGTCCCCCCTATTTTTGTTAACCAGCCAGATGAAGCAGACCGCTGAGGCCTGGATTTTCAGGCTGTTAAGGAGCCAAGATCCATGGACCTTGCCAGCCTGATAATACCAGGCCACATCAGTCTGCATATCTTGGCTGATTAACAAAAATAGGGGATCCCCTCGAAAAAAAAAACGGCATGGGGTCCCCCTATTTTTGTTAACCAGCCAAGAAAAATGCAGACTGCATCGCGCCGGTATTAAAAGACGTCAGCTATGGTTTTGGGCCCTCAACCAGCCTGAATAAACAGCAGACTGCTGCGGCCTGGTATTAAAAGATGTCAATGGTGGCATTCTAACTTAATCCGGCTCAGCCCCCACTTTGCACAAAGATGTGCAATGTGGACTTTAATATTTAAGTGGGTATAATGGATGCACCGTTGATTGCACGGTGACAATAAGCCCGGTTAATAATGGAGAGGTGTCAATAAGACACCGATCCATTATTAATCCCAAAGTTTTTAAATGTTTAAAAAAAAGACACAGCAAGAAAAAAGTCTTTTAATGAAATAAAAGAGACAACACAGTTTTCATTTCTTTTATTACTCTCTCATTCCTGCGACGCCATCGATCTCCTGTAAAAAAATAAAAAAAACAAACCAACAGTATACCACCTGTCCGACGCAGTCCATAGTAACGACTGTCCCACGACGATCCAGCTCTGCTACATCGGAATGCCAGGCAGAGCCTGACATCCCGACGCAGCACAGCTGATTACCTGCTTCCCCGGCGGTGACGTCATCGGACTGCTTTACGGCCGCGATTACCCAGCAGTCACTGCAGTTATCGCGAGAAACTGCATGTGACCGCCAGGGAGAAGAGGATGGCGGCCATTAAGCAGTCCAGGATGTGACCGCCGGAGATATTCTGCCGGGTAAGTGCCGCTGACTCCTGACAGACCCGACCGACGGACACTGACAGTGACAGTGACATTCCGATTCCGGTATCCGATATGACGAAAATATCGGTACTCGGAATCGGAATTCCGATACAGCCAATATCGGCCGATACCCGATATTTGCAGTATCGGAATGCTCAACACTAGACACAGCACTTTTCCTCAGCGGCCCTGTGACGTAACAGGGTTTGCTTTCGACGCTAGACAGCGCCCTAGCGTTTTACTTTGCGGCTCACTGAATCTAAGTGAGTTCGCACCTATCGCCATAAGCGCTGTGGCATTTCCGTTAGAGGCTCTGGGTATTAACAGAGTTCGCACTTACTGCCACAACGCGCTACGGCGTTTATTTTAGCTACTCTGCGGGATAGCAGAGTTCGCTACTTTCGCCATTTTACTAGCAGCAGGTTCCGCCTGCATGGTGGACCCCGGGCTGCGAACGCACCTCTCTACCTCATATATTTGGTGCGTTCCGCAGACCCTTAACATAATATTAGCGCCAGGGTCTGGCTGGTAAAATGGCGGATGACCAGCGTCTACTACGGGACATCCAGCAGCTGGAGGGTAGGTTGGCGGCTCTTGAGTGCACAACCTCAGCTGTGGATGTTACCGCAGTCGCTGTTCAGGCTGCTAGCGTGGCTGCAGCCAGTGTGTCCACTGCCACCTCTGCCCCCACAATATCCCACCTCCCGCTTCCAGACAAGTTTGCTGGTGACAGCAAGCAATGTCGGGGATTCGTGAGTCAGTGCTCTATACAACTCGAGCTTCTGACTGCACGTTTCCCCACGGATCGGGCACAAGTGGGCTTTATAATTTCGCTTCTGTCAGGCAGAGCGTTGGAGTAGGCCACCCCGCTGTGGGAGCGTGACGACCGTGTGGTGCGGAGTGCTCCTCGTTTTCTGGAGGCTCTAAAAAAGGTCTTTTTAGGACCTCAGGTCACCCACGATAAGGCGCTACAACTGCTGGCATTTGCACAGGTTCGTCTTTGGTCAGTCTGTTTTCCGTCCAGTTTCGGACTCTGGCCTCAGAGCTAGACTGGTCGGATAAAGTACTCATTCCAGTCTACTGGCGAGGACTGGCTGATCATGTTAAAGATGCTTTGGCTACCAGGGAGATTCCCGCCACACTGGAGAAGCTTATCGCCATATCTACCCGCATCGACCTCCGTTTTCACGAGCGGAGGTTGGAGCGGTCCCAGTGTAGGCAGAAGTTCTGTCTGGCTCCCACCTTCGCCAGACCTCTGGAATCTTCCAGCCAGGCGCCCGACTCCCATGAGGCCATGGAGGTTTCTCGAGCGGGACCTAAGTCCCGGGCCGCTCGAGTACCCGTGGTCTGTAACATCTGCCAGCAGTTAGGACACTATGCCAACAAATGTCCACAGCGGTCGGGAAAACGGTCGCGTCTAGTGACCTTGGGAGGAGGTTCACTAGACACTGCGGCATTTTCCACCAAGTTGTCCTTTAAAGGGACAATTACAGTAGGTCCATCCACGCTCTCCGCTGAGCTCTGTGTGGATTCCGGAGCCGAGGGGAATTTCATGTCCTCTGCATTTGCTCTCCGCCACACTATACCTCTGGTGATGCTCGCCCAACCGGTGACTGTGCGAGTAGTGAATGGATCAACTCTGCCCTCCCAAATCACCCACCAGACGATCCCTCTCACTTTATCTATGTCCCCGTCCCATCAGGAGAGTATTTATTTTCTTGTCCTGCCCGAGGGAATAGACGAGGTGTTGCTGGGAGTACCTTGGCTCCGTTACCACTCTCCCCATATTGAGTGGTCCTCTGGGAGGATACTGGGTTGGGGTGATTCATGTAGAGGCAGGTGTATCAGGGAGTGCGTTCAGGTCACCACCACAGAGATACCCGTAGATCTCACTTCTCTTCCTCAGTGTTATTCGGCATATGCAGACGTTTTCTCCAAGAAGGCGGCGGAGAATCTTCCACCTCATCGCCCCTACGACTGTCCTATTGATCTCTTGCCTGGAGCAGAACCTCCTCGGGGGAGAGTATACCCCCTCTCGCTCCCTGAGACGGAGGCCATGTCCCAGTACATTCAGGAGAATCTGGCAAGAGGGTTCATTAGGAAGTCGGTGTCACCAGCAGGGGCAGGGTTCTTCTTTGTGCAAAAGAAGAACGGAGAATTACGTCCATGCATTGACTACAGGGGTCTTAACGCCATCACCGTCAAGAATAAGTACCCGTTGCCCCTAATCTCTGAGCTCTTTGATAGGCTCCGAGGAGCAAGAGTATTTACCAAGCTTGATCTACGTGGTGCCTATAACCTAATTCGCATCCGTGAGGGGGACGAGTGGAAGACAGCTTTTAATACCAGGGATGGGCATTACGAATACCTGGTGATGCCCTTCGGGCTCTGTAATGCTCCCGCTGTTTTCCAAGACTTTGTCAATGATATCTTCCGGGATATGCTCTCCACCTCTGTGGTAGTCTATCTGGATGATATTCTCATCTTTTCACCAGATATAGACTCTCACCGGAGGGATGTCAACAAAGTCTTCGACCTCTTACGGGCAAACTCCCTCTATGCCAAGCTGGAGAAATGTGTGTTTGAGCAGGAGTCCTTACCTTTTCTGGGCTATATCATCTCTGCCCAGGGATTGGCTATGGATCCTGCCAAACTACAGGCTGTAATGGACTGGCAAGAACCCCATTCTCTTAAAGCGGTGCAGCGCTTTATGGGGTTCATTAATTATTATCGCCAGTTCATTCCCCATTTCTCGACTTTGGTAGCTCCCTTGGTAGCCCTCACCAAGAAGGGAGCAAATCCCAAGTTGTGGTCTGAGGAGGTCTCCAAGGCGTTCTCTTCCATCAAGTTGCATTTTGCCAGTGCTCCCATATTACATCGCCCTGATGTTGATAAACCGTTTGTTTTAGAGGTGGATGCCTCTTCTGTTGGTGCTGGAGCAGTCCTATATCAAAAGGATGCTCAAGGTCGGAAGCATCCCTGCTTCTTCTTTTCTAAAGACCTTTACACCAGCAGAGAGGAATTATTCCATCGGGGACAGGGAGTTGCTGGCTATGAAATTGGCCTTCTCAGAGTGGAGACATCTTCTGGAGGGAGCTCGTTTTCCCTTCCAAGTCTTCACTGACCACAAGAACTTGGTATATTTGCAAACGGCTCAGCGGCTAAATTCTCGCCAGGCCAGATGGTCCCTATTCTTCTCTCGGTTCCATTTCACCCTCCATTTTCTCTCCGGTGAGAAGAATGTCCGGGCCGACGCTCTCTCTCGCTCCTTAGTGTCATCAGAGGAGGAGGATGAGGAGCCTCGGCTTATTGTCCCTGAAGAAAGCCTGAGAACTGTAGCCCCGGTTTCGCTAGAGTCTGTGCCTCCGGGCAAGACTTTTGTGCCCACTAATTTGCGACCGGAGGTACTCTCTTGGGCACACTCGTCCAGGGTGGGTGGACACTTTGGGGCAAAGAGGACAACTGAGCTATTGGCGAGGACATACTGGTGGCCACATATGGTCCGTGACGTCAGGGAGTATGTTCAGGCGTGTGTCTCCTGCGCCAGGAACAAGTCCCCTCGACAACGGCCAGCTGGGTTACTTTTTCCTTTGCCGGTGGCAGACAGGCCCTGGGAGATGGTCGGGATGGACTTTGTGGTGGGCTTACCCAAGTCTCGGGGTTGCACTATCATTTGGGTGATCACCGACCACTTCTCCAAAATGGTGCACTTAGTGTCGCTACCACGGTTACCTTCCGCACGGGCCTTGGCAGCATTATTTATTTGACACATCTTCCGTCTACACGGTATGCCAGACAAGATTGTCAGTGATCGAGGTCCCCAATTTGCGTCTTGGTTCTGGAGAGAGTTGTGTCATCTACTCTGCATTGAATTGAACCTCTCCTCTGCATATCATCCTGAGACGAATGGGTTGGTAGAGAGGGCCAACCAGACCTTGGTCACCTACTTGCGACATTTTGTCTCTGCCAGGGAGGATGACTGGGCATCTCTGCTTCCGTGGGCGGAGTTTGCGCTAAACAATGCTGTGGCTGACTCCACCGGACAGACCCCATTCCTCTTAAATTACGGCCAGCATCCGCGGGTACCGGTGCCCATGCCCGTTGCTTCCGCTGACTCCAGGGTGGCAGACTGGGCTGTGGAAGCACGGGATATATGGGACCGCACCCAGGATGCCATTCAGGCTTCCAAGGAAAGGATGAGGTCTTCTGCCGATGCTCATCGGCGTCCCGCTCCGACATTTTCTCCTGGCGACCTAGTGTGGCTCTCCGCCCGAAACATCAGGCTACGGGTGGAATCCACTAAATTGGCACCCCGCTATTTGGGTCCCTTCAAGGTTCTCGAGCAGGTGAACCCTGTGGTTTACCGTTTGGCACTTCCGCCTCGCCTTGGTATCTCCGAGACCTTCCATGTATCCCTCCTAAAACCCGTGGTCATCTCCCGGTTGCCTGAGTTATCTGCCGGGACGTCGGGTTCGTCTTCGGACGACTACGAGGTGAATGCCATTGTTGGGTGCAAGGTGGTACGAGGCAAAAAATTTTATTTGGTGGATTGGAGGGGTTATGGGCCTGAGGATAGGTCCTGGGAGCCTGCCGAGCATGTTCACGCTCCGCAGTTTATCGCTGCCTTTGAACGCAGCAAGGCCCAGAGAAGGGGGGGCCCTAGGAGGGGGTGTAATGTTAGGGTTCGAGTTCCCGCTGCTGCACAAGGGGAGTCTCGAACCCGTCCCGTTGTGGTCTCCCATTCATCTCCGGCCGCAGTGGAGTCTGCTCAGCAGAGACGTCGGTCCAGGCATCTTGCCCACTCCTCTACTGTGCAGTGACTTGCTGCTGCCTTTCCTGGATCTGCTATTATAGCCAGTGCTGGAGCAGCCGTCTTTGAGACAAAGTCCTGCGTTTTTCCCATCTGAGCATGCCCAGAGTGAGATCTCTCATTGGAGATCAGGGGTCACATGTTCAGGTGCTGCAGCGGCTCCTATTGGTCCGCCAGGAAGGTCATGTAGCTACATGTGTTTGTAACAGCTTCTCATTGGTCCTTGTTAATGGAAGGTCCTGTAGCTGTTGCTATAAAAGGGTAGCATGGCTGGGCCGCCATGCGCTAATATCAACCATTGTATGCTATGCGCCAGTGTGATCATGCGTATGTGTGGTTAGGGACCCGGCTGAAATAAGCCACTAGAATACCGACTTAATCGGTGAGGAGTTTGGTATGGTAGCTGGCCAGGGTTGGTGTCCTAGATGCCCTAGATTACCGGCGTAACCGGTGAGGAGTTTTGATTGCCGTATTCAGGGTCTGGCGTTCAGACGCCATAGATTGCGGGTAACTCCCGCGAGGACATTAGCACATGATCACGCGTTATGTACGCTTAGCACTTAACTGTGTACCTGAGAGCCTGACAGGACACAGCACTTTTCCTCAGCGGCCCTGTGACGTAACAGGGTTTACTTTCGACGCTAGACAGCGCCCTAGCGTTTTACTTTGCGGCTCACTGAAGCTAAGTGAGTTCGCACCTATCGCCATATAGCGCTGTGGCATTTCCGTTAGCGGCTCTGGGTATTAACAGAGTTCGCACTTACTGCCACAACGCGCTACGGCGTTTATTTTAGCGACTCTGCGGGATAACAGAGTTTGCTACTTTCGCCATTTTACTAGCAGCAGGTTCCGCCGGCACGGTGGACCTCGGACTGCGAACGCACCTCTCTACCTCATATATTTGGTGCGTTCCGCAGACCCTAACATGGCCTGAACCTTGACCGGGTCCATTTCAATAACAGATGGGGACAAAATGAATCCCAGAAATGAGATCCTCTGTACGCCAAAAAGACACTTTGATCCCATCACATACAGAGCATTCTCTCTCAAAATCTGGAACACAGTCCGAACATGTTTCACATGAGAGTCCCAGTCATTGGAAAAAATCAAGATATCATCCAAATAAACAATCAGAAATTTATCCACAAAATCCCTGAAAATGTCATTCATGAAGGACTGGAAGACAGAAGGAGCATTAGTGAGCCCAAAAGGCATCACTAGGTACTCAAAATGCCCCTCTGGGGTATTAAATGCCGTCTTCCATTCATCCCCGTTCTTAATGCGAATAAGGTTATATGCCCCCCTGAGGTCAAGCTTGGTAAACCAAGTAGCACTTTTCACCCTGGAAAACAGGTCAGAAATCAAGGGTAACGGATATTGATACTTCACAGTGATATTGTTCAAGAGACGATAATCAATACACGGCCTTAATGAACCATCCTTTTTGGCCACAAAGAAAAAACCGGCACCCAAGGGTGAACAGGATGGTCTGATATGACCCTTCTCCAATGACTCCTTGATATAAGACCGCATAGCGTCATGTTCAGGTACAGACAAGTTAAAAAGGCGACCTTTAGGGAATTTACTACCAGGCACTAAATCAATAGCGCAGTCATAGCTCCTATGGGGGGGCAAGGATGCAGATTTACTTTCGCTAAACACATCAGAAAAATCAGTCAAAAAGTCAGGAACATCCTGAGCCTGGGGGAGGCAGAAAAAACAGGAGTGTTGGTATTAACACATTGGCAGCCCCAACTGGTTACAGACACAGATTTCCAATCCAAAACAGGATTATGAGCCTGTAACCAAGGGAAACCCAGTACGATAATGTCATGCAGATTATACAGCACCAAAAATTTGCAACTCTCCTGATGATCAGGTTCAACCCTCATTATCACCTGAGTAGAGAACTGGGGTTTATTCTCAGCCAGAGGGGTAGAATCAAGCCCCAGTAGGGGAATAGACTTCCGTAGGGGTATCAAGGGAAACCCACAACGTTTAGCAAAATCAAAATCCATCAGGTTAATAGCTGCTCCCGAATCAACAAAAGCCTGAGCAGAAAATGTGGACAGGGAGCAAATCAGGGTACCAGTCAACAGAAATTTAGTCTGAACACTACCCAAGACAACTGAGCGTGCAAAACGTCTTCCCCGCTTAAGGCAGACTGAAATAGCATGAGAGGCATCACCACAGTAGAAACATAACCCATTGCGTTTTTGAAACTCATGACGCTGTGCCCCAGAAGCCACTCTATCACACTGCATGGGTTCAGAAGCTGGTTCACAAGGCAACACTGTTCCACGCATACCTCTACGCTCACGCAAACGTCTGTCAATTTGAATCGCTAATGACATATAATCATTGAGACCAGAGGGGACAGGGAATCCCACCATAACATCCTTTACATTCTCTGACAGACCCTTCCGAAAAAGGGCTGCCAAAGCATCGTCATTCCATTTGGTCAGGACTGCCCACCTTCGGAATCTCTGACAGTATAACTCAGCGTCCTCAAGCCCCTGATTTAATGCCAGCAAGGCTTTTTTCAGCTTGATCAGTGACATTAGGCTCATCGTACAATAACCCCAGAGCCTGAAAAAATGCATCAACATTACTCAAAACAGGATCCCCAGGTGTCAGGGAAAAAGCCCAATCCTGAGGATCGCCGCGCAGGAGAGAGATGACAATTTGAACCTGCTGTGCTGCGTTCCCTGAGGACTTAGATTTCAAGGCAAAAAACAACTTACAGTTATTTTTGAAATTCAGAAATTTAGCTCGATCCCCTAAAAACAAATCTGGCATGGAAATCCTAGGTTCCACAACAGGCAACCCTGCAAGATAGGTAGCAATACTCCGAACTTCAGTGGCAAGCTGATCCACACGGCCAGACAACTGTGCAAACTCCATTGAGAGAAAAAAAAATCCTCCTCAGCATTCAGAGAAACAGAGGGAAAAAAAATAAAAAAATCTCTGACAACTCTGACAATCTTCTTTCTTTAACACTATTTTTCCCTTCTGTGAGTACCATACAAATATCAGTTTTTGGGCCGGTGATACTGTTATGATTTGGTAGCTGAGGAGAGCAGGCAAAAAGGGAAATACACCAGAGAGGTTGGAATCTATGGGATTGCAGTACCCTGACTAACCACCACAACTAAAGGCAGCCGTGGAGCGTACCTACGTTGGTCTTAGACGCCTCGTCACAGCCTGAGAAGCTAACTACACCTAAAGACAGAAAGAGGAAAACTATCTGCCCCGGAGCAGATCCCCAAAGAACATAGAAAGCCCCCAAACATGTAACGGCGGTTAGACAAGAGGAAATACAGACACAGACAGAAAATAGTATGAGCAAACGTTGGGGCCCAAACTTCCTAAATAGAGAAGGATAGGAAGGACACTTACTGCAATCCCAAAAAACCCTGAAAAGTACCAACTCTACTAATTACAAAAACACCTGAGATCACACGACCTCTACCACCTAAATTAGTTCTCTGGTGTAACAAAACTAAACAGCAGCCACTGAAAAACCTGGAAAAGGCAAATGAACAAACAACAGTGGCTGAACTAAACCGAGAGGAGCACAAGCCCCCGGAGGGGACCCGGCAGACCCCCACAGAAGTGCAGGACAAAATGCAAAAAGCAAGCACAAAAAACTAAAAGAACAAAATGACTTATCTGTTAGCAGAAGATGCAGGCACGAAACAGCAAGCTACAAAGTGAACAGGAATCAAAGATGAGACCAGAACAATTGATCACTGGCAACCCTGATGGGAGGGAACCTCCCTTATATAAGACCAGTCAGTAACACCTGATCGCCAATCTTCACAATCTTCATTGGATAGTTCAGTACTGTTTGTAACCACCAGAGGGAGCTTCTGCTCAGAATTCATTTCTAGCACATTCACAACAGACACACCAGCGATCCTGACAAGTGCATATCATTGTCGGGATCGCTGGTGTGTCGCCATGTGTGACGAGGCCCTAAGGCTACAATCACGCTATCAGTATTTGGTTAGTAATTTACCTTAGTATTTGTATGCCAAAACCAGGAGTGGGTGAAAAATACAAAAGTGGTGATGTGTTTCTATTATACTCCTCCTCTGGTTGTACCACTTTTGGTGTTGGCTTACAAATAATGATGTAAAATACTCACCAAATACTCAACGTGTAAAGGCCTAAAGGTAAGATTGATGTATAACACATCATACGGGATTCCAGATTTGTGTTTTGCTAACCTTGGGAAGGATCACAGCAGAATGCCCTATTAAAAGTGGCATTGTACAGCTAATTTCCTGACGTTCATGTGAATGTTACTGTGACACGTACCACCTACAGGTCAAGTGCACTCCTTGATGACAACAATATTACTTAATGACAATTGTTTGTATCAAGATCTTGACTAGAGTTCAACATTTTCTACATCTCAGTTTGACTGAGATTTTGTGTGATGTACTGGAAAAATTATTCTGATTCATTGTGGCCACATCTTCCAACTGACAGTAGAACTTACCGATTTTGTGTAGTTTATGCCTTTACCTGTCAAATCTGTTTTAGTAACGAGAGGGAGACCTAAACATTAATAAGCACGCCAATTTTTAGGTGTAATCCCATGTTTATGGCGTGTACACAGGGACAATAATGTCACTTGAATTTATATGACTAGATCAATAAGCATATGAGGTTAAATTCATCCACAAGGTAATTGAAGGTGGGTTGGACAGGAATGTTTTCAGGTCAAATAAAGTTCTTCCAATGCAGTGAAACAGACCACCGCTAACACTTTCCTGCAATTGAAATCACCAAATAAGAAAAGAAAATGTTGTCAAAAGTTTTTTTTTACTTTTTTATGTTTCCTTGCAACTCCATAATTATGCCAAATATGAGCATACACAACTTCATTTGATGTGCTAGTTGTACAACCCTATGGATGATCATGGATGAATCTGAATATAGAGTTGTATTAAAGCTGTGATTCCCTCTGGTAATAGACATTTTAGTTGCTTCTCTTCTATAAGTGAACATCATCACTGTTTTTACTTTTCTCTATTTCCGAATCGGCCTCCTCTTCCTCTCAAAACATCAGTTCCCAACTTCTGTTGTGACCAGCTCATGAAATGACTATTCCACATGCTCACTGCTCTTATGGTAAAGAAGCCATGTCAGCTCGGCATTGACATTTTTTCCTACAGATTGTAAGGCTATATGCACACATTGTGTAAATGGATGCAGAAAGTTCTGCACCATTTCTGCAGCTCTTGGTAGGAAAAATGCAGCTACACCAAGTCATATTTTTGCCTTGTTTTTGGTGAGTTTTTATCCTGCATTTTTGAAAGATTCGAGTGAAGTCAATGGTGGAAAATGCAGGGCAAAAACACACAGAGAATCGACATGCAGCAGATTATTCTCTGCACCAAATCTGCAAGTCACAAATAAGCAATGTGTGCATGACGCTTCAGGTTTCTCATTCACTTTGTTGGCATCAGGATTGCTTCAAGATTTGCTAACAAATCTGCATGGCAAAATGTCGCCAAAAACGCACCAAATCTGCAATGTGTGCACAAGCTCTAATAGTATCAACATGTATTTAAAAGGATTTTTCATGGACCAGCTCTTCCGTACTATTCCTTTTACCAATTGGTTGTTCATCATGACTGTTTCTATGAATGGCTCTACATGCCTCCATAATGAATAGGATTCAGTGATTCGGATGCTTGTGGATTATACCTCCTATTTTGGATGGAAGCTTTCATCCTATCCTTGCATGTGATGATTTTAATATTGAAAACTGGGTAAGATAGTTTGTAAAGAAGAAATGGGAAAAGAGAACCATTACTTACTAGTTATGAATAACAAAATCCCTCACACAAATTTCCAAATCTTACATGCTTAATTTTAATCCCCCTGAAGATTTTTTATATTGATTTTGACTAACTAATTTGGTTATCTGCAAGTCCTTGAACTCTGAGCTGATCTTAACCATCTACAGTGGGTACAGAAAGTATTCAGACCCCTTTAAATTTTTCACTCTTTGTTTCATTGCAGCCATTCGGTAAATTCAAAAAAGTTCATTTTTTTTCTCATTAATGTACACTCTGTAGCCCATCTTGACTTAAAAAAAATGTAGAAATTTTTGCAAATTTATTAAAAAAGAAAAACTGAAATATCGCATGGTCATAAGCATTCAGACCCTTTGCTCAGACTCTCAAATTTAAGTCAAATGCTGTCCATTTCCTTGAGATCCTCCTTGAGATGGTTCTACTCCTTCATTGGAGTCCAGCTGTGATTAATTAAACTTATTGGACTTGATTTGGAGAGGCACACACCTGTCTATATAAGACCTCACAGCTCACAGTGCATGTCAGACAAATGAGAATCATGAGGTCAAAGGAACTGGCCAAGGAGCTCAAAAACAGAATTGTGGCAAGGCACAGATCTGGCCAAGGTTACAAAAGAATTTCTGCTCAAGGTTCCTAGGAGCACAGTGGTCTCCATAATCTTTAAATAGAAGAAGTTTGGGACCACCAGAAGTCTTCCTAGACCTGGCCATCCAGTCAAACTGAGCAACCATGAGAGAAGAACCTTGGTGAGTGAGGTAAAGAAGAACCCAAAGATCACTGTTGCTGAGCTTCACAGATGCAGTAGGGTGATGGCAGAAAGTTTCACAAAGTCAACTGTCACTGCAGCCCTCCACCAGTCAGGCCTTTATGGCAGAGTGGCCTGATGGAAGCCTCTACTCAGTGCAAGACATATGAAACCCCACATAGAGTTTGCTAAAAAACACATGAAGGACTCCCAGACTATGAGAAATAAGATTCTCTAGTCTGATGAGATGAAGATAGAAATTTTTGGTGATAATTCTAAGCGTATGTGTGGAGAAAACCAGGCACTGCTCATCACCTGCCCAATACAATCCCAACAGTGAAACATGGTGGTGGGAGCATCATGCTATGGGGTGTTTTTTCAGCTGCAGGAACAGGACGACTGGTTGCAATTGAAGGAAACATGAATGCGGCCACGTACAGAGATATCCTGGATAAAAATCTCTTCCAGAGTGCTCTGGACCTCAGACTTTGCTGAAGATTCACCTTCCAACAAGATAATGACACTAAGCAAACAGCTAAAATAACAAAGGAGTGGCTTCAGAACAACTCTATGACCATTCTTGACTGGCCCAGCCAGAGCCCTGACCTAAACCCATTTGAGCATCTCTGGAGAGAACTAAAAATGGCTGTTCACCAACATTCACCATTCAACCTGACGGAACTGGAAACGATCTACAAGCAAGAATGGCAGAGGATTCCCAAATCCAGGTGTGAAAACATTGTTGCATCATTCCCAAGATGACTCATGGCTGTACTAGCTCAAAAGGGTGCTTCTACTCAATACTAAGCAAAGGGTCTGAATATTTATGACCATGTGATATTTCAGTTTTTCATTTTTAATAAATTTGCAAAAAATTCTATATTTCTGTTTTTTTCAGTCAAGATGGGGTGCAGAGTGTACATTAATGAGAAAAAATGAACTTTTTTGAATTTACCAAATGGCTGCAATGAAACAAAGAGTGAAAAATGTAAAGGGGTCTGAATACTTTCCGTACCTACTATATATATTATGAAAGCATGTAAAACTACAACTATTCCAGGTCTTTCATTTTCTTGCAGCTACTGTTGGATTTTCTCTGTCGTCACGTCTCCTTCCATCTCCTCTTATATCTCTACTACATTAGCCTTCAGCTTAAAAGGTTGTATTAATGCCCCATTTTCGGGTGTTCAAGTGAAAGAGGTTTCATTGCAGGTTTTTCCTACAGTAATACAAGTGTTTCTCTACAACTGTTCTGTTTGTCATTTATGCAGTTATTTCACGGACTGATTTATATTTCATATCTATGACTAAGGGCTGTAGAGCATTTTATGTAGGAAACACCTATGTGGTCCATTAGGCCTTTCTAAATTTATGATTATAAATCCCCTGATGGTCTGGCATGACAGCGATGAGACTTTCTAATGAGTAATGACTGTAGACATGAATCCCAAAGGTTTACTTTGATAGAGATTCCTGAAGACTAATTGTTTAAAATGTATCCAAAATACAATACAAGTTTTATTGCCTGGAATAGCTTTTTCATATTTTGTTTTATTACCAATATTCATTATCTATATGGCTTTATCCTAAAGCAGGGGATCCAGTAACTGGAAGCTTCTAAGATACAATCCTAAATCTGTAACAGGGCATCCCAGCTAATACCCTAATGCTAATGCTGTTGGCCATGCATCAGAGGGCATTTTTTGTCTTTTGAATATGAGGGATTAGGAGTTACCCTCACTCTATCTATCTATCTATCTATCTATCTATCTATCTATCTATCTATTTATCTGTCTATCTATCTATCTGTCAATCTTCTATTTATATATATCTTATATCTATTTTTGTCTACCTAAGAAGTGGCTGGATAACAACCAGTATAGCCTTATTAGATCATCTGAAGCACTTTAGCTGGACTATTTAGCAGGACTATCATCTACCTACCTAGGTAAGTGGTGATATTTCCTCTTCTTCCATACCACTACGAAAATAAGGACATTTATCTGATTTAGGAACCCTATTGTGAAACCTCTTAACGATCATAGATCAGTCCCGTAGATGAGTCCCTGATGTAAACAATGGCTGCAAACAGTAGTTCCAACAAACTGTCTCTCAATCTGGTGGATCATCCATGCATTGAGATTTAATTTCAACTGGTAGGATGCAATGGCTGGTATTCCCATTCAAATCACTGTAGGGTAATTAATAATTTCCTGCTGGATTCTTTTAAAGGGGTTGTCCGGCCTTACGGTACAAGTCTGCGATAAACTGTGATAATTAATATTGCCAAATTACAGTTTTGATGTGAGTTGTCACCTAGTTTTTGTCAGTAAACTGATCAATGGGTGTCTGGTTGTGGAGAAGCCAAATAATCATTTGTAATCTTTAAAGGGTTTGTTTGGCCTTAGGGTACAAGTTTGCAGTCATTTTTTGTGAGCATTCTCTGGTGCAAGCGCTGGGAGCGGCAGGTGGGTGACCAAAAGTATCCATAGTGTCACGGTTCACGATCACACTAGACGTTCGTAGCTTCGATCAATGGAAGTGTATTGATCGAGGCCGGACACAAATAGTTGGAATGTGGCCAGATGTATGGAAAACGCAGTCACATGGTCGCCCACTCCCATCACCAGAGAATTCTCATAGTACGAAGTGCACACAATGTAATGGTCCACAAATCTGCAGTCACACAGAGTGACTATACACTTGTATCTTAAGGCCAGACAACCCCTTTAAAGATAAATGATTATTCTCCACAATCACTCACCTATTGATCAGTTTATTGAAGAAATCTGGGTGACAGCCGACCTCAAAATTGTAATTGTTCAACATTGGTTATCACAGTTTCTTAGAGTTGCACTGAAATACTAATGCCAATTAGGGCTCATTCAAACAACTGTCATTTTTCTCAAATGAAAAATTATTCAGTGTTTTGGATCAGATTTTCATCAATGTTTGGTAAGTTTGTTCAATCAGTATTTCATCAGTGATTTTTTCAGATGAAAAAATAAATAAATTGTAACCCTTCTACTACCCATTGCAGTGTTAAATAAGGATAGCATACACATTGCACACTGATGCCATTTTCACGGTAACATTGACTTGTATGAGTAACTTTGCTTTAAAAATTGGATCAAAAATGAACGTTGCCATGATTTTTTTTTGTGGATTGAGTTCTCAAAAAACATGGAAATGTGAATAGCATGAAAGACTATAATGGCCATAAAAATCACCAACAAAACATGTGCGCAATTCATAGACATTTAAATGAAGTCTAAGGTTAATGTTGTTTCATAGGGACTGAACAACCATTTATTGAGTATATGGACAACCATTTACTGAGCATAGGGACAACCAATTATTGAGTATAGGGACAACCATTTACTGAGCATAGGGACAACCATTTATTGAGTATAGGGACAACCATTTATTGAGTATAAGGACAACCATTTATTGAGTATAAGGACAACCATTTATTGAGTATAGGGACAACCAATTATTGAGTATAGGGACAACCATTTATTGAGTATAGGGAAAACCATTTATTGAGTATAGGGACAACCAATTATTGAGTATAGGGACAACCATTTATTGAGTATAGGGAAAACCATTTATTGAGTATAGGGACAACCATTTATTGAGTATAAGGACAACCAATTATTGAGTATAGGGACAACCATTTATTGAGTATAGGGAAAACCATTTATTGAGTATAGGGACAACCAATTATTGAGTATAGGGACAACCATTTATTGAGTATAGGGAAAACCATTTATTGAGTATAAGGACAACCATTTATTGAGTATAGGGACAACCATTTACTGAGTATAGGGACAACCATTTATTGAGTATTGGAAGAACCATTTACTGAGTATAGGGACAACCATTTATGGAGTATTGGAAAAAAAAACATATAGAGTGCTTTCAGTGGGAGAAGCAAAATAGGAATCTTGTGGGTATGATACCTTTTAATGGCTAACAAAATATAGTTTAAGATATTACAGGGCAAGCTTTCGAGACTTCTGATGAAGAGACATAAGCAGTCTCGAAAGCTTGCCCTGTAATATCTTAAACTATATTTTGTTAGCCATTAAAAGGTATCATACCCACAAGATTCCTATTTTGCTTCTCCCACTGAAAGCACTCTATATGTTTTTTTTTCTACTGGCTAACACGGTACCAAACCAATTTTTTTTTCGTTTGAGTATTGGAAGAACCATTTACTGAGTATATGGAAGACCATTTATTGAGTATTGGAACAACTATTTATTGAGAATAGGGACAACCATTTACTGAGTATTGGACCAACCATTTATTGAGTATTGGAACAATCATTTATTGAGTATTGGAACAACCATTTATTGAGTATTGGAACTTCACGAATGTCCAGCTGAGCAGAGCAAGAATATTACCGCTATACAGGAAAGATAACTAGCGACCGACCGAGTGAGCATTTGGACGGCCGGAGTAAAAAAAAAAAGTGCATTTGCACGCCTGGACTTTTAATTCCATGAGTTATTTATTTTTTCAGTTTTCTCTATTATTGATATTTTCCTGGAAACCGAAAGTAGAAAGAAAAACCTCAGCTATAGCTTAAATATACTAAAATAAGGTATTTTTCACACATTCTACAGTTTACTACAGAGTAAATTAATGAAGCAGTGAAGCTAATTTTGCTGTAGAAGTGAACAACAGAATCATTCAGGTTGAAAACAATGCAAATGAAGGAGAAATGAGACAATGACTGACAGGGTTCTTTGTTATAGTAATTGTACTCTACCGTGCGCTATAATCCATTAACATTTTTCTTCTAGGCAATGTGTATATTATTAATCTAATCACTTATATTGAGCTTACTGTTCTGTAATGGTAATATACACTTGTAAACCTCTGAAACTAATACGATAATATCTAGAAAATATTCCTGACATGCTTATTTACAATAATATTTAGTAGAATTTCACATTATGAAGTGGATAAGTGCTGGGATTGGTAATGAGTTTATCTATTACAGTAGATGGAAAGTTCTTGCGTACATTGTTTACAAAGTTCTACTGTCATTATTTTATATCGCAATGGGAGATATGGGGGGAGGACAATTTGACTTATGAAAGTCTGTAGGCCACTAGTATGGCTAAACCAAAGGTTCAATTTTCTTGTTGTTTTACATTTTTCTAGTAAATTTGGAGAAATGAAAACAAAAGTGGTCAAAGTTTAGCAAGAGGGATTGGACCTATTGTGGCTCAACACCTTTGATACAAGTGCTTCTCACTAAATTACAATATCATCAAAAAGTTCATTTATTTCACATCTTCAATACAAAAAGTGAAACTCATATATTATATAACATAGTGACATAGTAACATAGTTAGCAAGGCCGAAAAAAGACATTGGTCAATTCAGTTCAGCCTACATTCCGTCAGAAAAAAATTCAAGATCTACATCCTTCCAAAGAACCTAATAACTGTAAGATACAATATTGTTACTCTCCAGGAAGACGTCCAGGCCTCTATTGAACCCCTCGACTGAGTTTGCCACCACCATCTCCTCAGGCAAAGAATTCCAGATTCTCACTGCCCTAACAGTAAAGAATCCTCTTCTATGTATATGGAGTCAATACAGAGTGATCTTTTTCAAATGTTTATTTCTTTTAATGTTGATGATTATGGCTTGCAGGCAATGAAAACCCAAAAGTCACTATCTCAGTAAATTAGAATAATTAAAAAAAACACCTGCAAAGGCTTCCTAAGCATTTAAAAAGGTCTCTTAGTCTGTTTCAGTAGGCTCCACAATCATGGGGAAGACTACTGATTGACAGATGTTCAGAAGGCAGTCATTGACACATTCCACAAGGAGGGTAAGCCACAAAAGGTCATTGCTAAAGAAGCTGGCTGTTCATAGAGTCATGTATTCAAGCATAATATTGGAAAGTTGAGTAGAAGGAAAAAGTGTGGTGGAAAAAGGTGCACAAGCAACCGGCATAACAGCAGCCTTCAATGGATTGTTAAGAAAAGGCCATTCAAAAATTTGGGAGAGATTCACAAGGAGTGGACTGCTGATGGAGTCATTGCTTCAAGAGCCACCACACACAGACGTATTCAGGACATGGGATACAAGTGTTGCATTCCTTGTGTTAAGCCACTCATGACCAATAGACAACGCCAGAAGCATCTTACCTTGACCAAGGAGAAATAGAACTGGACTGTTGCTCAATTGTTCAAGGTGTTGTTTTCAGATGAAAGTAAATTTAGCATTTCATTTGAAAATCAAAGTCTGGATGAAGAGTGGAGAGGCACACATTCCAAGCTGCCTGAGGTCTAATGTGATGTTTCCACAATCAGTGATGCTTTGGGGAGCCATGTCATCTGCTGGTGTAGGTCCACTTTGTTGTATCAAAATCAAATCCAGCGCAGCCATCTGCCAGGAAATTTTAGAGCTCTTCATGCTTCCCCCTGCCGACAAGATTTTTGGACATGGAAATTTCATTCTCCAGCAGGACTTGGCACCTGTCCACACTGCCAAAAGTACCAATACCTGGCTTATAAACAACAATATCACTGTGCTTGATTGGCCAGCAAACTCACCTGACCTTAACCCCATAGAGAATCTATGGGGTATTGTCAAGAAGAAGATGAGAGACACCAAACCCAACAATGCAGACGATCTGAAGGCTGCTATCAAAGCAACCTGGGCTTCCATAACACCTCAGCAGTGCCACAGGCTGATCGCATCCATGCCACACCTCATTGATGCAGTAATTGATGCAAAAGAGCCCCAACCAAGTATTGAGTGCATTTACTGAACATAAATGTAAGTAGGCCAACATTTCGGATTTTAAAATCATTTTTCAAGCTGGTGTTATAAAGTATTTACTGAGATAATGACTTTTGGGTTTTCGTTGGCTGCAAGCCATAATCATCAACATTAACAGAAATAAACACTTGAAATAGATCACTATGTTTGTAATGACTCTGTGTAATATATGAGCTTCACTTTTTGTATTGAAAAACTATAAGCAAGTAACTTTTTGATGATATTCTAATTTTGTGAGAAGCACCTGTATGTTGAGGTCACTGCAATACAGTATAGGAGACCTTTGAGAGTCACATGTGTTGCTGAGGGCAATTGGTGCTTTGCAGTACTTGCTCATGTCTTGGAGATATTTTATAATTTCATGAGTTGCAGAAAGGTGCAAAAAAGCTATGAAGAGATATGACAAATTGAACCCTGCTACACCTCTTTATCACTTCCTTTTTTCTCTCTCGTACAGTGGGTATGGAAAGTATTCAGATACCTTTACAATTTTCACTCTTTGTTTCATTGCAGCCATTTGGTAAATTCAAAAAAGTTCATTTTTCTCATTAACCCCTTAACCCCCCAAGGGTTGTTTGCACATTAATGACCGGGCCAATTTTTACAATTCTGACCATTGTCCCTTTATGAGGTTATAGCTCTGGAACGCTTCAACAGATCTTGGCGATTCTGAGATTGTTTTCTTGAGACATATTGTACTTCATGTTGGTGGTAAAATTTATTCGATATAACTTGCGTTTATTTATGAAAAAAAAGATATATGGCTGGTTTCACATTAGCGTTTTTGTGCGCAGCACATCTGCACAAGCGTTCATGCACCCCTATGTTTAACATTGCGTGCGCATGGTCTTGCATTTGCAAGCGTTTGTCTGCGTTTTCTTGCGCATGCGTTTTGTCAAGGCATGCGTTAAGTCACGCCCGAAGCAACATGTTGCACTTTTGTGTCCATCCAAATGCGTAAAAAAACGCATGCGTTCGCTTGCGCACGGAATGCTTCAAAACAAAACATTACAATCTATGGGAACACAGGCCTGTGCATGGACATGCGTACGCCTGCATTTGCATACGCATGCGTTTTAAGAGTAAACATGTCTAGACGGCTGGTTTCACATTAGCGTTTTTTTGCGCAGCGCATCTGCGCAAGCGTTCATGCGCCCCTATCTTTAACATTACGTGCTCATGGTCTTGCATTTGCATGTGTTTTTGCATGCGTTTCCACTTGCGCACGAGGCGCAGCGCACAAAGACGCAAATGTGAAAATAGCCTATGGTGAAAATTTTGCAATTTTCAAACTTTGAATTTTTTATGCCCTTAAAACAGAGAAATTTGTCACACAAAATAGTTACTAAATAACATTTACCACATGTCTACTTTACATCAGCACAATTTTGGAAACAAATTTTTTTTGTTAGGAAGTTATAAGGGTTAAAAGTTAACCAGCGATTTCTCATTTTTACAACACCATTATTTTTTTAGGGACCACATCACATTTGAAGTCATTTTGAGGGGTCTATATGATAGAAAATACCCAAAAGTGACACCATTCTAAAAACTGCACTCCTCATGATGCTCAAAACCACATTCAAGAAGTTTATTAACCCTTCAGGTGCTTCACTGGAATTTTTGTAATTAAAAAAAATGAACATTTAACTTTTTTCCACAAAATGTTTACTTCAGATCCAATTTTTTTTATTTTCCCAAGGGTAACACGAGAAATTGGACCCCAAATGTTGTTATACAATTTGTCCTGAGTACACTGATACCACATATGTGGGCAAAAACTACTGTATGGGCACACGTCGGGGCTCGGAAGGGAAGTAGTGACGTTTTGGATTGCAGATTTTGATGGAATAGTCTGCGGGCATCATGTCGCGTTTAGAGAGCCCCTGATGTGCCTAAACAGTGGAAACCCCCACATATGACCCCATTTAGGAAACTAAACCCCCCAAGGATCTTATCTAGATGTGTAGGGAGAACTTTGAACCCCCAAGTGCTTTACAGAAGCTTATAACGTAGAGCCATAAAAATAAAAAATCATATTTTTTTACACAAAAATTATATTTTCGCCCCCAATTTATTATTTTCCCAAGAGTAACAAAAGAAATTGGACCCCAAGAGTTATTGTGCAATTTGTCCTGAGTATGCTGATACCCCATATGTGAGGATAAACCACTGTTTGGGCGCATGGCAGAGCTCGGAAGGGAAGGAGCACCGTTTGACTTTTTCAATGCAGAATTGGCTGGAATTGAGATCAGACGCCATGTCACGTTTGGAGAGCCCCTGATGTGCCTAAACAGTGGAAAGCCCCCAATTTTAACTCCAACCCTAACCCCAACACACCCCTATCCCTAATCCCAACCTAAAAATAGCCCTTACCACAAACCTAACCCTAACACATTCCTAACCCTAATCCCAACCCTAACCCTAATCCTAACCCTAACTCTAACCCTAATGGGAAAATGGAAATAAATACATTTTTTAATTTTATTATACAGGGTAGGCCATTTATATAGATACACCTAAATAAAATGGGCATGGTTGGTGATGTCAACTATATTTTTTTTCAATGGGAAGAGGGTCATGTGTGCTTGGTTTTAGCGTAACTTTATTCTTTCATGAGTTATTTACAAGTTTATGACCACTTATAAAATGTGTTCAAAGTGCTGCCCATTGTGTTGGATTGTCAATGCAACCCTATTCTCACACTCTTGACACACTGATAGCAACACCGCAGAAGAAATGCTGACACAGAATTCCAGTATCCGTTGTTTCAGATGCTGCACATCTTGTATCTTCACAACATAGACAATTGCCTTCAGATAACCCCAAAGATAAAACCATTCCAATTTTATTTAGATGTATCCATATAAATGGCCCACCCTGTACTTCCCTATTTAAGGGAGTGATAAAAGGGGGTTTGATCTACTATTTATATCGGGTTTTTATGTTTGGCAGCTGTCACACGCTAAAAGACGCTTTTTATTGCAAAAAATAGTCTTTGCATCACCACATTTTGAGAGCTATAATTTTTCCATATTTTGGCCCACAGAGAGTGAGGTCTTATTTTTTGCCGGACAAGTTGACGTTTTTATTGGTGCTATTTTTGGGCACATGAAATTTTTTGATCGCTTTTTATTATGATTTTTGGGAGGGAAAATGAACAAAAACCAGCAATTCATGAATTTCTTTTGGGGGGCGCATATACTGTTCCATGTGTGGTAAAATTGATAAAGCTGTTTTATTCTTCGGGTAAGTACGATTACAGCGATACCTCATTTGTATCTTTATGTTTTGGCGCTTTTATACAATAAAAACAATTTATATAAAAAATAATTATTTTGCATCGCTTTATTCTGCGAGCTAAACTTTTAAATTTTTCACTGATGATGCTGTATGGCAGCTCGTTTTTTGCAAGACAAGATGACGTTTTCAGCGATACCATGTTTACTATCATCCGTCTTTTTGATCGCATGTTATTCCACTTTTTGTTCGGCGGTATGATGATAAAGCATTGTTTTTTTGCCTTGGTTTTTTTTTAAGGGGTTCACTAAAGGGGTTAACTAGTGAGACAGCTTTATAGGGCAGATCATTACGGACGTGACGATACTAAATATGTGTACTTTTATTGTTTTTTTTTATTTACATAATAATAATGTGGTTATTGGGGAAATATATATATATATATTTTTTTTTACATATTTAGGGATTTTTAAAAAAATATTTTTGCACGTTTATTTCTTTTTTTTACATTTTTTCATTGTCCCTGGGTGATACATCACTATATAGTGTCAGATCGCTGATCTGACAGTTTGCAGAGCAATGTGTCAGATCAGCGATCTGACAGGCAGTGCAGGAGGCTTGCCGGCACCTGCTCTTAGCAGGCACTGACAAGCCACCTTCCTGCAGGACCCGGAAGGATCCCGTGGCCATCTTGGATCCGTGAGCCTGCAGGGAGGAGGCCCTCGGAACAGCACATCACATCACTTGCTCTGAGGGTGAATGACTCAGGGAAGTGTTGTGAATTTGCTAGAAATGAATTCTGAGCAGAAGCTCCCTCTGGTGGTTACAAACAGTACTGAACTATCCAATGAAGATTGTGAAGATTGGCGATCAGGTGTTACTGACTGGTCTTATATAAGGGAGGTTCCCTCCCATCAGGGTTGCCGGTGATCAATTGTTCTGGTCTCATCTTTGATTCCTGTTCACTTTGTATCTTGCTGTTTCGTGCCTGCATCTTCTGCTAACAGATAAGACATTTTCTTCTTTTAGTTTTTTGTGCTTGCTTTTTGCATTTTGTCCTGCACTTCTGTGGGGGTCTGCCGAGCCCCCTTCGGGGCTTGTGCTCCTCTCAGTTTAGTTCAACCACTGTTGTTTGTTCATTTGCCTTTTCCAGTTTTTTCAGTGGCTGCTGTTTAGTTTTGTTACACCAGAGAACTAATTTAGGTGGTAGAGGTCGTGTGATCTCAGGTGTTTTTGTAATTAGTAGAGTTGGTACTTTTCAGGGTTTTTTGGGATTGCAGTAAGTGTCCTTCCTATCCTTTTCTATTTAGGAAGTTTGGGTCCCAACGTTTCCTCATACTATTTTCTGTCTGTGTCTGTATTTTCCTCTTGTCTAACCGCCATTACATGTTTGGGGGCTTTCTATGTTCTTTGGGGATCTGCTCCGGGGCAGATAGCTTTCCTATTTCTATCTTTCAATGGAGTTTGCACAGTTGTCTGGCCGTGTGGATCAGCTTGCCACTGAAGTTCGGAGTATTGCTATCTATCTTGCTAGGTTGCCGGTTGTGGAACCTAGGATTCCCATGCCAGATTTGTTTTTAGGGGATCGAGCTAAATTTCTGAATTTCAAAAATAACTGTAAGTTGTTTTTTGCCTTGAAATCTAAGCCCTCAGGGAACGCAGCACAGCAGGTTCAAATTGTCATCTCTCTCCTGCGCGGCGATCCTCAGGATTGGGCTTTTTCCCTGACACCTGGGGATCCTGTTTTGAGTAATGTTGATGCATTTTTTCAGGCTCTGGGGTTATTGTACGATGAGCCTAATGTCACTGATCAAGCTGAAAAAGCCTTGTTGGCATTAAATCAGGGGCTTGAGGACGCTGAGTTATACTGTCAGAGATTCCGAAGGTGGGCAGTCCTGACCAAATGGAATGACGATGCTTTGGCAGCCCTTTTTCGGAAGGGTCTGTCAGAGAATGTAAAGGATGTTATGGTGGGATTCCCTGTCCCCTCTGGTCTCAATGATTCTATGTCATTAGCGATTCAAATTGACAGACGTTTGCGTGAGCGTAGAGGTATGCGTGGAACAGTGTTGCCTTGTGAACCAGCTTCTGAACCCATGCAGTGTGATAGAGTGGCTTCTGGGGCACAGCGTCATGAGTTTCAAAAACGCAATGGGTTATGTTTCTACTGTGGTGATGCCTCTCATGCTATTTCAGTCTGCCCTAAGCGGGGAAGACATTTTGCACGCTCAGTTGTTTTGGGTAGTGTTCAGACTAAATTTCTGTTGACTGGTACCCTGATTTGCTCCCAGTCCACATTTTCTGCTCAGGCTTTTGTTGATTCGGGAGCAGCTATTAACCTGATGGATTTTGATTTTGCTAAACGTTGTGGGTTTCCCTTGATACCCCTACGGAAGTCTATTCCCCTACTGGGGATAGATTCTACCCCTTTGGCGGAGAATAAACCTCAGTTCTCTACTCAGGTGATAATGAGGGTTGAACCTGATCATCAGGAGAGTTGCAAATTTTTGGTGCTGTATAATCTGCATGACATTATCGTACTGGTTTCCCTTGGTTACAGTCTCATAATCCTGTTTTGGATTGGAAATCTGTGTCTGTAACCAGTTGGGGCTGCCAATGTGTTAATACCAACACTCCTGTTTTTTCTGCCTCCCCCCAGGCTCAGGATGTTCCTGACTTTTTTGACTGATTTTTCTGATGTGTTTAGCGAAAGTAAATCTGCATCCTTGCCCCCCCCATAGGAGCTATGACTGTGCTATTGAATTAGTGCCTGGTAGTAAATTCCCTAAAGGTCGCCTTTTTAACTTGTCTGTACCTGAACATGACGCTATGCGGTCTTATATCAAGGAGTCATTGGAGAAGGGTCATATCAGACCATCCTCTTCACCCTTGGGTGCCGGTTTTTTCTTTGTGGCCAAAAAGGATGGTTCATTAAGGCCGTGTATTGATTATCGTCTCTTGAACAATATCACTGTGAAAAATCAATATCCGTTAACCCTTGATTTCTGACCTGTTTTCCAGGGTGAAATGTGCTACTTGGTTTACCAAGCTTGACCTCAGGGGGTCATATAACCTTATTCGCATTAAGCACGGGGATGAATGGAAGATGGCATTTAATACCCCAGAGGGGCATTTTGAGTACCTAGTGATGCCTTTTTGGGCTCACTAATGCTCCTTCTGTCTTCCAGTCCTTCATGAATGACATTTTCAGGGATTTTGTGGATAAATTTCTGATTGTTTATTTGGATGATATCTTGATTTTTTCCAATGACTGGGACTCTCATGTGAAACATGTTCGGACTGTGTTCCAGATTTTGAGAGAGAATGCTCTGTACGTGAAGAGATCAAAGTGTCTTTTTGGCGTACAGAGGATCTCATTTCTGGGATTCATTTTGTCCCCATCTGTTATTGAAATGGACCCGGTCAAGGTTCAGGCCATCTGTGATTGGGTCCAACCTACTTCATTAAAGGCTCTTCAAAGATTCTTGGGTTTTGCCAATTTTTATCGTAAATTTATTGGTAATTTCTCTGTTATTGTTAAACCATTGACTGATTTGACCAAAAAGGGTTCTGATGTGGTGAATTGGCCTCCTGAGGCAGTCTCTGCTGTTGTGAATGGGTTTGAGATGAGTTCTGAGCAGAGGCTCCCTCTGGTGGTTACAAGCGGTACTAGTGAAGATTGTGAGGACTGGGAATCAGGTGTTACTGACTGGTCTTATATAAGGGAGTCATTTTCCCATCAGGGTTGCCGGTGATCAATTGTTCTGGTCTGAATCCTTCATTCCAGTTTCCCTTGTAGCCTGCTGTGTCGTGTCTTCATCTCCTGCTACCAGATAAGAATTTTTCTTCTTTTGTGTTGTTGCTATATTTTTGCATTTTGTCCTGCACTTCTTTGGGGGCCTTCAGGGTCCCCTCCGGGGGCTTCTGCCTTCTCAGTTTAGTTCAGCCACTGAGTTTTGTTCTTTTGTTTTTTCCAGTTCTTTCAGTGGCTGCTGTTTTGATTTTGTTACACCAGAGAGCTAATTTAGGTGGTAGAGGTCGTGTGATCTCAGGTGATTTTGAAATTAGTAGAGTTGGTGTTTTTCAGGGTTTTCTGGGATTGCAGTAAGTACCCTTCCTGTCCTTTTCTATTTAGATAGTTTGGGCCCCAGCGTTTGCTCATACTATTTTCTTTCTGTGTCAGTATTTCCTCTTGTCTAACCGCCATTACATGTTTGGGGGCTTTCTATTATCTTTGGGGTTCTGCTCCGGGGCAGATAGCTTTCCTATTTCTATCTTTAGGTGTAGTTAGTTTCTCAGGCTGTGACGAGGCGTCTAGGACCAACGTAGGAACGCTCCACGGCTGCCTCTAGTTGTGGTGGTTAGTCAGGGTACTGCAATCCCATAGATTCCAACTGCTCTGGTGTATTGCCTTTTTTACCTGCACTCCTCAGCTACCGAAACATAACAGTATCACCGGCCCAAAAATTGAAAATTGTATGGTACTCACAGAAGGGAAAAAATATTGTGATAGAAAAAAGGTTGTCAGAGTTGTCAGAGATATTTTTCTGTTTGTTGCATTTTTTTTTTTCCCTCTGTATCTCTGGGTGCTGGGGAGGATCTTTTCTCCCAATGGAGTTTGCACAGTTGTCTGGCCGTGTGGATCAGCTTGCCACTGAGGTTCGGAGTATTGCTATCTATCTTGCTGGGTTGCCTGTTGTGGAACCTAGGATCCCCATGCCAGATTTGTTTTTAGGGGATCGAGCTAAGTTTCAGAATTTCAAAAATAATTGTAAATTGTTTTATGCCTTAAAATCTAAGTCCTCAGGAAACGCAGCACAGCAGGTTCAAATTATCATCTCTCTCCTGCGCGGCGATCCTCAGGATTGGGCTTTTTCCCTGATACCTGGGGATCCTGTTTTGAGTGATGTTGATGCGTTTTTTCAGGCTTTGGGGTTATTGTACGATGAGCCTAATGTCACTGATCAAGCTGAAAAAGCCTTGTTGGCATTAAATCAGGGGCTTGATGACGCTGAGTTATACTGTCAGAGATTCCGTAGGTGGGCAGTCCTGACCAAATGGAATGACGACGCTTTGGCGGCCCTTTTCCGGAAGGGTCTGTCGGATAATGTAAAGGATGTTATGGTGGGATTCCCTGTCCCCTCTGGTCTCAATGATTCTATGTCATTAGCGATTCAAATTGACAGACGTTTGCGTGAGCGGAGAAGTATGCGTGGAGTGGTGTTGCCTTGTGAGCCAGCTTCTGAGCCCATGCAGTGTGATGGAGTGGTGTCTGGGGCACAGCGTCATGAGTTTCGAAAGCGCAATAGGTTATGTTTCTACTGTGGTGATGCCTCTCATGCTATTTCAGTCTGCCCTAAGCGGGGAAGACGTTTTGCACGCTCAGTTGTCTTGGGTAGTGTTCAGACTAAGTTTTTATTAACTGTCACTCTGATATGCTCTCTGTCCTCATTTTCTGCTCAGGCTTTCGTTGATTCTGGAGCAGCTATTAACCTGATGGATTATGATTTTGCTAAATGTTGTGGGTTTCCCTTGATACCCCTACAGAAGTCTATTCCCCTACTGGGGATCGATTCTACCCCTTTGGCTGAGAATAAACCGCAGTTTTCTACTCAGGTGATAATGAGGGTTGAACCTGATCACCAGGAGTGCTGCAAATTTTTGGTTCTATATAATCTGCATGACATTATCGTGCTGGGTTTCCCTTGGTTACAGTCTCATAATCCTGTTTTGGATTGGAAATCTGTGTCTGTAACCAGTTGGGGCTGCCAATGTGTTAATACCAACACTCCTGTTTTTTCTGCCTCCCCCCAAGCTCAGGATGTTCCTGACTTTTTGTTTGATTTTTCTGATGTGTTTAGCGAAAGTAAATCTGCATCCTTACCTCCCATAGGAGCTATGACTGTGCTATTGAATTAGTGCCGGGTAGTAAATTCCCTAAAGGTCGCCTTTTTAACTTGTCTGTACCTGAACATGACGCTATGCGGTCTTATATCAAGGAATCATTGGAGAAGGGTCATATCAGACCATCCTCTTCACCCTTAGGTGCCGGTTTTTTCTTTGTGGCCAAAAAAGATGGTTCATTAAGGCCGTGTATTGATTATCGTCTCTTGAACAATATTACTGTGAAATATCAATACCCGTTACCCTTGATTTCTGACCTGTTTTCCAGGGTGAAAAACGCTACTTGGTTTACCAAGCTTGACCTCAGGGGGGCGTATAACCTTATTCGCATTAAGCACGGGGATGAATGGAAGACGGCATTCAATACCCCTGAAGGGCATTTTGAGTACCTAGTGATGCCCTTTGGGCTCACTAATGCCCCTTCCATCTTCCAATCCTTCATGAATGACATTTTCAGGGATTTTGTGGACAAATTTCTGATTGTTTATTTGGATGATATCTTGATTTTTTCTAATGACTGGGACTCTCATGTGAAACATGTTCGGACTGTGTTCCAGATTTTGAGGCATAATGCTCTGTATGTGAAGGGATCAAAGTGTCTTTTTGGCGTACAGAAGATCTCATTTCTGGGATTCATTTTGTCCCCATCTGTTATTGAAATGGACCCGGTCAAGGTTCAGGCCATCTGTGATTGGCTCCATCCTACTTCATTAAAGGCTCTTCAGAGATTTTTGGGTTTTGCCAATTTTTATCGTAAATTTATTGGTAATTTCTCGGTTATTGTTAAACCATTAACTGATTTGACCAGAAAGGGTTCTGATGTGGTGAATTGGCCTCCTGAGGCAGTCTCTGCATTTCAGGAACTTAAGCAGAGATTCACTTCTGCTCCTGTTCTACGGCAGCCTGATGTTTCTCTGCCATTTCAGGTGGAGGTTGATGCCTCTGAAATTGGGGCAGGTGCCGTTTTGTCCCAAAAAGATCCAGAGACCTCTAAAAGTAACCCTTGTGCCTTTTTCTCTCGAAAATTTTCTCCTACTGAACGTAATTATGACGTGGGTAATCGGGAGTTATTGGCCATGAAGTGGGCTTTTGAAGAGTGGAGACATTGGCTGGAGGGAGCCAAACATCAGGTGGTGGTCCTTACGGACCATAAGAATCTGGTCTATCTGGAATCTGCCAAGCGACTCAATCCTAGACAGGCCAGGTGGGCCTTGTTTTTCACACGTTTTAACTTTGTGGTTTCCTTTCTTCCTGGCACTAAGAATGTTAAGGCGGATGCCCTCTCGAGGAGTTTCCTTGCGGACTCTCCTGAGTTATCTGATCCTTCTGTTATTTTGAAAGAGGGTGTAGTTCTTTCCGCCATCTCGCCCAATTTGAGACTTGCTCTGGAGGGGTGTCAGGAGGATAGGCCCGAGCGCTGCCCTGTTGGAAAATTGTTTGTCCCGGACCAATGGAAAAAGAGTGTGATGTCTGAGATTCATTGTTCCGCATTGGCTGGGCATCCCGGAATTTTTGGTACCAGAGACTTGGTTAGTCGGTCCTTTTGGTGGCCTACCTTGTCTCGCGATGTCAGGGAATTTGTGCAGTCCTGCGGGACTTGCTCTCGCTCCAAGCCTTGCTCTCGCTCTAGTGGTTTGTTGATGCCATTGCCTGTGCCCAAGAGACCATGGACCCATATCTCTATGGATTTCATTTCCGATCTTCCTGTTTCTCAGAGAATGACCACCATCTGGGTAATTTGTGATAGGTTTTCCAAAATGATACATCTTGTGCCATTACCTAAGTTGCCTTCCTCCTCTGAATTGGTGCCTTGTTCTTCAGCACGTGGTTCGTTTACACGGCATTCCTGAGAACATTGTGTCTGACAGAGGAGTCCAGTTTGTTTCCAGATTTTGGAGGACTTTTTGTTCTAAACTTGGTGTTCAATTGTCTTTCTCCTCGGCATTTCATCCTCAGACCAATGGTCAAACTGAGAGAACAAACCAGACATTGAGACTTATCTAAGATGCTTTGTGTCTGCTGATCAGGATGACTGGGTCTCTTTTTTGCCTTTGGCTGAGTTTGCTCTTAATAATAGGGCTAGCTCTGCCACTTTGATGTCTCCGTTTTTCTGTAATTCTGGGTTTCACCCTCGATTTTCTTCAGGACAGACGGAGCTTCTGTCTGTCCAGGTGTTGACTCTGTTGTTGAGCGTATGCAACAGATTTGGGACCAGGTAGTGGAGAGGTTGTCCCTCTCTCAGGAGAGGGCCCAGCGGTTTGCAACCGGCATAGGACTGATGGTCCTCGGTTTAAAGTGGGGGACTTGGTCTGGTTGTCCTCAAAGAATATTCCTATGAGAGTAGCATCTCCTAAATTTAAGCCTAGGTTCATTGGACCTTATAAGATCATGGAGATTATTAATCCTGTTTCTTTTCGTTTGCTTCTTCCAGGGACATTTAAGATCCATAACGTGTTCCACAAGTCCTTGTTGAAGAGGTTTGTTGAGCCAGTGGTTCCTCTACTGTGCCTCCTGACCCTGTTTTGGTTGAGGGCAATCTGGAGTATGTGGTTGAGAAAATATTGGATTCTCGTTTTTCTAGACGAAGACTCCAGTATTTGGTTAAATGGAGAGGTTATGGTCAGGAAGACAATTCTTGGGTGTTTGCTTCGGACATCCATGCTAGGAGACTTATCCGTGCGTATCATAGAACTCATCCTGACCGACCTGGTTGCTCAAATGAGGGTTCGGTGACCCCTCCTCAAGGGGGGGGTACTGTTGTGAATTTGCTAGAAATGAATTCTGAGCAGAAGCTCCCTCTGGTGGTTACAAACAGTACTGAACTATCCAATGAAGATTGTGAAGATTGGCGATCAGGTGTTACTGACTGGTCTTATATAAGGGAGGTTCCCTCCCATCAGGGTTGCCGGTGATCAATTGTTCTGGTCTCATCTTTGATTCCTGTTCACTTTGTAGCTTGCTGTTTCGTGCCTGCATCTTCTGCTAACAGATAAGACATTTTCTTCTTTTAGTTTTTTGTGCTTGCTTTTTGCATTTTGTCCTGCACTTCTGTGGGGGTCTGCCGGGTCCCCTTTGGGGGCTTGTGCTCCTCTCAGTTTAGTTCAACCACTGTTGTTTGTTCATTTGCCTTTTCCAGTTTTTTCAGTGGCTGCTGTTTAGTTTTGTTACACCAGAGAACTAATTTAGATGGTAGAGGTCGTGTGATCTCAGGTGTTTTTGTAAATAGTAGAGTTGGTACTTTTCAGGGTTCTTTGGGATTGCAGTAAGTGTCCTTCCTATCCTTTTCTATTTAGGAAGTTTGGGCCCCAACGTTTGCTCATACTATTTTCTGTCTGTGTCTGTATTTCCTCTTGTCTAACCGCCATTACATGTTTGGGGGCTTTCTATGTTCTTTGGGGATCTGCTCCGGGGCAGATAGTTTTCCTCTTTCTGTCTTTAGGTGTAGTTAGCTTCTCAGGCTGTGACGAGGCGTCTAGGACCAACGTAGGTACGCTCCACGGCTGCCTTTAGTTGTGGTGGTTAGTCAGGTACTGCAATCCCATAGATTCCAACCTCTCTGGTGTATTTCCTTTTTTGCCTGCTCTCCTCAGCTACCAAATCATAACAGGGAAGCATGAAGGGAGCCCGATCCCTGCCCGATTCTTCCCTATGCCACAGAACGCTGCAATCATGTTTGATTGCAGTTTGCCGGGGTTAAAGTCTTGGGAGCGGTCTATGACTTCTCCTGGCACTTAGTGCCGGGTGTCAGCTGTGAGAATTAGCTGACACCTGGCCGCAATCAGTTGCGCTCCTCCCCTGAGCGCGGCTGATCGCGTATGACATACTATTCCGTCCATGGGAATAAATTCCCAGGGCACATGGGCGGAATAGTACGTCAGATGGCAGAAAGGGGTTAATGAACACCCTGCACCCTATCTTGACTGAAAAAAAACAGAAATGTAGAAATTTTTGCAAATTTATTAAAAAAGAAAAACTGAAATTTCACATGGTCATAGGTATTCAGACCCTTTGCTCAGTATTGAGAAGAAGCACCCTTTTGAGCTAGTACAGCCAGGAGTCTTCTTGGGAATGATGCAACAATGTTTTCACACCTGGATTTGGGGATCCTCTGCCATTCTTCCTTGCAGATCCTCTCCAGCTCCGTCAGGTTGGATGGCGAATGTTGGTGGACAGCCATTTTCAGATCTCTTCAGAGATGCTCAATTGGGTCATTATTGTTACTTTTATTTATTTATTTATTTATTTATATACCACTATTGATTCCATGGTGCTGTACATGAAAAGGGTTACATACAAATTACAGATATTAAATACAGTATACAAACTATCAATAACAGACTGATACAGAGGGGTGAGGATCCTGCCCTTGCGGACTTACATTCTACTGGATGGTGGGGAAGGAGATAGAAGCATGGGGGGTTGCAGCAGCTCTGGTGTTGGTGGGGCGGTAGTTCCGTAGTGGTGAGGAGGCAGCCGGGTCATTACAGGCTGTAAGCTTTCTTGGAGAGGTGGGTTTTTAGGTTCCGTCTGAAGGATACGAATGTGGTTGATAGGGGTTTAGGTCAGGGCTCTGGCTGGCCAGTCAAGAATGGTCACAGAGTTGCTCTGAAGTCACCCCTTTGTTAATTTAGCTGTGTGGTCATTGTCTTGTTGGAAGGTGAACCTTCGGCAAAGTCTGAGGTCCAGAGCACTCTGTAAGAGGTTTACATCCAGGATATCTCTGTACTTGGCCGCATTCATGTTTCCTTCAATTGCAACCAGTCGTCCTGTTCCTGCAGCTGAAAAACACCCCCATAGCATGATGCTGCCACCACCATGTTTCACTGTTGGGATTGTATTGGGCAGGTGATGAGCAGTGCCTGGTTTTCTCCACACAATCCGCTTAGAATTATTACCAAAAAGTTCTATCTTCATCTCATCAGACCACAGAATCTTATTTCTCATAGTCTGGGAGTCCTTAATGTGTTTTTTTTAGCAAACTCTATCCGGGCTTTCATATGTCTTGCTCTGAGTAGAGGCTTCCGTCAGGCCACTCTGCCATAAAGGCCTGACTGGTGGAGGGCTGCAGTGATAGTTAACTTTATTGAACTTTATCCCATCTTCTTACTGCATCTGTGGAGCTTAGCCACAGTGATCTTTGGGTTCTTCTTTACCTCTCTCACCAAGGCTTTTCTCCCACAATTTCTCAGTTTGGCTGGACAGCCAGGTCTAGGAAGACTTCTGGTAATCCCCAAGTTCTTCCATTTAAGGATTATGGAGGCCACTGTGCTCTTAGGAATCATGATTACTTCAGAAATTCTTTTGTAACCTTGGCCATATCTGTGCCTTGAGACAATTCTGTCTCTGATCTCCTTGGCCTCATGATTCTCATTTGGTCTGACATGCACTGTGAGCTGTGAGGTCTTATATAGACAGGTGTGTGCCTTTACAAATCAAGTCCTATCAGTTTAATTAAACACAGCTGGACTCCAATGAAGGAATAGAATCATCTCAAGGAGGATCACAAGGAAATGGACAGCATATGACTTAAATATGAGTGTCTGAGCAAAGGGTCTTAATACTTATGACCATGTGATATTTCAATTTTCTTTTTTAATACATTTGCAAAAATTTCTACATTTCTGTTTTTTTTCAGTAAAGATGGGGTGCAGAGTGTACATTAATGAGAAACAAATGAACTTTTTTGAATTTACCAAATTGACTGCAATGAAGCAAAGAGTGAAAAATTTAAAGGGGTTGGAATACTTTCCGTATCCACTGTATGTTTAAATCATCTTCTTAATGAGAAAACTTTACTTACCGTATATACTCGTGTATAAGCCGACCCGTGTATAAGCCGACCCCCCTAATTTTGCCACAAAAAACTGGGAAAAATTATTGACTCATGTATAAGCCGGGTGTATAAACTGCCCTCCTGCTCTGTGCTGCCCCCGTCCTGCTCCTTGCTCCCCCATCCAGCTCTGTGCTCCCCCATTCTGCTCTGTACTCCCCCCTCCTGCTCCTCCTCCGCTGTGCCTCCATCCTCCCCTGTCCTGCTCCATGCTTCCCCGTCCTCCTCCACGCTTCCCTGTCCACCGATCTCCCCCCCCGTCCTGCTCCATGCTTCCCCCGTCCTCCGTTCTCCCCGTCCTCCTCTTATGCTTCCTCCGTCCACCGATCTCCCCCCCGTCCTGTTCCATGCTTCCCCGTCCTCCGTTCTCCCCCTGTCCTCCTCCATGCTTCCCCCGTCCTGCTCCAGCTTCCCCAGTCCTCCTCTATGCTTCCCCCGTCCACCGTTCTCCCCCCCGTCCTGTTCCGTGCTCCTTGTCCTCTCCTCCATCATACTCACCCCTCCCCGTGCCATCGCTGAGCGTCCCTGCAATCCTGCGTTCTCCCCGTCTTCCTGCAGCTCTCTCCAGCACTGAGCGGTGAAGTAATACCGCTCATTAAGGACATGAATATGGAGGCGACGCCCATGGGAGTGGCGTCGCGTCCATATTACATGACCTTAATGAGCGGGTATTACGTCACCCCTCAGTGCTGAAGAGCTGCAGGAAGACGGGGAGAACGCAGGATTGCAGGGACACTCAGCGATGGCACGGGGAGGGGTGAGTATGATCCCAGCCACCGGCTCCTGCCGCGGCATCCCCTCCCCCGCTGGTTTCTGCCCTATGACTCGTGTATAAGCCGAGGGGCATTTTCAGCACGAAAAAAGGTGCTGAAAATCTCGGCTTATACACGAGTATATACGGTATATCATTAACATTTGCACTTGAATTACATTGACACTTTTTTCACTTTAGTAAGCAATAAACAGAAGGAAGCAAAGTATGTTTGTGCCTCCTACTGTGAAAATTACATTCAATTAGTAATTTGTAGACGAACATAAGTTTGGAGACATATTTGCAAACATTTTGTAGCGTATCTCCATTTCAATTTGGGTGTCACGCCTTATACCATTCAGGTTACCATGGAAACACATCTACACATCCTTTTTATCCAAACCGAGTTCTATTTAATTGATACACTAATGTATTGCTTAATACTAAGTGTTAAGCAGTCTTTTGTTCCCGGGTCATATTTACGGTTCATGAATTTGCATAAAAGCATTTAATTACTCGAAACCAATCATTATTAGCAATTTTCTTTTTGTGGTTTAAAATAACTAATCCTTCATCCAACATTTCCAAAGCAAATATTTACACTATCAAAAAATAAGCTTTCTTTGCTAGGGGCTGCTATGTGTTTTGTGAAAAAAGAAAGGAAAAATGAAAATATGTTTTGATGAGACTCCAATAATATTATCTATATTATACAATTTTACAGATGGGAATTATAATAGGATACTAATCTTTTTATTTGTATTTTTAATGCATTCTGAATGCATAAATTCAACGTGAAAAAAACACCCTAGTAAGAACTTATATTTCTAATTTCTGTAAAGTACATACCCATTGGTATACATTTTGCTTTTTTTAAAAAAATCTGGCTTAAAATACAAAAGCATTTTTCACTTTAGGCACTGGAGCATGCACTATAGACTGCAGTTTGCTTGGTAGAGCTTTGTATGCAGATTCAGCTTATTTGGTCTCCGAGGCACAATACCATTGTTTAAAGTGGGTGTCCGGTCGAAATAGATGAGTCTGCAGTCACTCTGCATGATTTGCCAGTTTCTGAACCGGGACCGGAGGGTATGTATGCATTATACATACCCACAGCCAAAGACTGCCCAGTGGGCATGGCCTCGCTCCATACATTTGTATGGAGCGAGGCCATGTCCTCTAGTCCACCATGCCCACTGGATGGCCTCATCCCTAGTCGAGGTGCAGCCTCGCTCAATACAAATATATGGAGAGAGACGGGCTCTGGCCGGGGGTATGTATAACACATACATATCCGCCGGTAAAGGTTCAGAAACTGGTTAATCCTGTGCATGCGCTGGGCGGATTCATAAGTCTAAAATCACGCACAGTGACTGTAGACTTATCGATTTGGACCGGACAACCCCTTTTAGTCTAAAGACATTTATTGACTAATGACTTTCATTAATTGCAGCTCCCATAATGCAAGTAGCACATAGCTTCATACAGCTGGGCAAGACTGACAAGTTTTACTAAGTTGCAATTGGTGCTAAAGTTATATATTGATTGTTGATGTGTTATGCGTTGATGTGCAATTAAAAAAAAGTAGCGGGATTGTTCTCAAATAGACATCAATGGCATGTGGCTACAAAATTTAACCAATGTTGAACCACTGCACCCTCCTCTCATCACTAAAATAAAAGCTTTTGCCTTATGCAAGATATAACCGATAGAAGAGTGTTGTGAATGTTTTGGAAATGACTTCTGAGTTGGGGCTCCCTCTGGTGGTTGCTGAGGGTATTGAACCAGTGTTGAATAGTCCATCACCTGCGAGTGATGACTGGCAATCAGGAGAGACGGACTGGGCTGATATAATTGAGCTGCCTTCCCATGATCCTCGCCGGTGATCAATTGTTGTTTCCTGGTTCATTTGGAAGTCAGCTGGTGTCTTGCCTCCATCTGCTTCTTTCAGATAAGTTATTTGCTGCTTGTTTCTATCGTGTTTGCTATTTCCATTTTTTGTCTGCACTTTTGTGGGAGGTTAGCCGGGTTCCCCTCCAGGGGCCTGTGCTACTCTCTGTTTTTCAGTAGCCACTGTTTATTTGTTCAATTGCTCTGTCCCTGCTATTTGAGTGACTGCTGGTTAGCCGCTTGTTCACACCAGAGATCTGATTTAGCGGGTGGCGAGATCGTGTGATCTCAGCATTTTTGAAATCAGAAGTGTTGGAATTATTTCTGGGGTTTTGCTGGGTTGCAGATAGTATTCTGTCCGGTACTGTCCTATCTAGGCAGTGTTTGGCCCCAGCATTTGCTCACTCTATTTTCTGCCTGCGTTTGTAATTCGTCTTGTCTAACCACCATTATATGTATGGGGCTACCTATTCCTTTGGGGCTCTACTCCGGGGCAGTGAGCTTTCCTGTTTCTATCTTTCGGTGTAGCTAGCTCTCCGGCTGTGCCGAGGCGTCTAGGTCACCGTAGGTACGTCCCACGGCTGCTTCTAGTTGTGCGGTTAGTTTAGGGATCTACAACCCATTAGTTCCCAACTTCTCTGGGTGTTTGGCTGCCTTGGCTGTTTTTTGCTCCTGTCCTCCTCAGCTACCAAATCATAACAGAAGAGGATATGGGCCAGGACAAAATGTAGTAATACAGATAAGAAAATATAATAGACTTTATTGAGCACAAATCCTAAAAGCACAAAAAGTACAAATAGTTCCAACAATGCCGACAAATACTAAAATTGTTGGGTGAGCAGCAGTGGGAACCCCAAAGGTAAACACAATATATAAAATAATTATATGTTATATGCAATATAGTTGAGCAATATACATGAATAAGCATGCAATAGTATACAGACATGTAAATATACACGTGTCCATACAAAAAATGCTAATAGATAAGTAGCCCAAAAGCAGCAAATGTTACTAGTAATAAATATATGTAGTCAATAACAGAGGCGCTCCCCCAACAAACACCCTACTCGCGTTTCACAAATGCTGACATTTATTACGATCTGGGAATACAATTTTTAGTTGTTTGTCTAATACCAGAACATGTTTTATTCAGAGGCTTCATGGTTAGGCCATTATATTCAATGACAAAGCAAGAAACATCCTAGGGACAGATAAAAAGTTAACTGAAAGATAAATAGTATAGCAATTCCTGTGCACTTTATGCTAGCAGGCAGCAGAGGTCACATTGATTGGGCCTTTGCTGATTGGTAATGGCTGTGACCTAGTCATGGACCCTGTGCACTTCAATGTCTTATATAGTATAGAGATGTAAAGATGCAGCAAAGTTTAACTTGACAAATATCACGCCATCTTGATAAATTGTCACAAAAGGTTATGTAATTTAAAGGGAACATGTCCTGTCCAAAAACACTAATTACCTGCATGGAGATCTGCATCTAAATTACTTAAAAATCCTGCCTGGCTACCTTATTGGGGCAGTCGCTAAAGGGAGAAAACAAGCTTACATCCTCATTGTAGTCACTTGTTTCCAGTCATCATGGCGATGAAGAAAACTATTACAGTACTGTACTATACTGTGTGTGTTTTTACCACTCCCCTGCCACTTTGATTTACATCTTGTTCTGCACATATGCCCTATCTGTAATCACTCCCTGCACCGCTCCTATGACATGAAGCCAACTGCTATGGGGAGAGTATAAGTTCATTTTCTCCCTATAGCTACTGCCAAAGGAATGAAAAAAATGTCCATTCTCTTTCATCGATTGCTCCAGTCGCGTGATGTCAAAGCATCTGTTATGTGCAGCGAGATTAGTGAGGCAGAGGTATAAATACCACAGCTCTTTGCCATGACAGAGGCGGTCTGCGCCCAAATTCTGCAAGTGTTTGTGCTAGATTTCAAAGACGTCTGCGCCAACAACATAAGACTTGATTGATTAGTTAAATGGAATGGGAGTATTTTCTAAAATGACTTGGCGACTCCTCCTGGATACCTTACTGCCCCAATGACTTGGAGTAACGTCTAACACACATGAAAGCCAAGTTATTAATTTAAAACTGTAGAAAAACCCACAAAATTATATTTATCATGCCTGCAGGTACATGGTGTTACGTCTACAGGCAATTTTCTGATTTCAGGTTCCTTTTAATTAACAATTCTGGTATTACCTTAAATTGCAGAGTAGAATTTTGTACCTGAGCACTGGAGCCTTGGTGGAATTTCTACAACTACATCAACGGTGTGATGCAGCAGCAAAAAAGGCAAACACAGTTCTGGGAAGTCTTAAGAGAAGCATAGAGTTTAGATCACGTGAAGTCATTATCCCCCTCTACTCCTCTTTGGTCAGACCACATCTGGAATACTGTGTCCAGTTCTGGGCACCACATTTTAAAAAAGACAATGAAAAACTGAAGCAAATTTAGAGAACTACCAGGATGGTGAGTTGTCTGCAAACTATGTCCTACAAGGAACAGTTAAAGGATCTGGGAATGTTTAGCTTACAAAAAGGAAGGTTAAGAGGAGACTTAATTGCTGTTTACAAATATCTGAAGGGATGACACAGTGTAGAGGGATCATCATTATTCTCATTTGCACATGGAAACACGAGAATCAATGGAATGAAACTGAAGGGGAGAAGACACAGATTAGATATTAGAAAAAACTCTTTAACAGTGAGGGTGATCAATGAGTGGAACAGGCTGCCACGAGAGGCGGTGATTTCTCCTTGGAAGTCTTCAAACAGAGGCTGGACAGACATCTGTCTGAGATGGTTTAGTGAATCCTGCACTGAGCAGGGATTGGACATGATGACCCTTGAGGTCCCTTCCAACTTTAATATTATATGATGTTTTGAAAAATGAATTCACTATCACCTCAAATCTAAAAAGAAAATTTCCTAGTCAATTCTTGCCAATGCAACAAAATGCTGGCAATCCGTGGCTCTCATCTTCTCTACTCAGTTCAATCCTAATAGTTCAGGTACAGTCATTTTCACAATGAAGGCTCATTCACACATCCATATTTTCAGTCTGAGTGTGGTCCATTTTTCTCACAGACATGGACAGAACCAATATTATTCATATGGAAGTGCAGATGAACAATTTATTTCACTGACCAAATCTGTGTGTGAAAAAAATCACAGCATGCACTGGTTTCTTCCATGAATCGGAGGAGACACAACCATTCAAGTCTATGTGTACTAGAAAAAAATCAAATGCCATGCTGAGCCACACTACAGCGATTTTTACAGATAAATTGCAGTTCTGTAATATAGGACATTGTAAATGGTCCTGTAAAAACACAGATTACTTATGGACTGCACACTGAAAACAAGTGAGAATAAAAATCGTCTTGCTTTTCTGGATAAAACTCTCAATGATTTTTTCATACTGTCATGTGAATCTACCCCTAGGCCATGTGCACACGTTGCGTATATGGTGAGTTTTTTACCTCAGTATTTGTAAGCCAAAACCAGGAAGGGAGCAGTCAGAGGAAAAGTATACTAGAAACACATCACCACTTCTGTATCTTGTACTCACTCTTGGTTTTGACCTACAAATACTGATATATAAAACTTACCAAATACTACGTGGCCCTACAGTTCGATGCTCCCTGCCTCTGACACCAAACAGACCTCATAAGGGTTTTTGACACAGTAAGGTTTAGTCAATGCTGTGGGCAGCGAAGACTGGGTGGAAACAGTGAGATTCAGGACCTTAGACCTGTGAAGAAAAGATCAAACCGAGACTGTGTGGCCCTGAGGGGGAGCTGCATGAAGAAGGTGAGAACCATTTGGTATAATTTGTTTAAGGCTGGAGTCAAGCTAGCATATGGTATCTGATGCAAGAGCATTGGATATGCTTATGACTCTCAGCTCCTGCTCTGCTGCGAGCATAAGCCAAGTGCTATGCTACTGTGCTCCGATCCTCTCACGACAGAGGATCACTTTCTTTACATCTGTTGTTAGTCTAGTTATGTGTGTTTTGTGCCTTTTTTGTTTGCACCCTATTTTACCTATTTTTTCTCTAGCAACTACAGATGATTCATGAATTGCCCAGAAACAAGATCACAAACCAATGATTAAGGAAGTAAAGAAAACCTTGCAGTATGTATAAATAAAGGTACTGCCACACTACACAATCCCGCTAGCGATCTCGTTAGCGTCGCAAACTAATGAGATCGCTAGCGGGATTGTTTCTATATCGCTAGTGGCTACCTATTTTAGCGATGTCGTTAGGACGCTATCGCGGTTAGCGATCTCCTTAACGACTTAAGCGGTACAAAAGTACCGCTAAATCGCTAAAAAAGGTGCCACACTTAGCGATATATACTTACCCAGCGGGGCGCCAGCGACGAAAATAGGGTCCGGAACGATTCCAGCGACGAGCGAGATCACAGCAGGAAGCTCGTCGCTGGCAGATGCCGCACACAACAACATCGCTAACGGGATCGCTAAATAGTGACGTTTTTTAGCGACCCCGTTAGCGATGTTGTTTAGTGTGGCATACCCTTAAGTTCAACACCCAGATTCATCATTTGTCGGTATTTTTTAAAGTCACTTTCCTATTCTTGTCTTGTGGTATTAGTTGCCATTTTTGGTGCTAAATTTATGAAAATATGCCATGCGATTCATAAAGTACATTTTCCTGTGTTGAATTGCTTTTGCACCATTAAGTGTCAAAAGTCGCCAAAAAATGTATCAAAAGTTTTGACGTTCTCAAAAATACGGCAGCTGGTTGACTGGAGTGAAATTGCATCAAATTTTGAGACTTTTTAAAAAGTTGTAATTGATGAACCATCTGTTAGGGTTCGAGTTCCCGCTGCTGCACAAGGGGAGTCTCGAACCGGTCCCGCTGCGGTCCCCCATTCATCTCTGGCCGCAGTGGAGCCTGCTCAGCAGAGATGTCGGTCCCAGCGTCTTGCCCATTCCAGTACTGTGCAGAGACTTGCTGCTGCCTCTCCTGGATCTGCTATTATAGCCAGTACTGAAGCAGACGTCTTTGGGACGAAGTCCTGCGTTTTCCCTTCTGAGCATGCCCAGGGTAAGATCTCTCATTGGAGATCTGGGGTCACATGTTCAGGTACTGCAGCAGCTCCTATTGGTCCGCCAGGAAGGTCATGAAACTACATGTGTTTGGAACAGTTTCTCATTGGTCCTTGTTTCTGGCAGGTCCTGTAGCTGTTGCTATAAAAGGGTGGCATGGCTGGGCCGCCATGCGCTAATATCAATCATTATATGCTTTGCGCCAGTGTGGTCATGCGTGTGTGTGGTTAGGGCCTGGCTGAAATAAGCCCCTAGAATACCGACTTAATCGGTGAGGAGTTTGGTATGCTAGCTGGTCAGGGTCGGTGTCCTAGATGCCCTAGATTGCTGGCATAACCAGTGAGAAGTTTGATTGCCGTATTCAGGGTCTGGCGTTCAGACGCCATAGATTGCGGGTGACTCCCGCGAGGACATTAGCGCATGATCACGTTCTATGTTCACTTAGCTGTTCACTGTGTACCTGGGTGCCTGACAGGACACAGAAGTTTGTCTCAGCAGCTCTGTGATGTAACAGGGTTCGCTTTCAACGCTAGACAGCGCCCTAGCGTGTTTATTTTGCGACTCAGTGGTGTTAAGTGAGTTCGCAGACATCGCCATATAGCGCTGCGGCACTCCTTTTAGCGGCTCTGTGGAATAACAGAGTTCGCACATATTGCCACAGCGCGTTATGGCGTTTATTTTGGCGACTCTGCGGGATAACAGAGTTCGCTTCTTGCGCCATTTTACTAGCAGCAGGCTCCGCCTGCACGGTGGACCCCGGGCTGCGAACGCACCTCTCCACATCTTATATTTGGTGCGTTCCGCAGACCCTAACACCATCAACATCTGCAATTGCTAGACTCTGCCTACAAAAATGAAAACAAAACAAGGAAAGAACAGGCTAGTGCATATAAAATAGACTTCAAAAACGGTGCAAATAGAATAATGAATTGGGTACAAACAAAAAAGGTGCAAAACTAGACAAAAACAGGCGGGAACGCAATAATGAATAGGGGCCAATGTGCTTCATTCCATAATACTGCAGATATGGGGGGGTAAGCAGTGTTCCCTATTATAAAGTCCATTATATTTATTGATGAGTGCCGCAAGTTATTCTATACTTTTCTAAATTCTCAATATTCATTACTCACTGGGATCTAGAGAGATATCAGAACATAATAAGCCACATTCTATTTGCATTAAATAAACTCAAATTTTGACAGATTTGCTCACCCTCGCTGAGTAATTTTTATTATATATATTAGTTGTGCCTTGATATCACCTTTTGACAATAATGTTTTTCAATCCAATTATTTTGTCATAATTTCCATTTTTCTTGGTCTTATTTATAGTATTTATGACTAGGACATCACGAGTAGGGATGAGCAGACCAGTGGAAGTTCACGACCTGAACTTTAGTCCAAAATTTGGTTCAGGTGTAAGAACTGTACCCGAACTTGAACCAGAACCCAAACCTCATTGAAAAGAATGGAGGCCCAAACTTTGGATTTTCGAAAAAAATCTCTAAAAAAAAGTTCTATGAATCAACTATGATGTTTTCTGAATTCTTAGTTGGCTTGCTGCTACATTACTACAAAAATTGTAATATGGTTCTCATGGTAGCTTAATAGAATCAAAGAATTTTAGAAATGTTTTTTTTAACTATTTCTCGCCTTTTTCCTATTATCATGTCATGCTGTTCTTGTAAAAACAACTTCACATGCATATTTCTGAAGCTTAAAATCAAGATAGATATGAACATTAATGGAGAGATGTGAATTAACCCTCCTATTAAAATCACACCTGTAGTACAAATTACAGTGTATTAGTGATGAGAAAAAGCATTTTGTTTCACATACAAATGAGGGAGCTTCGCTGCATCCTTGGCATGGCCAAGGGTTCAGTGCTCCATTATGGGCACTTGGGTACTTAGGTACTGCTCCTTATCCTAACTGACATCACTCGTTCTCAGCAGACGAGTGCTTGCTGAAATCAAGCTGTGGTACACTGACACTGAAGAATAATTTCAAAGCTCAAAAAAGTGTGTGTACACAGTATGTGTGTGTAGGTGTGCCCTCTAGGGGTGAGTGGACCTATGAAATTTTGGGTTCTGGTGCCTGACCTGAATTTTATTCCAAAGTTTGGTTAGGGTACCAGAAATGTACCCGAACTTCAACCAAAATGTCATTGAAAACAATGGTGACTCAACCTTTGATCTGGAAAATATTCTCTCTCACTCTGGAACTATGAACATCACAACGGAATTCCAGAAGAAGCCTGTGTTCAGCGATTAGAACCGGACACTAACTGTTCGATACAAACTCCGAACTTTTCAGTTCAGGGTATCTCATCTCTAGTGCTCTCATCTGTGTGTGTCCTGTCTGCTGCTGCCTCTCATTACATTTTTGGGTGTATTGAAGTGGCAGATATAGATATTGACTGGGGATCAGAACGTGCCCACATTAACACAGTGTGAGCACTACCGGGCTCCTCACATTGAGTTCAGGCAGAGCACGCTCTTGGCAAGTGAACATTGGTATTCAGAATATGGGCATGTGCCAAGAATGAAAACTGAAGGGATGTAAAGGTGCAATGAGCCATTGGCCAAGCCAACGATATACACTGAATCACTCTCATTTGTATATGAAAAAAATGAATTTTCTTGCCACTAAAAGACCGCAATCTATCCTGCAGGTATGACTTGCATTGCTAAGTGAATTTGGCACATTTCACATACTGATTGCGCCATTCGATTATATTTGGAATATACATTTATTATGTTTCCTGATGTAAAATATACAGGTTTAAAATAATTTTGAAAATGTGATTAAGTATTTATTTGGATCTCTTTCTAGAGCATAAATCACTCATGTATGCCAGACAAGAGGTCTGTCTGCAAAGAGAGTTATTGGTACAGTTGCTATGTAGCCATAGGGGTTTTAGCTAGCAGAGACCAATTTTGAGCATTGTTATTTTATATGATTGGATATTTTCTGTCTCATTATTTGCCATTTTTATTGTTAGAGCTGTATTACAACATATAACTGGTAGCAGATCAGCGGGTGTAATAATAATTGGAAGATCAGTAACTCCCCTGAAACTCTGCAAAATAATAAAACTTTTATCCTTATTTGTGATAGTATTATCTTTAAGCTGCTGTGAAGTCTTTATTAGGCAGCATGCTGAACTAATTCCTGGCAATCGCAATCTACTAATTTACTAATGATCAGGAAATAGAGCAGAACATTTTTTTATGTATAAAGAGAGTAGAAGAAAATATAAAGTTTGACTATGATAGATCCCATGGAGAGTTATTTCAGTTGTCTGATCATTGAGTTATTACACAGGAATAGAGCCTCTGTAACACAATCAGTTGTCTTAGGGCTTTGGCTTAAAGGGGCTATAAGTCAAAAATATCACATCCGATAATGTTAAAAAACTGCAGGTATAGTGTTAATGTGCAGGTTAATAGCGTTAGAAAGGTACACAGCCACCATACAGAAAACCTGACACCCAAGAGAAAATAAACTTTCTTTCTCCCAGGAGCCGCCATTTTTAAGTCATAGAGGGTGCCGGTGTGGCTGCAGTCACTGCATACAGAACTGTGAGAGGAAGATTTAAGCATGCCCTGTCACGTTGACTGACAGCTGACCCTGTAGCTATGCCCTGCATATACGACTGGCAGTCAAGTGCCTAGGCTTTTTTACAGCTGCCACTCACAGTGATGTGAGCGGTGACTGTAGACTCGCTGGCACACTTCTATGACTGAAAGCCAGTGGCTCCCGAAAGGAATTATGTTCATTTTTTCTTCATGTAGGTTTAATTGATATTTTTAAATTGACAAATGGTTGTTGTTTACCTCTTATATCAGCTCCTGTGATTCATTGTACTGTTATCTTTGCAAAACAGGAATGCAGGGTCTCTGAACAATTATATTTGCTGATATGTTAATTACACATTGTACCAGGCCATGCAGTTTGTTGACTTGCAAAAATTTAAGGATAAACTAATCAAACAATGCGAGTTGATCTCATCACCACTTCCCCTTGACCTGTGAATAATGGCTTGAAGTACAGCGGTGAATTATAAAAAGAGGATATGCCTCTGTAACAATATACATACAGACATCTAAAACATCCAGAAATCCAGAGATCCAAAGAACCCCGAGACTCTTTATAAAGCCACTGACAAGAACACTCTACAGGATAGCTTCTAGATCATGGCTCCATTATGAGGGAAACAGATTTGACATTCTACAGGTTGAAATATGAGGGGACCAAGGCCCCGGCTAATGCAGAATACAGATCTGCTCCATTGACCATCACTTAACCCATGGATACATTTGGAGTAGGCAGGATTTGGACCGACCGATCACTGGAGCCCCATGGATATGTTTGGGAAAGCCAGAATTGTGAATTTTTAGAAATATGCTGAACCCAGTGAATTCAAACAATTTGAGTTTCTCTTCACCAAACTCCCTAATATGCTACCATGGTCATTTTACACATCAGAGAAATGAATCAATCAGAGAAGGATCATATGACCTGAGCATTGTCTGGGCATTCTTCCCCATAATGCTGTGCAGCGATCACATCACATGGCATGATACAGTCAATCAGGAGACACTATCATAGCCTGCATAAAAGCAGTAGAAGAGTGTGCAACAGCTATTTTATGGTGAATCTGGATTAAGAGAGTATATTACAGCTCACACAATGGCTACAGAGATAGGGAGTAGAAGCCTTAAAACACTAAAGAAACTGTGCAGGTTGCATGTGACAGCGCAGTACTGAGCAGATTTGAGTATAAGGATAAAAGAATAGTGTCATACAGGTGCATCTCACAAAATTAGAATAGCATCAAAAAGTTAACTTATTTCAGTTCTTCAATACAAAAAGTGAATCTCATATATTATATAGAGTCAATACAAACAGTGGTCAAATTCAAGTGTTTCAATGAATCCGTGGCAAGAGCAAATAAATTATCAGTATTACTGCAGCACCTGTGGCCAACATATTTGACCGTATCAGTTCAGTGCTGATTACATGTGTCCCCAGGTGCCAACCCAATATCTATGAAGTAATACATGCAAAATCCATGAAAAGAGAAGCACTCACCGTCCCATTAAAAAGACCACTTTATTGAAGTTGCTTAAAACATCAAAGGCAGGAGAATTCCATGTGGAGCTCAATGGACGACGGCTGTTTTGCACATTATGCGCTTCTAGGGGTCCTGAGTAGTGTTGAGCATTCCGATACTGCAAATATCGGGTATCGGCCGATATTGGCTGTATCGGAATTCCGATTCCGAGTTCCGATATTTTCGTCTTATCGGATACCGGAATCGGGATTGTCACTGTCACTGTCAGTGTCCGTCGGTCGGGTCTGTCAGGAGTCAGCGGCACTTACCTGGCAGAAGATCTCCGGCGGTCACGTCCTGGACTGCTTCATGGCCGCCATCCTCTTCTCCCCGGCGGTCACATGCAGTTTTCTCGCGATAACTGCAGTGACTGCTGGGTAATCGCGGCCGTAAAGCAGTCAGTCCGATGACGTCACTGCCGGGGAAGCAGGTAATCAGCTGTGCTGCGTTGCAATGACAGGCTCTGCCTGTCATTGCGATGTAGCAGAGCTGGATCGTCGTGGGACTGTCGTTATGGACTGCGTCGGACAGGTGGTATACTGTTGGTTTGTTTTTTTTCTTTTTTTACAGGAGATCGATGGCGTCGCAGGAATGAGAGAGTAATAAAAGAAATGAAAACTGTGTTGTCTCTTTTATTTCATTAAAAGACTTTTTTCTTGCTGTGTCTTTTTTTTATACATTTAATAACTTTGGGATTAATAATGGATCGGTGTCTTATTGACGCCTATCCATTATTAACCGGGCTTATTGTCACCGTGCAATCAACGGTGACAATAACCCCTTATTACCCCGCTTGCCACCGCTACAGGGCAAGTGGGAAGAGCCGGGTAAAGTGCCACAATTGGCACATCTTTTGATGCGCCAAATGTGGGGCTGCTGTAGCCTGGTATTATCAGGCTGTTGAGGGCCAAAATCCATGGGCCTTGACAGTCTTTTAATACCAGGCCGCAGCAGTCTGCATTTTACTGGCTGGTTAACAAAAATAGGGGGGATCCCCACGCCGTTTTTTTTTTCGAGGGGATCCCCTATTTTTGTTAACCAGCCAAGCTAAGCAGACTGGCTGTGGCCTGTTATTATCAGGCTTGCAAGGTCCATGGATATTGGATCCTTACCAGCCTGAAAAACCAGGCCTCAGCGGTCTGCTTCATCTGGCTGGTTAACAAAAATAGGGGGTACCCACGCCAATTTTTTTCGAGGGATCCCCTATTTTTGTTAATCAGCCAAGATATGCAGACTGCTGTGGCCTGGTATTATCAGGCTGGCAAGGTCCATGGTCTTGGCCCTTAACAGCCTGAAAATCCAGGCCTCAGCGGTCTGCTTCATCTGGCGGGTTAACAAAAATAGGGGGCCCCACGCCAATTTTTTTCGAGGGGATCCCCTATTTTTGTTAATCAGCCAAGATATGCAGACTGCTGTGGCCTGGTATTATCAGGCTGGCAAGGTCCATGGATCTTGACTCCTTAACAGCCTGAAAATCCAGGCCTCAGCGGTTTTCTTCATCTGGCTGGTTAACAAAAATAGGGGGGACCCCACGCCAATTTTTTTCGAGGGGATCCCCATTTTTGTTAATCAGCCAAGATTACAGACTGCTGTGGCCTGGTATTATCAGGCTGGCAAGGTCCATGGATCTTGGCTCCTTAACAGCCTGAAAAATCCAGGCCTCAGCGGTTTTCTTCTCTGGCTGGTTAACAAAAATAGGGGGGACCCCACGCCAATTTTTTCGAGGGGATCCCCTATTTTTGTTAATCAGCCAGATATACAGACTGCTGTGGCCTGGTATTATCAGGCTGGCAAGGTCCATGGATCTTGGCTCCTTAACAGCCTGAAAATCCAGCCTCAGCAGTCTGCTTCATCTGGCTGGTTAACAAAATAGGGGGGACCCCACGCCATTTTTTTTTCGAAGGGAACCCCTATTTTTGTTAATCATTCCCTCTGACGTCACTGATTGTGTCCCTGGCTGACCTGAAGTGAAAGTGGAAAGCAATCAATTAAGCTTTCCACTTTAAGGGGCCCCTCTCACATAGCGATATCGCTACCGAGATCGCTGCTGAGTCACTAGTTTTGTGACGCAGCA
>JARQOD010000001.1:949148787-949197607 GCA_033576555.1 Oophaga sylvatica | reverse complement strand
CCCTGCAGGTACATGTGTTACTCACGGGCAATTTTTCTGATTCAGGTTCCTTTTAATTAACAATTCTGGTATTACCTTAAATTGCAGAGTAGAATTTTGTACCTGAGCACTGGACCTTGGTGGAATTTCTACAACTACATCAACGGTGTGATGCAGCAGCAAAAAAGGCAAACACAGTCTGGGAAGTCTTAAGAGAAGCATAGAGTTTAGATCACGTGAAGTCATTATCCCCCTCTACTCCTCTTTGGTCAGACCACATCTGGAATACTGTGTTCCAGTTCTGGGCACCACATTTTAAAAAAGACAATGAAAAACTGAAGCAAATTTAGAGAACTACCAGGATGGTGAGTTGTCTGCAAACTATGTCCTACAAGGAACAGTTAAAGGATCTGGGAATGTTTAGCTTACAAAAAGGAAGGTTAAGAGGAGACTTAATTGCTGTTTACAAATATCTGAAGGGATGACACAGTGTTAGAGGGATCATCATTATTCTCATTTGCACATGGAAACACGAGAATCAATGGAATTGAAACTGAAGGGGGAGAAGACACAGATTAGATATTAGAAAAAACTCTTTAACAGTGAGGGTGATCAATGAGTGGAACAGGCTGCCACGAGAGGCGGTGATTTCTCCTTGGAAGTCTTCAAACAGAGGCTGGACAGACATCTGTCTGAGATGGTTTAGTGAATCCTGCACTGAGCAGAGGATTGGACATGATGACCCTTGAGGTCCCTTCCAACTTTAATATTATATGATGTTTTGAAAAATGAATTCACTATCACCTCAAATCTAAAAGAAAATTTCCTAGTCAATTCTTGCCAATGCAACAAAATGCTGGCAATCCGTGGCTCTCATCTTCTCTACTCAGTTCAATCCTAATAGTTCAGGTACAGTCATTTTCACAATGAAGGCTCATTCACACATCCATATTTTCAGTCTGAGTGTGGTCCATTTTTCTCACAGACATGGACAGAACCAATATTATTCATATGGAAGTGCAGATGAACAATTTATTTCACTGACCAAATCTGTGTGTGAAAAAAATCACAGCATGCACTGGTTTCTTCCATGAATCGGAGGAGACACAACCATTCAAGTCTATGTGTACTAGAAAAAAATCAAATGCCATGCTGAGCCACACTACAGCGATTTTTACAGATAAATTGCAGTTCTGTAATATAGGACATTGTAAATGGTCCTGTAAAAACACAGATTACTTATGGACTGCACACTGAAAACAAGTGAGAATAAAAATCGTCTTGCTTTTCTGGATAAAACTCTCAATGATTTTTTCATACTGTCATGTGAATCTACCCCTAGGCCATGTGCACACGTTGCGTATATGGTGAGTTTTTTTACCTCAGTATTTGTAAGCCAAAACCAGGAAGGGAGCAGTCAGAGGAAAAGTATACTAGAAACACATCACCACTTCTGTATCTTGTACTCACTCTTGGTTTTGACCTACAAATACTGATATATAAAACTTACCAATACTACGTGGCCCTACAGTTCGATGCTCCCTGCCTCTGACACCAAACAGACCTCATAAGGGTTTTTTGACACAGTAAGGTTTAGTCAATGCTGTGGGCAGCGAAGACTGGGTGGAAACAGTGAGATTCAGGACCTTAGACCTGTGAAGAAAAGATCAAACCGAGACTGTGTGGCCCTGAGGGGGAGCTGCATGAAGAAGGTGAGAACCATTTGGTATAATTTGTTTAAGGCTGGAGTCAAGCTAGCATATGGTATCTGATGCAAGAGCATTGGATATGCTTATGACTCTCAGCTCCTGCTCTGCTGCGAGCATAAGCCAAGTGCTATGCTACTGTGCTCCGATCCTCTCACGACAGAGGATCACTTTCTTTACATCTGTTGTTAGTCTAGTTATGTGTGTTTTGTGCCTTTTTGTTTGCACCCTATTTTACCTATTTTTTCTCTAGCAACTACAGATGATTCATGAATTGCCCAGAAACAAGATCACAAACCAATGATTAAGGAAGTAAAGAAAACCTTGCAGTATGTATAAATAAAGGTACTGCCACACTACACAATCCCGCTAGCGATCTCGTTAGCGTCGCAAACTAATGAGATCGCTAGCGGGATTGTTTCTATATCGCTAGTGGCTACCTATTTTAGCGATGTCGTTAGGACGCTATCGCGGTTAGCGATCTCCTTAACGACTTAAGCGGTACAAAAGTACCGCTAAATCGCTAAAAAAGGTGCCACACTTAGCGATATATACTTACCCAGCGGGGCGCCAGCGACGAAAATAGGGTCCGGAACGATTCCAGCGACGAGCGAGATCACAGCAGGAAGCTCGTCGCTGGCAGATGCCGCACACAACAACATCGCTAACGGGATCGCTAAATAGTGACGTTTTTTAGCGACCCCGTTAGCGATGTTGTTTAGTGTGGCATACCCTTAAGTTCAACACCCAGATTCATCATTTGTCGGTATTTTTTAAAGTCACTTTCCTATTCTTGTCTTGTGGTATTAGTTGCCATTTTTGGTGCTAAATTTATGAAAATATGCCATGCGATTCATAAAGTACATTTTCCTGTGTTGAATTGCTTTTTGCACCATTAAGTGTCAAAAGTCGCCAAAAAATGTATCAAAAGTTTTGACGTTCTCAAAAATACGGCAGCTGGTTGACTGGAGTGAAATTGCATCAAATTTTGAGACTTTTTAAAAAGTTGTAATTGATGAACCATCTGTTAGGGTTCGAGTTCCCGCTGCTGCACAAGGGGAGTCTCGAACCGGTCCCGCTGCGGTCCCCCATTCATCTCTGGCCGCAGTGGAGCCTGCTCAGCAGAGATGTCGGTCCCAGCGTCTTGCCCATTCCAGTACTGTGCAGAGACTTGCTGCTGCCTCTCCTGGATCTGCTATTATAGCCAGTACTGAAGCAGACGTCTTTGGGACGAAGTCCTGCGTTTTCCCCTTCTGAGCATGCCCAGGGTAAGATCTCTCATTGGAGATCTGGGGTCACATGTTCAGGTACTGCAGCAGCTCCTATTGGTCCGCCAGGAAGGTCATGAAACTACATGTGTTTGGAACAGTTTCTCATTGGTCCTTGTTTCTGGCAGGTCCTGTAGCTGTTGCTATAAAAGGGTGGCATGGCTGGGCCGCCATGCGCTAATATCAATCATTATATGCTTTGCGCCAGTGTGGTCATGCGTGTGTGTGGTTAGGGCCTGGCTGAAATAAGCCCCTAGAATACCGACTTAATCGGTGAGGAGTTTGGTATGCTAGCTGGTCAGGGTCGGTGTCCTAGATGCCCTAGATTGCTGGCATAACCAGTGAGAAGTTTGATTGCCGTATTCAGGGTCTGGCGTTCAGACGCCATAGATTGCGGGTGACTCCCGCGAGGACATTAGCGCATGATCACGTTCTATGTTCACTTAGCTGTTCACTGTGTACCTGGGTGCCTGACAGGACACAGAAGTTTGTCTCAGCAGCTCTGTGATGTAACAGGGTTCGCTTTCAACGCTAGACAGCGCCCTAGCGTGTTTATTTTGCGACTCAGTGGTGTTAAGTGAGTTCGCAGACATCGCCATATAGCGCTGCGGCACTCCTTTTAGCGGCTCTGTGGAATAACAGAGTTCGCACATATTGCCACAGCGCGTTATGGCGTTTATTTTGGCGACTCTGCGGGATAACAGAGTTCGCTTCTTGCGCCATTTTACTAGCAGCAGGCTCCGCCTGCACGGTGGACCCCGGGCTGCGAACGCACCTCTCCACATCTTATATTTGGTGCGTTCCGCAGACCCTAACACCATCAACATCTGCAATTGCTAGACTCTGCCTACAAAAATGAAAACAAAACAAGGAAAGAACAGGCTAGTGCATATAAAATAGACTTCAAAAACGGTGCAAATAGAATAATGAATTGGTACAAACAAAAAAGGTGCAAAACTAGACAAAAACAGGCGGGAACGCAATAATGAATAGGGGCCAATGTGCTTCATTCCATAATACTGCAGATATGGGGGGGTAAGCAGTGTTCCCTATTATAAAGTCCATTATATTTATTGATGAGTGCCGCAAGTTATTCTATACTTTTCTAAATTCTCAATATTCATTACTCACTGGGATCTAGAGAGATATCAGAACATAATAAGCCACATTCTATTTGCATTAAATAAACTCAAATTTTGACAGATTTGCTCACCCTCGCTGAGTAATTTTTATTATATATATTAGTTGTGCCTTGATATCACCTTTTGACAATAATGTTTTTCAATCCAATTATTTTGTCATAATTTCCATTTTTCTTGGTCTTATTTATAGTATTTATGACTAGGACATCACGAGTAGGGATGAGCAGACCAGTGGAAGTTCACGACCTGAACTTTAGTCCAAAATTTGGTTCAGGTGTAAGAACTGTACCCGAACTTGAACCAGAACCCAAACCTCATTGAAAAGAATGGAGGCCCAAACTTTGGATTTTCGAAAAAAATCTCTAAAAAAAGTTCTATGAATCAACTATGATGTTTTCTGAATTCTTAGTTGGCTTGCTGCTACATTACTACAAAAATTGTAATATGGTTCTCATGGTAGCTTAATAGAATCAAAGAATTTTAGAAATGTTTTTTTAACTATTTCTCGCCTTTTTCCTATTATCATGTCATGCTGTTCTTGTAAAAACAACTTCACATGCATATTTCTGAAGCTTAAAATCAAGATAGATATGAACATTAATGGAGAGATGTGAATTAACCCTCCTATTAAAATCACACCTGTAGTACAAATTACAGTGTATTAGTGATGAGAAAAAGCATTTTGTTTCACATACAAATGAGGGAGCTTCGCTGCATCCTTGGCATGGCCAAGGGTTCAGTGCTCCATTATGGGCACTTGGGTACTTAGGTACTGCTCCTTATCCTAACTGACATCACTCGTTCTCAGCAGACGAGTGCTTGCTGAAATCAAGCTGTGGTACACTGACACTGAAGAATAATTTCAAAGCTCAAAAAGTGTGTGTACACAGTATGTGTGTGTAGGTGTGCCCTCTAGGGGTGAGTGGACCTATGAAATTTTGGGTTCTGGTGCCTGACCTGAATTTTATTCCAAAGTTTGGTTAGGGTACCAGAAATGTACCCGAACTTCAACCAAAATGTCATTGAAAACAATGGTGACTCAACCTTTGATCTGGAAAATATTCTCTCTCACTCTGGAACTATGAACATCACAACGGAATTCCAGAAGAAGCCTGTGTTCAGCGATTAGAACCGGACACTAACTGTTCGATACAAACTCCGAACTTTTCAGTTCAGGGTATCTCATCTCTAGTGCTCTCATCTGTGTGTGTCCTGTCTGCTGCTGCCTCTCATTACATTTTTGGGTGTATTGAAGTGGCAGATATAGATATTGACTGGGGATCAGAACGTGCCCACATTAACACAGTGTGAGCACTACCGGGCTCCTCACATTGAGTTCAGGCAGAGCACGCTCTTGGCAAGTGAACATTGGTATTCAGAATATGGGCATGTGCCAAGAATGAAAACTGAAGGGATGTAAAGGTGCAATGAGCCATTGGCCAAGCCAACGATATACACTGAATCACTCTCATTTGTATATGAAAAAAATGAATTTTCTTGCCACTAAAAGACCGCAATCTATCCTGCAGGTATGACTTGCATTGCTAAGTGAATTTGGCACATTTCACATACTGATTGCGCCATTCGATTATATTTGGAATATACATTTATTATGTTTCCTGATGTAAAATATACAGGTTTAAAATAATTTTGAAAATGTGATTAAGTATTTATTTGGATCTCTTTCTAGAGCATAAATCACTCATGTATGCCAGACAAGAGGTCTGTCTGCAAAGAGAGTTATTGGTACAGTTGCTATGTAGCCATAGGGGTTTTAGCTAGCAGAGACCAATTTTGAGCATTGTTATTTTATATGATTGGATATTTTCTGTCTCATTATTTGCCATTTTTATTGTTAGAGCTGTATTACAACATATAACTGGTAGCAGATCAGCGGGTGTAATAATAATTGGAAGATCGGTAACTCCCCTGAAACTCTGCAAAATAATAAAACTTTTATCCTTATTTGTGATAGTATTATCTTTAAGCTGCTGTGAAGTCTTTATTAGGCAGCATGCTGAACTAATTCCTGGCAATCGCAATCTACTAATTTACTAATGATCAGGAAATAGAGCAGAACATTTTTTTATGTATAAAGAGAGTAGAAGAAAATATAAAGTTTGACTATGATAGATCCCATGGAGGGTTATTTCAGTTGTCTGATCATTGAGTTATTACACAGGAATAGAGCCTCTGTAACACAATCAGTTGTCTTAGGGCTTTGGCTTAAAGGGGCTATAAGTCAAAAATATCACATCCGATAATGTTAAAAAACTGCAGGTATAGTGTTAATGTGCAGGTTAATAGCGTTAGAAAGGTACACAGCCACCATACAGAAAACCTGACACCCAAGAGAAAATAAACTTTCTTTCTCCCAGGAGCCGCCATTTTTAAGTCATAGAGGGTGCCGGTGTGGCTGCAGTCACTGCATACAGAACTGTGAGAGGAAGATTTAAGCATGCCCTGTCACGTTGACTGACAGCTGACCCTGTAGCTATGCCCTGCATATACGACTGGCAGTCAAGTGCCTAGGCTTTTTTACAGCTGCCACTCACAGTGATGTGAGCGGTGACTGTAGACTCGCTGGCACACTTCTATGACTGAAAGCCAGTGGCTCCCGAAAGGAATTATGTTCATTTTTTCTTCATGTAGGTTTAATTGATATTTTTAAATTGACAAATGGTTGTTGTTTACCTCTTATATCAGCTCCTGTGATTCATTGTACTGTTATCTTTGCAAAACAGGAATGCAGGGTCTCTGAACAATTATATTTGCTGATATGTTAATTACACATTGTACCAGGCCATGCAGTTTGTTGACTTGCAAAAATTTAAGGATAAACTAATCAAACAATGCGAGTTGATCTCATCACCACTTCCCCTTGACCTGTGAATAATGGCTTGAAGTACAGCGGTGAATTATAAAAAGAGGATATGCCTCTGTAACAATATACATACAGACATCTAAAACATCCAGAAATCCAGAGATCCAAAGAACCCCGAGACTCTTTATAAAGCCACTGACAAGAACACTCTACAGGATAGCTTCTAGATCATGGCTCCATCATGAGGGAAACAGATTTGACATTCTACAGGTTGAAATATGAGGGGACCAAGGCCCCGGCTAATGCAGAATACAGATCTGCTCCATTGACCATCACTTAACCCATGGATACATTTGGAGTAGGCAGGATTTGGACCGACCGATCACTGGAGCCCCATGGATATGTTTGGGAAAGCCAGAATTGTGAATTTTTAGAAATATGCTGAACCCAGTGAATTCAAACAATTTGAGTTTCTCTTCACCAAACTCCCTAATATGCTACCATGGTCATTTTACACATCAGAGAAATGAATCAATCAGAGAAGGATCATATGACCTGAGCATTGTCTGGGCATTCTTCCCCATAATGCTGTGCAGCGATCACATCACATGGCATGATACAGTCAATCAGGAGACACTATCATAGCCTGCATAAAAGCAGTAGAAGAGTGTGCAACAGCTATTTTATGGTGAATCTGGATTAAGAGAGTATATTACAGCTCACACAATGGCTACAGAGATAGGGAGTAGAAGCCTTAAAACACTAAAGAAACTGTGCAGGTTGCATGTGACAGCGCAGTACTGAGCAGATTTGAGTATAAGGATAAAAGAATAGTGTCATACAGGTGCATCTCACAAAATTAGAATAGCATCAAAAAGTTAACTTATTTCAGTTCTTCAATACAAAAAGTGAATCTCATATATTATATAGAGTCAATACAAACAGTGGTCAAATTCAAGTGTTTCAATGAATCCGTGGCAAGAGCAAATAAATTATCAGTATTACTGCAGCACCTGTGGCCAACATATTTGACCGTATCAGTTCAGTGCTGATTACATGTGTCCCCAGGTGCCAACCCAATATCTATGAAGTAAATACATGCAAAATCCATGAAAAGAGAAGCACTCACCGTCCCATTAAAAAGACCACTTTATTGAAGTTGCTTAAAACATCAAAGGCAGGAGAATTCCATGTGGAGCTCAATGGACGACGGCTGTTTTGCACATTATGCGCTTCTAGGGGTCCTGAGGGAGAAAGGAAATGACGAGGTCCATATACCGGCACTGGTATAGGACCTCCCCCTTCATGACATCACCTCTATATGGGAGAAACAAAGCTCTCCAGCCTATTAAATAGACATATAATGCACAAATTAAAAGAGCAAATCCAAAAACGGAAGTTATGAGCAATGCAAAATAGAGTATAATGACTATAAGAATTCAGACATATCAATTTTATCATTAAAACCTGTTATGCCCTGGGCCCTTGTGCGCATGATCCATCTCACTTCCCTTCTGTATAATAGTTTGTGAAGATCTCCTCCCTGGGGTGGTAACACTACTCTCCAATTCAGCAAAATGTAGAGCCTCTGGGTTACCCCCATGACTTTCCCTCATATGGTTTATCAATCTCAGGGCACCCTTGCCTGATTGTATTGAATTGAAGTGCTCGCGGAATCTAACAAAAAGAGGGCGAATCATCTTGCCAATATAAAAAACTTGCTGTTAGGGTTGGTGGAACGCACCAAATGAAACATATATAATAATAATAAGGTGCGTTCGCAACCCGGGTTCCACCATGCATAGATGGACCTGCTGCTAAGCAATGGCGAAACAAGGCGGCGGTTGAACGCCGACAACACGCGGGTTAGATGTCACCCGGTATGAACAACGCCGAACTCTGTTGCTTCACAGAGCCACAGCAACAAAGTAATAGAACGCTGTTCCCTGTTGCACATCACAGGACATAGTTGATATGGCGAGAGTGAGGTCTCTGCGATCAACCCCTAGAACGCACGGACTTGAGTCTGACTGGACCCACAATGCGCACGGTGTTGCACAGGTGATGCCACTACTTGGGGCTGAGTGGTAGCAAAATACAGCTAACTAAGGCGCACCAGGATTGGGCGAAAAATAAGAGCAACAGCTCAACTGACCGCAGAGCGGTACCAAATGATGGGTGCCAGAGCACGTGGACTGACTGTGCCCTGCAAACAGCCCATGCTAAGCAGCACACGTGGCCAAGACAGGCGCTAGGCCAAGCCGAGTAAAAACCTGCCTGACTAGGGAAGACTAGGCGATCATACACGCTGACAGTGCGACAGGTTCTCAGCCCAAACACACGTGTATACACAGAATGGTAGCATATTCACTCGCTCACACACACCACATGGTTTATACTAGCTGTGCAATCCTTTTATTACCGCAGCCTTCCAGGACTTTGCTGATGGCCCAATCTGCACTGCATCAGGACCTGAGCATGTAACCTCTGAACACCAATGAGTGGTTGTCTCACAGAGATGCTCAGATTGAGAAAAGCAGGACTTAGTCCCAGGAACATCCGCTCGCCGCTGACTAATGCTGGTTGCCAAAGCTGAACCGGGGGCGGCAGCAGCAACAAAATGCATAGCATTAACCTGATCAAGGCGCTGGGACCGACGTCTCCGCTGAGCAGGATCCTCTGTGGCTGAAAAAGAATGGGAGACCGCAGAGGACGTGGCTCGAGATTCTCCCTGTGCAGTGTGGGGTCTTGACGCCTAACACTTGCATGAGCAAAATACGATATTCTCTTTATAGCACGTCCTACAAGAAATAAACTCACGAACCTGATGTGATACAGCCCCTATTTGAATGGATCATGCTGTGGGATGAAAAGGGCAAAATGAACAATGTCCACATCTGAAATTGCCCTTTGGTATGCTTGATCTTAACCAATTGTTTGAATGATTTTTGATGCGATTATGTACCAAAATATCTTTTAAATTTGTTGTGCGCCTGCACGAAATGCCACAATATCAGTTAACTATATGTCCCTCTCCAAGATATGCCAATTTTTATTTATCACAGATCTGATGTATTTATCCATAGGACCATGTTTAAAACTAAATACAAATTTATTACCCTCATCTTTGTTGTTTCTGTCATTCTCAATACCCCTGGTTGGATTATCCTGTGGCTTGTTAATAGCCCTATTCAGGGATGTATATAACAGAGGTCTCGGATAGCCGTTTTCTACAAATGTTTGATTTAAATCCGAAGACTGTTCTCTAAATCTACATGGATTGCTGTTAATCCTCTTGAGTCTCAAGAACTGGCTTTAAGGTAAAGATTTCTTTGTATAGTGAGGGTGGCCAAGAAAAGTCTCGCAAGGAATGTAAAAATTAATTTGTATCCTTAACATAAGAAGGAATGCCCTTTAGTAAGAGATGGAGTAACCAATCCATGTATTGGGATAGGGGCTCAGTGAGCGAGCCTATCCCAAATGCGATTGGACGACCTGGGGGGGATGTAAGTGATTTATGTGTTTTCGGTATATGATACCAATATGGTTTGCAGGGGAAATCTGTTCTGGAGAACACTCGCCTCCACCTGCTTTCTGAGGAAAGTGTGTAACTCTTTTTCGAATTTGTTTGTTGGATCCTGTTGTAATTTCTGGTATTTTCATCAGACAATTGTCTGTGTGCCTGTAAAAGATATTGATCAACAATACTATATTCCCGCCTTTATCGACTGCTCTTATGGCAGTGTCTTCCCAACTCTTTATGTTAGTTAAAGCTCACTGTTCCGAGCTGGTTAGATTAGAGGGTAATTTTGGGTAAATCAAAGCCTCCATGTCTTTGATGACTTGTTTCAAAAAAATCAATAATATTCCTTGGGGAATGTAGGTGGATCTAACTCCACCCGTGAAAGGTTTCATTTGTGTCTGTCGAGAGTATCCGTCATCCATCATGGGAGTCGCAGCAAGGCTTAGCAAAATAGCTGAGTCCTCCCTGACGCATGACAAGGAACCCTCACCCAGACCATCAACTACAAAATCAAGTGGACCTAAGTGACATGGATTTTCTCCTTCCTGAGTGGATGCAGTCACCTGTTGAGAAGAAATAAACAATTTTTGTAAATTAATTTTTCTAATTGCGTAAAACAAGTCCACATTTAAATTAAAATCGGTCAAATCAAAATCATTTGGTACACAAAAACCTAATCCTTTTGAAAGCACCAATAAATGTGCCGAATCCAGGGTATGGTCTATGAAGTTGACGACCATATCTGTGGGAAAATCTTTAACTGTCTCTATCCCCATAAGACTTGTTTCCTTAAGCGAATTTTGGTGGCATTTTGCCCTCCTACCGCTTGTCCGAGTTCTTCTCCTAAAGGGGGCAGTGTGGTAGTGGTTGGCGTTATGTGGGATGGTAAAGGGTGGTTTATCAAAACTGCCATATCTTCATTTGCACTTGAGTCAGAATCAGCTGTTAAATAGTCTCCCTTAGCTCTCCTATTACCACCTCCACTGGCTCTAAATGATTGAAGTTCCTTTGAGCCGGTTTGTTTTTGCTCCAAGAAAAAATGTGACCTGAGTCGAAATCCCCTTTATCTCTAATGAACTTATCACGTTTCTTTTGTTTCGTCTCAGTCTGAATGGGTACCAATTTTCTATCCAGCTTCTTGCTAAACAAAGACCACTGATTGTCCGTCAGCCTGTATTGTAACTCCTCCTTTGCCTTTGTGAGTTCTATGTTCACTTCATCATAGTTCTGAGTGAACTTGAATTTTAGTACAATATTTAATAAGTCATGTGAACATTTCAAGAAATGTTTTTCCCATTCAGTGATAAAATCCTTGTTGTCTTTAAAATGTGAGATTTCTTTGAAGACCCTCAGACCATGAGGAACTCTCCCACAGTCAACATAAGAATTCAAAGAATTATTAGTCCAGAAGAGTTTCACCTCTTGTTCTGCCAAGTTCATCAGTTTGTATTCTAGTGTCTTAGTACTCAATATTTATAGCTCACCTTGTTGCTCACAATCTAAAAAAATAGGTGTCCACATTCTCTTGTCCTGCATCAAAGCCATTAGGTGGGGACAATGTTTCTGGCTCCATTGTGGTAGTCAGTCAAATCAGGATCCCACAGCGTGTTCTTGTAAAATGAAGGTGACTAATAAAACACATAGGACCTTTACCAGCAGATGACATAGCTCCTCAAACCATCACTAACTGTGGAAACTTGTCAGACCTAGACATCAAGCAGCTTGGATTGTCTGTCTCTCAACTCTTCCTCCAGACTCTGGGACCTTTATATCCAAGGTCTAGTGTGAAGTAGAGACGAGCGACTTTGCATCCGGGAGGGTCGAGTCGGATTTCGGACCATCCGACTTTACCAAAAGTCGAGTCGAACGAACATAGTCCGAACGGCCGACTATCTGCCAAGTATCGTCAAAAGTCGGAGCTCAGACCGAAACCCGATCCCAATGCAAGTCAATGGGGAATGAAAGTTGGCTGTGAGTGGAGGACAGTAAACACACCTACAGTGCCCATTTCAATGCCAACGACATCAATTCTTATTACTTAAGCTTGTCAACCTTAATTTATTTTATAATAATAGTAACGCATTGAAAACTGGGGGTTATTTGGCTAAAGTTGTGGGGGGTACAGCCCAGTTAAGGAGGTGGAAAAGCTGGCATATGTTGAGGTGTAGGCTGGACGTTCAGCAGCTGCAAATGGAGGAATTTGAGAAGTCGGAGGAAGAGGAGGACAAAGCGAGCCATTTTGCTGGCAACCTATGTGTCTGTTAGGGTCTGCGGAACGCACCTAATAGATATAGTAGAGAGGTGCGTTCGCAGCCCGGGGTCCACCGTGCAGGCGAAGCCCGCTGCTAGTAAGATGGCGAAAGTAGCGAACTCTGTTATCCCGCAGAGTCGCTAAAATAAAAGCCGTAGCGTGCTGTGGCAGTAAGTGCGAACTCTGTTAATCCCCAGAGCCGCTAATGGGAATGCCACAGCGCTATATGGCGATAGGTGCGAACTCACTTAGCTTCAGTGAGCCGCAAAGTAAAACGCTAGGGCGCTGAACCAGCGTTATAAAGCGAACCCTGTTGCGTCACAGAGCCGCTGAGAAAAAGACTGTGTCCTGTTAACACCACAGGGATACACAGATAACTGCTGTGCGGATAGCAGTCCGTGATCATGCAGACAGCAACACATTCAAGCAATCTCCTCACCGGAGAAGCTGGTATTCTAGGGGCTTATTTCAGCCAAGCCCTAACCACTTGCACTCAAATCTCCTCACCGAAGGTGCCAGTATTCTAGGGGCTTATTTCAGCCGAGCCCTAACCACATGCGTGCATCATCACACTGGCGCAAAGCACATAATGCAATTGATACTAGCGCATGGCAGCCCAGCCATGCCACCCTTTTATAGTAACAACTACAGGACCTGCCAGAAACAAGGACCAATGAACTGTTCCAGAACACCAGTAGTCACAGGACCTTCCTGGCGGACCAATAGGAGCTGCTGCAGTACCTGAACATGTGACCCCTGATCTCCAATGAGAGATTTCACCCTGGGCATGCTCAGAAGGGGAAAACAAGGACTTGTCCTAAAGACGTCTGCTTGCCGCTAACCAGTACTGGCCACAATAGCAGAGCCTGGAGAGGCAGCAGTAATCCTCTGCACACTGTTAAACTGGGCGAGACGCTGGGACCGACGTCTAAGCTGAGCAGAATCCACCGCGGCCGGAAACGGATGGGAGACCGCAGTCGGGATGGCTCGAGATTCCCCTTGTGCAGAAGCTGGAACTCGACCCCTAACAGTGTCATCAGGGGAAGGTGGTACAAAATCCTTTGAAACCCAGACATGGTTCATTTTAGTGAAGGTGAGATCACCTACATTTTGGGTAGACAGACGGGTCCTTCTTTCTATCAGGATTGATCCAGCAGCACCGAAAACTCTTTCTGATAGCACACTACCAGCAGAGCAAGTGAGCTCCTGTTAGGCATATTGTGCCAATTCAGGCCAGGTGTCCAGTTTACCGGCTCAGTAGTCAAAGGGGTATGAACATCGATAGGGGAGGAGAGGAAATTTTGAACCATAGTTGACAACTGCTGTCTCCTGTCTGTTGCAATCGATTCAGTATTACCAGTCGTGTGAGCGGTACTCGAGAAATCAGTCCACAACATGGTCATGAAACCCCTGTCTCAACGCCACTTCGACTGTGTGCACCACGAACACCACTTCCATGTTGCCCAGTACGGCTCGTGGTAGAACCTGCACCGCTGCTGTGTGCTGGGAATGCCTCTAACAAACGGTTTACCAGAGTTGCTTGTTTGTTTGCCAATATTAGCTCTAGGTTCTCCTGTGGCATGATGTTCTGTAATTTGCCTTTATAGCGTGGATCGAGGATGCTGGCCAACCAGTAGTCGTCATCCTTCATAATTTTGGCAATGCGGGGGGTCCCTTTTTAGAATCCGCAGGAGATAATCACACATCTGTGCCAATGTTCCAGGTGTCAATGATGCACTGCCAGTGGTGGGTGGAGGAGCACTTTATGCCAAATACACATCCCTCCAGTCACACACAAACCCTGTATCTGACCTTGGCAAGCCAACATTTTCTTTTGCCCCCTGAGAAGCATCCTCCTCCTTCAAAATAATCATCTCCCTCATCCTCCTCCTCCTCTTTCTCTTCTTCCTCCACCTCGTCCAGGACAGTTCCCTGAGCAGACAATGCCTGACTGTAATCAAGGCTTCCCTCCTCCTCCTCGCTGCAGACGCCTGATCCTTAATGTGCATCAAAGTTTGCATGAGCAGACGCATAAGTGGGATGCTCATGCTTATGATGGCGTCGTCTGCGCTTACCAGCCGTGTGCATGCCTCAAAACACTGAAGGACTTTACAGAGGTCTTTCAGCTTTGACCACTGCACACCTGACAACTCCATGTCTGCCATCAAACTGCCTGCCCGTGTATCCTCCCACAAATGCATTACAGCCTGGCTCTGTTCGCACAGCCTCTCAACCATGTGCATGGTGGAGTTCCACCTTGTTGCAACGTCTGTGATTAGGCGGTGCTTGGGGATGTGGAGCGATCGTTGCAGCCTTTGCATACGACTGGAGTCTACAGGCGAGCGACGGATGTGCGAGCACAGTCTTCGCACCTTATGGAGCAGGGCTGGTAACTCTGGATAATTATTTATGAAGCACTGCACCACTAGGTTCAAGGTGTGAGCCCGGCAAGGTATTTGTCTGCGTTTGCCAGGGCTATGGCCACCACAAAATTACGGCCATTATCACTGACTACCTTGCCTGGCTCAAGATATAGACTGCCCAGCCATGACTCAGTTTCTCACTGCAAGTAGTCGGCCAGTACCTCCACGGTGTGTCTGTTGTCACTCAAAGACATCATCTTTAAAACAGCTTGCTGATGCTTACCACTAGCTGTTCGATAGTGGGACACCTTGTGTGCAACACTGGCAGCTGCGGATGGAGTGTGCATGCGACTGCGCTTTCTCGATGAGCTTTCGCTTCTGGAGGAAGAGGAAGAGGAGGGTCGAACGCCTACAGCCAACTGTTGCCTATACCGTGGGCTAGGCAGCACTGTCCCACCGCCGCTGTCCCCTGTGGACCCTGCATCCACCACATTCACCCAGTGCGCAGTGATGGACACGTAATGGCCCGGTCCATGCCTACTGGCCCATGCATCTGTTGTGAGGTGCACCTTTCCACTCACTGATTGTTTGAGTGCATGGACAATGCAGTCTTTCACATATAGGTGGAAGGCAGGGATGGCTTTTCTAGAAACGAAGTGCCGACTGGGTAGGTCACAGCGTGGGACAGCGTAGGTCATGAGCTCTCGGAACGCTGCACTTTCAACGAAACGGAAGGACATCAACTCTAATGAGATCAGTTTGGCAATGTAGGCGTTCAAAGCCAGTGAGGTTTTGTAGTCCGTCCACGCTTGCAAGTGCATGGTGTTTACATGTCTAAGCATGCAACTGGTATTCAAATTTCAGAAATTTTTCCCTCTGCTAAAGGTCCTTCCGCACTTTTTACAGATAAGCTTTGCCTCATCAATAGGATTTTGGTCAAAAAATGCCACTGCACTCTTCCTACTATGGGAAAACTTTTCAGGGGATTGCACGCTGTGCTAATTTGACCATCTGGCCAAGCTGTCCTGCAACTCTTTTTGTTTTTTAACACCTTTTTGGACTACTACTGGCCTGCCAGAAAACCCCAGCTGCGATGTCGATGCCTGCTGCGGATCCTCCTCCTCTTCTGAGCTATTGCCAGTGGCACCCTCTTCCTCAATGGATGCCAATCCAGGTCAATAACTGGGTCATCCATCACCTCCTCTTCAATTTCATCTACACCTTCCTCTGTGTCAACGTGTAAGGTGGTATAGTATGCGGGAAGGGGCACCTGAGTTTCATCAGGGTCAGAATCTGGCTCAGTAGACTGCGAGGGCAATGCAATGCTCTGGGTGAATGTACCAGCAGAATCATCTAGCAGTGACTGTGCATCAGTACACTCCATGTCATATTCTTCTTGGACTGGGGAATTCAGGATTTGACTTGATAAGTTAGGCGTGGTATGTGAAAAAAGCTCCAGGGAGTAATCTGAAGTGTGGCCTGCGGCATCCTTCACTTTTGGTGGGGGGTGAAGGACACAAGGAAAAGTGTTGTTCCTGACCAGGAGCCTGCATGACTCAGTGATGACTCAGTGCTCACTGACGACTCAGTGCTTGCAGTTTTTGAACCTACAGAAGAGGAGGCGATAGAGCTGGAGGCTGTTTCAGCAATGTAAGCCAAAACCTGTTCCTGATGCTCCGGCTTTAAAAGCGGTTTACCTACTCCCAGAAAAGGGAGCCTTCCAGGCCTTCTGGGGCCAGACTATGACGCAGGCTCAACACCTCCTGCCTTAGGTGCTATTGTGCTTTTGGCACTACCAGCAGATGCACCACCACTACCATCGGTACAAGCTGCCCCCCCCCGCTCACGTCCGCGGCCTCTTCCACCATACTTCCTCATGTTTGGGAAAATGTACCAAAAATACCAGCAGATATATGGTACTGTATGAGGAGCGTACAGCTGTATACGGTGTAGGGAAAAATTTAAATCTCCGTATATATTTACGGAGTCACACACAGATGCTCACTCAGTATGTATTTGACCGTAATACCAGCAGATATACAGCACTGTATGAGGAGTGTACAGCTGTATACAGTGTAGGCGAAAATTTAAATCTCCGTATATATTTCCAGAGTCACACACAGACGCTCTCTCAGTATGAATTTGACCGTAATACAAAGAGCAGATATACGGTACTGTATCAGAAGCGTACAGCTGTATACGATGTCAGGGAAAATTTAAATCTCCATATATATTTACGGAGTCACACACAGACGCTCACTCAGTATGTATTTGACCATAATACCAGCAGATATACAGTACTGTATGAGGAGCGTACAGCTGTATACAGTGTAGGGGAAAATTTAAATATCCGTATTCATTTCCGGAGTCACACACAGATAGTCAGCATGTTTTTTCCGTGATACCAGCCGGTACATGGTAGAGTGTAAGGAGCGTACAGCTCTATACGGTGTGGGAAAAAATGAACGGTCGGTAACTGTGCAGAAAAAAAGAATAAAAGTATTAGTGCTGTGTAAAAAGCAGTCTGCACAGCAGTGTACACACAGCAATACAGCTAGCAGGCAGCCTAATAACCAGCGCTGCTGCACACAAGAAAATCCTCGACTGTCACTGCACACTAACTGTACAGCACAATTGCTATCAGCACAAGCACAGAAGAACTTCTATCTTTCCAGCCCTAACTCTCTCCCTACTGATAAACAGCAACCTCTCCCTACTGTTAAGATCGTCAGAAGTAAAATGGAGGTCGGCAGTCAGTGCTTTTATAGACACTATGATGCCCCCCAAAGCAAGCCAATTACTGAAATGCCCTTCTCTACGATGGTGGTGGACGCTGCCCATGTCATCTCGTTGCCCACAGTGTACGTCCTTGCTCATTGGCTGAAAAAAGGCACCTGCAAGCATTATGGGAAATCCGACTTTGGCGCTCGTTTTGTCGACCACATGGCCGACTTCACGCTATGGTCGGGTTTCCGCCGGCGAAACCCTACTTTGGCAAAAGTTGGCGACTTATGAATCTGACCAACCTGTTTCGCTCAACTCTAGTGTGAAGTATCCACAATCAGTGATTTTTTTCGGCAGCCATGTCATCTGCTGGTGTAGGTCCATTGTGTTTTATCAAGACCAAAGTCAGTGCAGCCGTCTACTAGGAAATTTTAGAGCACTTCGTACTTCCCTCTGCCGACAAGCTTTTTGGAGATGGAAATTTCATTCTCCAGCAGGACTTGGCACCTGTACACACTGCCAAAAGTACCAATACCTGGTTTACAAACAAAAGCATCACTGTGCTTGATTGGCCAGCAAACTTGCCTGACCATAATCCCATAGAGAATCTATGGGGTATTGTCAAGAGGAAGATTAGAGACACCAGACTCAACAATGCAGATGAGCTGAAGGCTGCTATCAAAGCAACCTGGGCTTCCATAACACCTCAGCAGTGCCACAGGCTGATCGCCTCCATGCCACGCCGCATTGATGCAGTAATTGATGCCAAAGAAGCCCCGACCAAGCATTGAGTGCAGTTATTGAACATACATTTCAGTAGGACAACATTTCGGATTTTAAATTCATTTTTTCCTGCTGGTGTTATAAATATTCTAGTTTACTGAGATAATGACTTTTGGGATTTCATTGGCTGTAAGCCATAATCATCAACATTAACAGAAATAAACATTTGAAATAGATCACTCTGTAATGACTATATAATTATGAGTTTCACTTTTTGTATTGAAGAACTTAAATAAATTAACTTTTTGATGATATTCTAATTTTGTAGGATGCAACTGTACATTTCTTTGCTGTGTAACGTGAGATTTTGGAATAATGTCAATTGATTCGCTGCGACTTAGATTTAGTGGGAACATTTTAAAAGATTCACTCACCTTGAACATTTACCATAATATATATGACAACCTCTATAGTGTTGTGGGATATGATGATTCTAACTTAAAGCAGGTGGAGACTAGTGTATAGTCCAGGTGCATTCCCACTAAACTTCGGATTGGCTGTGCACATGTCTGATTTTTCTGCTGCTAGAGTCAGTTTGAGGAAAAAAGTCGCAGCATGCTTGATTTGCTTCCAATATTTGGATTTCACTTGGCCATGCAAATCAATGAGTCCCTGGAAGAAATGGGACTGCTCTTGGATGTCATCTGAGTGCAATCCTATATTCACGGACTGACAAAATGGAGAATATGGATATATTTTTCCCATCTTTTCCTCTTTTGGGAAAATTGGATCACACTCTGCTCAAACTCTGATCAGAGTGTGATTACCATTGACTCGATTCTCTCGGATAAGAAAAAATATTAAGGCTGAGGTCACAGGTCCAATAGTCATCCATTTGAAACGGGTCCAGCAGCAATCAGTTATCAAAGGAGAAAAAAAAAGTTGTGCTGACACAACTTTTTTAACCCACTGAATAAACGGATTGAAACAACATTTTTTTAAATATTGAAAGTTATGGAAAATGGATTATTAAATAGTAATCTCTCTTTCCTTCATTTGAAACGGATCTGGTTTTTTTTTGCTTACTGGATCTGTTTTAAATGAATGACTTCTGGACATGTCGACGTCATCTAAGCAAATTAACAATTGAAAATTTCTTAAAATAAATTCTATTAGTTTTTTAGATTCTTATGAATTAGGATTACAGTCATCATAGTGCTCCATATATAGATTTTCTTCAAAACCTAGACGTTATTATAATATATATTTTTCTTTACCTTTTCAATGTGGACATGTAATTGAATTGCTGTTTACATCCTTGTCGAGTTTCTATGGTTAAGTGTTACAATACCATTTACCATATAATGAATTCCCGTAGAAGGTCTTATGATGCTGCTACATTCCTGGAGAAAGGGCAAAAGGACCTGGTCGCTTAATGTAAAGTGAGCACAACTTTATAGAAATCACTATTGAAGAATTCACATTATAGTTCTTCACAAAGCTTGTTTAATAGCATCCTTTTAGCAGTTCTTTTATCTGTGAGGACAAATCCTCTAGACTTAATGACATTTTTAGCATGTTAATTCGCAGGATTCAGAGCCATTTGCTTCTATACATGCTTTGCACTCACTGCTTTCTGTTAAGAAAAGAACCATGTTCTGGTAGTGCTATGCGATGCCAATCAATACATATGACATGTATGCTTAAATGGGGGGTGAAAGGAAAGTGATAGACTATGCTCTGGATAAGATATAATAAAGGAGTGCAATTAGTTAGCTCATACAGAGGGAAATTTATTGTAAAATGGATGGAGGCAAAGAACTTCTAAGTTAAAAGGGTCAAACTATCCAAGGACAAATGATGGTGGCACAGCCATGGTGTCATTAAATTGTTCCGTATGAGAATAATTGATATTAAAGAGAAGAATAATTCACTTAGGGTGAAGCAATACATACAGTGACATTTCTAAAAGCAGAAATAGTCTTTTATTGTATTGATTTGGGGAAACACATTTAAAGGTTTTCCAGGTTCAACAAAACAACCGTTAGACACATTACACATGTATTTACACACATATACTCATAGCGCACACAAACACACATTATATATATAGACGGATACACTCAAATACAACATATAGACACATGAATATATCAATGTATATTCAATTACATTACATTTCATGTAGATTGACCAGGGGTTTGAGCTCCATTGAAATCTATTATATTAATAAATGCATTATATACCTTATATTATATATTACAATTACCATATTTTTAATTGTTTCACTTTTTTTTAAAGATCATAATATTAAGTCGTTGTCTAGTATGGTAGGAGCTGGATTCATTGAAAGAAGAAGGACACCGGCTTTAAGACTCTTTAAATGGTGAGCCCATACAAATTAGACTAATGTTGCTGATAGCAATGGGTTCAGTAGTTATGGCGGCGCCGGCCAATTGCAGGAAAAGAAATATGCCTATCACACATCTCCGATTTCGGACTGCCGATCTCATTGTTCTCCTTGAGATAGGCCAACATGTCAGCCATTGGCTTTCTCATAGAGAACACAGGAGTGCTTCACCGAAAGAGGGCTCCAGTGTTAGGGAGGGTCAACTCAAATGGCTGGTGGTAAAACAATCGGCTGAATCATTTAGCCGACAGTTATGTAATAGGTATGGCTAGCCTTAGAGTCTTTGTACGCTGGCATGTTCTATCAGTTTATACATTAAAATAATCCATTTACCACATTTAGCCCCCTTTTGCAATATACATTTGTTTGTTTTTATTCTTTTTAGCTGCATGGAATCAAGATACAGGTTCTAATATTCCATATAATGGCTTGGAGTAAAAGAAAAAACATAGCAAACCGTAGGTGTTTATTCAATGGATTCCTATAATTAATGAATGTTACCTTCTCCTGAATATAAATTGAAATAAAAAATGCAATGTTATCTTAACCAGAAATATTAGAACAAATATCATTGGATCCTAGTAAATCTATTTGCATGTTTTTGAAATATGAGAGGAAACCTGTTTGGTAACCCACACAAGTACTGTTTTAAGCCATTTTTCATTCTATAAATGACTCTGTTTAATGTGTCTATTGTAGGTGTCATGGGGATTTAAAGGAACCAGTCATGTTTGAATGCTGTGCAGTCTATGGACAGCATGCTCTAGAAAAGAAGAATTCAGCAAATTCATACATGACAAGTTTGTTGAAAAGATTCAACATAACTTGTATTCTGGTTTTAAGAGTATATGTTTTGGTGGTTCTCGGTGATTAACAGCTCTCTGTAGGCCCTATTACACAGGGAAAGCTGTCAATTAGAGATGAGCAGATCATTTGACATTTAAATTCACCAGTTTAGATGAATTTTTCCCCAAAATCTTACTTGTCCCAAAAAAATTTGCACAATTCTCAAAACTGGAAAACTTGCTTGGAAAATACACATAGGGAAGAGGAGAGAACGAACTCAGCTGACAATAAGAGCCTACATTCTTCAGGAGGGGTACAGAGAGAGCACCCTGCTGATTATAAGAGCTTTCACTCTACAGGTGAAAACATGTGGGAGACATACCCTGTGAATCTGGAGATGGAAAATGACTCTGCCATACAAGCTATGCTCTGCTGATCTGTGATGGCCCTGGTGCTGACCACCACTGTACAAGGTATGATAATGCACTAGGTGTCATTGCTTCAGGACTAGTGTTGAGCATTCCGATACCGCAAGTATCGGGTATCGGCCGATATTCGCGTTATCGGAATTCCGATACTTAATTCCGATACTTTTTCAATATCGTATACCGGAATCGGAAGTTCCCATAATTCTTTGAGAGGCAATGTGATTTTAGTCAGCCAATGAGGAATCCTACGAAGTGTGGGCACATCCTGTAATGCTGCGGTCATCTTAACTAATGGCATGGCTGTGATTGGCTGCTGAAATGATGTCAGAATGCACTATAAAAGGCGCCGCCGCCATTTTAGCGTCACTGTGCTGTGAATTCAGATAGGGACAGAACGCTACTCTGCTGACTCTGAGGGACAGTTAGAGATTGCGATTTAGTGTACTGTGCTGTAGGCAGGCTAGCACCAACCGCTGTGTAAAGCTTCCTTTTGCCTGCAGTGTTGTTTTAACAGCTCTGCAAGGTGTGTGTGAGTGCAGGTGACGCTGCAGTTTGCTCTGCATCCAACGCTGTCTGTAGGCATCTGCACATGTCACTCACAGACTCTTTTTTTTTTCTTCAGTGTAATTCTTGCAGCTCCATGCAATTTAACTATTAGTGTGACGCGCTTCCATCCGTATCCAATACATTGGTTGCAAACACTATAGAAGTAGACAAAGGAGTAGCCTTTCACAGATTGTGGACAGTTGTGTTTCAGTGTTCACTTCAGTCTGTGTTTTTTATTTTTGGAGTGCATATCACGCTCCAGTTACTTGTTCAAGCACTGCTGCTTGTACTCTGCTGAGCGTGTCTCAGTGGCTCATCCTTTTCATTTTTCTCCAATTGGTGCTTCTCCATTATATTTGAAAAAAATCTAATCTATTAGTGTGACGCGCTTCCATCCGTATCCAATACATTGGTTGCAAACACTATAGAAGTAGACAAAGGAGTAGCCTTTCACAGATTGTGGACAGTTGTGTTTCAGTGTTCACTTCAGTCTGTGTTTTTTTATTTTGGAGTGCATATCACGCTCCAGTTACTTGTTCAAGCACTGCTGCTTGTACTCTGCTGAGCGTGTCTCAGTGGCTCATCCTTTTCATTTTTCTCCAATTGGTGCTTCTCCATTATATTTGAAAAAAATCTAATCTATTAGTGTGACGCGCTTCCATCCGTATACAATACATTGGTTGCAAACACTATAGAAGTAGACAAAGGAGTAGCCTTTCACAGATTGTGGACAGTTGTGTTTCAGTGTTCACTTCAGTCTGTGTTTTTTATTTTTGGAGTGCATATCACGCTCCAGTTACTTGTTCAAGCACTGCTGCTTGTACTCTGCTGAGCGTGTCTCAGTGGCTCATCCTTTTCATTTTTCTCCAATTGGTGCTTCTCCATTATATTTGAAAAAAATCTAGTCTATTAGTGTGACGCGCTTCCATCCGTATACAATACATTGGTTGCAAACACTATAGAAGTAGACAAAGGAGTAGCCTTTCACAGATTGTGAATAGTTGTGTTTCAGTGTTCACTGCAGTCTGTGAGGTATTTTTTTTTTTTTTTTTTTTAAATGCAGATCACGCTCCATTTACTTCTTCAACCACCGCTGCGTGTACTCTGCTGAGTGTCTGTCACTGGCTCATCCTTGTCATTTTTCTAAAATTGGTGCTGCTTTACTCTATTTAAAATAATTCAAATCTATTACAGTGACGTGCTTCCATCCGTATACAATACATTGGTTGCAAACAATATAGAAGTACACAAACGGGCCTTTCACAGCTACTGAACATGGGTTTTTAATTTTTAACTAAAATATGTATTTTTTCAAATGACACAAATATAAGTAATGTTGAAGAGGAATAGTCCTACATCCATTGTTTGCACAATATTACAGGTGTACATCATGTCCCTTAATCAACAATGTATTATTATATTTACTTGTATGCTTTTATTTAAAAGCCAAGAACACAGAAGGATAACCTTCGCACTGCAGCTGTTGTCAAAGTTCAACCCACATTATGCACTTCCAACATTGCAGCATTTGAGGCATGATGTGAGTTGGATTTGTCAAAGTTATGGAGTGAGAAGGTTCACCATCAGTACCCTATAGCATAAGTATGCTTTTGTGTTAGCATTTGTGTTAGACATGTGGATATCTGCCATAATATGTCACAATTATTTAGTTACAGATTTGTTACCAACACTAATCATTGAATGGTTTTAAATTTGACGTTTCACTTGTTTACAGCTTAGAAATAAGGGTGTAGCCTGATATCTATGTGTAGCACTAGCCACTTTAACATGTCATGTTTTTTTCAACATGTGTAGCTAGGTAGCAGTAATTTTTGCCGGACACACAGCAGGGGAACAGCAGGCGTTACTGAACCCCACAAACACATCATCGATTGTTTTGATCTGTGCATCCAACACTTCTGAGCCCAGGGTCAAGGAGGGTGTAGCCTGAGGCCTAGTATGAGATGTTTGAACTTTAATTTGAACTTTAATTTGGAGTTAGCAGCATTAATTTTTGTCAGACACGCAGCAGGGGAACAGCAGGCGTTACTGAACCCCACTATCACTATAGCTTGTGTATTGGTCTGTGGACACGACACTTCTGAGCAGCAACTGGCAGTGTTGTAGCCCAGGGAGTATAGCTCAGGTGGTAGAAAGATGAACATAACAGGAGACATGGAAAACGTTGCCAACCAGTTAGTTAATCTGAAACCGGACAGGCAAATTCAGGCGAGATCCATGCCTAGTTCATTTTCAGAAAAGTAAGCCGTTCTACATTATCGGAGGATAGTCGCATGCAACGGTCTGTTAGTACACCACCTGCAGCAGTAAAGACGCGCTCCGATAATACACTGGCAGCAGGGCAAGCCAGCACCTCCAATGCATACTGGCTAAGCTCTGGCCATGTATCCAGCTTAGAGACACAAAACTTGAATGGGGAAGAGCCATCTGGGAGTACACTGAGAGGGCAAGACATGTAGTCTGTCACCATCTTACGGAAATGTTGCCTCCTGCTGACTGGAGCCGTCTCGGATGGTGTAGACATTGGTGGCGCTGCCACAAAACTTCGACACATTTGGAACATACTGTTCTTGCCCTGTGCAGAGGCGCTGCTTGTGCTCCCTCTTGTTGCAGAGCTGTCTCCACTGCATCGACGCACAGAGCTGCTTTGTAAAGCAGTAGCAGCAGCAGTGCTCTCGGCTGGAATGGAGAACATTATGGATTGCACCAGTGTGTCTTGGTACTTCCGCATTTTACGCTCCCGGTTCAACGGTGTGATGAGGCTTTGTAAGTTGTCCCGGTAGCGAGGGTCTAGGAGTGTGTACACCCAATAATCAGACGTGGTGTGAATGTGTTCGATGCGGCGGTCGTTTCTCAGCCACTGCAGCATGAAATCAACCATGTGCTGCAGACTCCCAACTGGCCAAGAAACGTTGTCCCCTGCAAGAGGCGTCATCTCTGCCTGCTGTGCATCACCCCACCCTTGGTCTACATACTGACTAGAGCATTGTCTACCTCCCTCTGGAGCGATGTCTTCCTCCTCCATTGACTCCTCCTCATCCTCCTCACAAAGTCCTTCAAATACATATAAATTTACAAAATTTAAAACTCAAAATTTAAAAACTTTGTATCATAATTCTGTAACATCAGTTTATGGAAACACAATAGCATTACAAAAGGATAGACAAAAAATGTACATTATGTGCTTTGTAAATACATTAAAAGTTTGTAATGGTTATGAAAATATAGACAGCGACTCTGGAGGTTCAATTGTTGATACAGCATGGTACTTTGAAAGTCCTCCAGCCCTTTGTGAGGAACCACGTTGCGCTGACTGTCCAGAAGGTGATGGAATTTGTGACTCCTCATCCTCCACCTCTTCCAAAACCTCATGCCTTAGTGCTTGCAGTGTTTTTTGAAGCAGGCAGATAAGGGGGACAGTCAGGCTGACTAGTGCATCATCTGCACTCGCCATCCGCGTTGACTCATCAAACGCACGCAAAACGTGGCAGATATCCTTCATAGAGTTATTCGCCACTCATTACACTGGCAGTGGCTGCCCATTCATTATAGGATCCAATTCTAATTACTGGTTCTCACCAACAAAGCTCTCCACAGCGCAGCACCCCCCTACATCTCCTCCCTTATTTATATTTATCGGCCTAACCGACTGCTGCACTCTGCAAACGACCTTCGACTAACCTCTGCACTAATCCGTACCTCCCACTCCCAACTCCAAGACTTCTCCCGCGCTGCGCCAATCCTCTGGAATGCTCTAACTCAAGAAATTAGGACTATCCGCAATTTGGATGGTTTCAGGCGCTCCCTCAAAACACATTTGTTCACAGTGGCCTATCACATTCACTAATCAAAGTCATTCTATGTGTAATTCTGTGTGTGTAGCCCATTCACTATCTCCATGCATCCCTCACTCCCTTAAAATGGCTGGACCATCATTGTAAAAACACCATTGTATATAAACACCTGTACTTTGTATCTCCCCCACCTCATTGTAGATTGTAAGCTTTCACCAGCAGGGGCGGCTGATTTTGCTTTAATTATTGTATTGTTAACGTTGTTACTTATGACTTGTGTTTTGAAACTGTTAAACTGTAAAGCACTGCGGAATATTATGGCGCTATATAAATAAATAATATTATTATTCTTATTATAGAGGCCCACTCAGTAGTGGTGAAGTGTGAACGGCGCAAATTGCGAGTTGACTGCGCCTGATGCAGCTGATACTCCATTACTGTTGGCTGCTGCTCACACAACCGCTCCAACATATGTAACGAGGAATTCCACCTGGTGGGTACGTCACATATGATGCGATGTTCATGAAGGTGAAATCTGCGTTGCAGAGCTGCAATCAGCGATCTGGCCATGCTGGAACGTCGCAAGTGAGCGCACTCTAGGCGGACCTTGTGCAGCAGTGCATCAAGATCCGGATAGTCCCTCAAAAAACTCTGCACGACCAAGTTGAGCACATATGACAGACATGGTATGTGAGTGAGGTTGCCAAGGCCCAGAGCTGACACCAGATTTCGGCCATTGTCACACACTACCAAGCCTGCCTGTAGATTCTCTTCCAAAAACCACACGTCGCTCTCCTGCTTTATGGCATTACAGAGCTCCTGCGCTGTGTGGCTAAGATTCCCCATGGAAATTAATTTCAGGACGGCCTGTTGACATTTGGACACGGCTGTGCTCATATCGGTCGCAACAGGTAAACGTTCACGGGTCCATGTGGAGGTAGACCGTGACGGCTCCTGCAGCGTTTGATTCTGAGGAACTGGAGTAGGAGGAGGAATCAATGTGTACAGACTTGATTCCTGCAATCCTTGGAGTTGGCAGAACACGTACAGCGCCACTCGCAAGATCAGTACCCGGCTGCACAACATTGACCCAATGGGCAGTGAGGGAAAGGTATTGTCCCTGGCCATGGGTGTTAGAACCCTCTTGTTAGGTTTTGTTTCAGTTTGCTGGTCACATGACCTTTTTTCCCTATTTAGTCTGTCTCCGCCCTTCTGGCTTTGCTTGACTTCATTGTATTATCTACTGTTAAGCTAGCCGGGTGCTTAGGTGCCTTAATCTGTGAGTTTTGCTTGATGTTAGGATCACAAAGTATTTATTTTTCTGTTTAATTATCCATGCTACAATTTATGTTAGGAGGTGTCCACCTTTTCTCCCAGTCCCTAGATCTTGTAGGGATTACTCCCTCGCAACTATAGGTCTTCGTTCACACTAGATGAGGACTTTAGCGGGTCTGGTCGCAGGATCAGGTTCCCCGTTACATCGTAGGGATTCAGCTTAGTTGTATTGTAGGGACAGAATTCCCTTCTTTCCTTACTGGTTGTAGCAGATCATAACAATGGGTACTGGTCCACGCATCGGTGGTCAGGTGGACCTTGCTACTGAGGGCTTTTAGTAGCGCATGTTTAATTTTTCCCTCAACATGCTTTTGCAGACCAGGGACGGCTTGCCTGCTGAAATGAAATCGGCTTGGCACATTGTATTGTGGGACTGACAATGATATTCAGTTACGGAAACTGTCTGTCTCCACCAGCCTGAATCACAGCATTTCAAGGGACAGGAGTTTTGCAATGCCAGCATTCAGAGCCTGTGCTCGTGCATGGTTTGCGGAGTATGGCCGTCTTTTATCCCATGCCTGTGCTACCGATGGCTGTTTTGTGGCCTGGGAGTGTGAGGATGACAGGGAACTTGCTGCTGTGTGTGGAATAACACTTTGTCTCTGGACAACAGTGGCCGAGGTTCTTCCATGGCGATCCTGTGAGGAAGCAGAACCAGCTGTGTGTGAGCTCGATGAAGAGGCTTCAACACAACCTGAAGATGTAGGTGCTGCTGTAGGTTGGCCTACATCTCCAGTGTGTCTTTGTAACTCAACTACGTGCTTTGTCCGCACATGTTTCCACATATTTGTGGTATTGAGGTGACTGACACTTTTAGCTATTTTTAATTTTTGATTACACAGCTTGCATTTCACATAGCAAATATCATGTGCAAGTGTGTGAAAAAAGGACCACGCAGTGCAAGTCCTGGGAGCGCACGTTTTGACTTTTGGAAGACAACTGCTCCGAACAGGTGCCAAACTGGAGGCTACAGGCAACCGAGTCTGCAGCCTAACTCTCCCTCCTGTTTGTACCGTTGGGGCAATGTCTTCCTCTATCTTCCTTCTATCACTAACCATTTCTCTAGGCCTCTCCCAGCTTTCAACCAAAGTACTGGTTCTCAGCCACAAAGCTATCCACAGTGCAGCACCCCTCCTACATCTCCTCCCTCATTTCTATCTATCGGCCTAACCGACTGCTGCGCTCTGCAAACGACTTTCGACTAACCTCTGCACTAATACGTACCTCCCACTCCCGACTCCAAGACTTCTCCTGCTCTACGCCAATCCTCTGGAATGCTGTACCCCAAGAAATTAGGACTATCCACAATTTGCATGGTTTCAGGCGCTCCCTCAAAACACATTTGTTCAGAGCGGCCTATCACATTCACTAATCAAAGTCATTCTATGTATTCTGTGTAACTGTGTGTGTGTCTCTAGCCCATTCACTATCTCCATCCCTCAGTCCCTTAAGATGGCTGGAACATCATTGTAAATGCACCATTGTATATAAACACCTATACTTTGTATCTCCCCCATCTCATTGTACATTGTAAGCTGTCACGAGCAGGGGCGACTTATTTAGCTTAAATTATTGTATTGTTAACGTTGTTACTTATGACTTGTGTTCTGAAACTGCTAAACTGTAAAGCGCTGCGGAATATGATGGCGCTATATAAATAAATATTATTATTATTCCTCTGAGCTGCTCCCACCACCTTCCTGTTCCTCATGCCATGTTGGGTCTTGGACCTCATCATCTCCACTACCCTCTTCCAACACCTGCTGTTGGGTGGTCTGGCCAGCACCATGCTCAACAGAAACTGGCACCTGGGTCTCATCATCATCAGATGCGTTCTGCGGTGTGCTGACCATCGGCACTGTCTCACCCGCCTCTTCAGATTCAGAGAGACACAGCTGTTGCGCATCACTGCATACTCCCTCTTCACATTACAGAATGCTGCTTGGCTGGGCCCCTGTTTGCAAGCCAATAGATTCTGAGAACAGAAGCAGACACTCAGCTGGCTCCTGTACAAACTCTCTGACTGCCTGGGCAATTTGCCAGGCGGTGAAGAGACAGATGGTTGCCCAACAGTGCTGTGGTCCTGAGAGGAGGTGGAAGCAATTGAAGTCGATGCATTGGCTGACATCCAAACAACAACGGCTTCAATTTGTTCTTCCCGCAGCAGGGGGTACTCCAAGCTCCTACAAAAGTGCGCATAAAGGAACGCTCACGGGGAAAACTGGTGGATGCTGTGTCACTGGGGGCCGCAGCAGCCACAGAATCCCCACGTCCTCTCCCTGAAGAAACTCCACGACCACGTGCCTTACTCCCTGCCTTCTTCATCTTGGTAGATTGATAAAGAAAGTCTGAAAAGTTATAAGGTCTAAGTGTGGTTATTCCGCAGAGACTGCAGTGAACACTGCACACAACTGTTCACTACCCAATGCGTAGTCTGTGCATTCAAAACAAAGGCACAAGCATACATCCATGTACCCTGTTTATAAAGCTATATAAAAAAAATTATGTAGTAGTGACGCACACTTTATTGAGGTACAGTATTACATCGCCATTCACCATCTGTGGCTATGCAGTCTCATCTATATATACCTTATCTATCTGTTGTCATGCTTCCAAGTCGACAGTCAGCCATAAATAGCAATTTTCACTATGCACTATGCACTTTTTAAAGGTTATGTTTGTTAATAAAAATGATTATTGCCACATATTATGAGTATTACATGATGGAAATTGTATAATTTTGTATAAACTGTTTAGTGACATTATTCAGCAAATGTAACATTTTAGTAATGTCACAGATAACTTGTAATGCTGATGATGTTTTGAAGTCAGACATTCATTGTCTATACAATAAAAATGGTGTACATACTGTTACTTATCCATCATTAATGGATTCAGATATGTACTTGTATGCTTTTATGTACAACGTATAGCAGATTCCTTAACTAATTTATTTTGTGGTTTGCATTGCTGTTCAACATGTTAATGTATGTGTTTATGTTTGTCAATTCTTTATTTATCTAGATATTAGTTTAAATGAAATCATCATCTTATGGTAGTAAAGGTTATCTTTCTCTTGTTTGAAGTATAGACATTTAAAATTGACAGGTAACAAGGAAATTACTTGATCTAGTATTTAAACATCCTCCTTGACCCTGGGCTCCAACACCGCCAGTTGTTGCTCGGAAGTGCTGTTAGCACAGTCAACACTTGCTCCTGTGTTACTGGGGTTCAGTAACGTCAGCTGGTCCTCGGTTGTGCCATTGGCTCTTTTCCTTCTGCTGCCCCTCCGGGTTCCAGTACCGTCAGCTGGTTCTCCGCAGTGCCTTTGGCCTAGGTGCCTCCATCTCGGTATCCGAGTTCCAGCAACGTCTGCTGGTCCTTGGTAGTGCTTTGGAGCACAGGTACCTCCTGCTTAGTAACCGTGTCCCAGTAACGTCAGCTGGTCCTCGGTTGTGCCATTGGCTCTTTTCCTTCTGCTGCCCCTCCGGGTTCCAGTACCGTCAGCTGGTTCTCCACAGTGCCTTTGGCCTAGGTGCCTCCATCTCGGTATCCGAGTTCCAGCAACGTCTGCTGGTCCTTGGTAGTGCTTTGGAGCACAGTTACCTCCTGCTTAGTAACCGTGTCCCAGTAACGTCAGCTGGTCCTCGGTTGTGCCATTGGCTCTTTTCCTTCTGCTGCCCCTCCGGGTTCCAGTACCGTCAGCTGGTTCTCCGCAGTGCCTTTGGCCTAGGTGCCTCCATCTCGGTATCCGAGTTCCAGCAACGTCTGCTGGTCCTTGGTAGTGCTTTGGAGCACAGGTACCTCCTGCTTAGTAACCGTGTCCCAGTAACGTCAGCTGGTCCTCGGTTGTGCCATTGGCTCTTTTCCTTCTGCTGCCCCTCCGGGTTCCAGTACCGTCAGCTGGTTCTCCGCAGTGCCTTTGGCCTAGGTGCCTCCATCTCGGTATCCGAGTTCCAGCAACGTCTGCTGGTCCTTGGTAGTGCTTTGGAGCACAGGTACCTCCTGCTTAGTAACCGTGTCCCAGTAACGTCAGCTGGTCCTCGGTTGTGCCATTGGCTCTTTTCCTTCTGCTGCCCCTCCGGGTTCCAGTACCGTCAGCTGGTTCTCCACAGTGCCTTTGGCCTAGGTGCCTCCATCTCGGTATCCGAGTTCCAGCAACGTCTGCTGGTCCTTGGTAGTGCTTTGGAGCACAGGTACCTCCTGCTTAGTATCCGTGTCCCAGTAACGTCAGCTGGTCCTCTGTTGTGCCATTGGCTCTTTTCCTTCTGCTGCCCCTCCGGGTTCCAGTACCGTCAGCTGGTTCTCCACAGTGCCTTTGGCCTAGGTGCCTCCATCTCGGTATCCGAGTTCCAGCAACGTCTGCTGGTCCTTGGTAGTGCTTTGGAGCACAGGTACCTCCTGCTTAGTAACCGTGTCCCAGTAACATCAGCTGGTACAAGATTGTGCTACAAATACAAGATACGGAACAAGAGACACAAGAACAATAAGCAGAAGATCTAAAAGCAGAAGAACATGAAGTATAAGACCAAAATGAAGAGCAAAATATATGCTCTAAATTCTAAGCAGAAGAAGACTAAGCAGTGTATGGGGGTGAGTCCGTTCCTCCTCGTGGTGCCCCTGGAAAATGCCTGCTGCTGCAGGCTAAACTGAACACGGACAAATACTGTTGTAATTTAAATCTTTTGTGACAGCAAGAACGGAAGGATGAAAAATTCATACTTTGACAGATTACAAGTACAGGATTCTCTGTCACAAATAAGAATATGATGAAGAAGATGAAGCAGAATATGAATAAGAATAATAGTTTAATAAGAAGAATATGAGTAATGTTAACAAAGATGAATAGCAAGAAGTTTAAGAAGAAGATAAAGAAGGTGAAGATGAAGAATAATTTGATGAAAAAGATGATGCTGCAGAAGATTATGAAGGAGAAAGTGTGTGAAAAGTTAAAAAGGTGAAGATGAAGAGCATGGAAGTTGTGTAATATACATATTTTCCAAAATAGAAAAAACGTTAACAACATTGTCAATTTCTTCGTCAATCCGAACATCTTTAAAAAAAAATATTTATGCTATTCCATTTGATTGGGTTAAACATCTATGCCTTTAATGTCTCCTCAACCTTCCCCAATACATTCTACATTACTCTTTCTTGTTTTCCTTCATGTACAATTAACCAACAAGGCAAGAATGGGGTTTTTTTAATTTCGATATTTTGTTCCCATAGACTTACATGGGACTTCCGGTATCGGTATCGGGTATCGCCGATATTTTAATGTTATCGGCGATACCATTCCGATTCCGATACTTTTGGATATCGGAAAGTATCGCTCAACTCTATTCAGGACAATATGGGGAGGCCTTAGGAGCAACACAGAATGACATTAGCCTTCTCTCTGATGCTTCAGCAATGTGGAAATAGTGCCGAGGAAGTGTTTGTTGTGCGAATCACAAATTGAATCTCAAAATGTTTGAATTTATGTGAAAAAAAATTGGATACAAACTCGATCCTCTGCAGATCAATTTGCTCATCTCTACTGTCAATCTTTGAGTGAGAATACCCATTGGACCCTTTATCCCTGAGTAGGCAAAGTTTTGACCAACTCTACCCTTTCCTAGTGTATCTTCACCCATCCCTGCAGACTGTGAGCCCTCGCGGGCAGGGTCCTCTCTCCTTCTGTACTTGTGCGTCCCTTGTCTAGCACATGTTTATTGTACCTGTCTATATTTTCCCTTTTCATATGTAAAGCGCCATGGAATAAATGGCGCTATATAAATGTGTAATAATAATAATAGTAATAAATTGCTGCTTAATGTAACTCTTTCTGATAAAGCTGAAAATGCAGTAAATGGTGCAAACGCCCTGCCAAAATTATATTTACGTAGTTCCAGCCATTCCATAGATAATTTAGGAGATCATGTCTTAAGCACGTGCAGAGTTGTTTCCTCCACAAATTCCGAGATTGTTAACAACCAATAAACATACAGCTAAGTCCAATGAAGTATATGGTAGTGACCATCAAGTGTTGGCATGGAGAGTGAACCATCTATATGATATAAATGTCAGGAGGGGCAGACTTATTTTGTCATGGCTACGCACTGTGGCTACCATGAAGGTTAACAACTGAAGCCCATCCCCCACTTTTTTTTTTTACCATATATCCAGTTCTAAATAGGTTGTTTAAATCAGAAAACTCATATGGAAAGGTCATTAACTAATATATTGTAACAAAGGCCAATGAGTGATCTTTACAACTGACTTCTTGATCAGCAGCACCATCTTAAAAGTAAAACTGGTTCTCAAAATGTACAGTAAATAGGACTTTTATAAATCAACACTTCAGATGCTTAGAACTGGTTAGAGCAATTGGAGTATAATTAACCAGATGGTCAGACTTATTTGTAGAAACAATCCTTTAGTATTCATAACCAGGAAACATCTATATACAGTATATAATTACCTTGTAATGTCTTCACATCCTGTTCCGTCCAGATGTGTCCGTATCCACGCCCTGGTAAGGGCCGAAGACAATTCCGCAGCCGCGGATTCCAGGGCCCGTCAGGGCAGGGCAGCAGCATCAGCACCAAACTGAGACGGAAACGGAAGCAGGTGCTCTCCTGCCCGGGCAGAACACGGAACGTCCACTTGCACACTTGTATCGGCCCCGGTTGTGGTCCCCCATGCCCGGAGACAGAGCGACACATACCGGGGAGCACTTTTCGCAAATAGACGAGGAAGAGGTGGACCGGACCCTGCGGGGCCGGAGCTGGGGTGTACTCACCACCTCCCTGTAGAGCATCTTGCACACCTCAGTCACGCGGCTATGATCTTCCTCTGCACCTGTGGTCATGTGCCATGACTCCCGGAGGCGCAGCACTGCAGCTCTTAGTTCCGGGGTTTGAGAGAAAGCAGAATCCACCAGGGCGAGCTCCGTACACCACTGGCTGGCTGGTTCCCGCTTCTCCATCGCATCAGCCCTCTGCAGCCAATCCTGACAGTTGCGGCCACACGGGACAGGTTGGACCAACATCTCCTGGTTATAGATTGCTAGTCTTAGTTTTGTAAATTCTAGGTTATTTTATGACAGTTTCGTAAAAAAATAAAGGAAAAAGGAAAAAAAATGAAAAAACAATACAAAAAATAGTTTTGGATTACTCCTTCCTTGATGCTCTTTATTTTACTCAGTTATATAACTTCATTAATTCCTTTACCCCCGAGGGTGGTTTGCACGTTAATGACCAGGACAATTTTTACAATTCTGACCACTGTCCCTTTATGAGGTCTTAACTCTGGAAAGCTTCAACGGATCTTGGTGTTTCTGAGAATTTTTTTCATGAAATATTGTAGTTCATGATAGTGGTAAAATTTCTTCAATAAAGCTTGCATTTATTTGTGAAAAAAATGGAAATTTGGCGAAAATGTTGAAAATTTGGCAATTTTTAATTTTTATGCCCTTAAATCAGAGAGTTATATTGCATAAAATTGTTAATAAATAAAATTTGCCACATGACTACTTTACATCAGCACAATTTTGGAACCAAAATTTTTTTTTGTTAGGACATTATAAGGGTTAAAGTTTCATTTTTACAACACCTTTTCTTTTTAGGGACCAAATCACATTTGAAGTCACTTTGAGGGGTCTGAAGGTGCTAAAAACCACATTCAATACATTAAATAACCCTTCAGGTGCTTCACAGGAATTTTTTGAATGTTTAAAAAAATTAACATTTAACTTTTTTTCACAAAAAATTTACTTCATATCCAATTTGTTTTATTTTACCAAGGGTAACAGGACAAATTGGACCCCAGAAGGTGTTGTTCAATTTGTCCTGAGTATGCTGATACCTCAAATGTTGGGGAAACCACTGTTTGGGCGCATGGCAGAGCTCGGAAGGGAAGGAGCGCCGTTTGACTTTCCAATGCAAAATTGGCTGGAATTGAGATTGGACGCCATGTCTCGTTTGGAGAGCCACTGATGTGCCTACACAGTGGAAACCCCCACAAGTGACACCATTTTGGAAAGTAGACCCCCTAAGGAACTTATCTAGATGTGTAGTGAGCACTTTAAACCCCCAAGTGCTTCACAGAAGTTTATAACCTAGAGCCATAAAGATAAAAAATAATTTTTTCCACAAAAAAAATCTTTTTGCCCCCAATTATTTATTTTCCCAAGGGTACAGGTGAAATTGGACTCCAAAAGTTGTTGTGCAACTTGTCCTGAGTATGCTGATACCCATATGTGGGGGTAAACCACTGTTTGGGCGCATGGCAGAGCTCAGAAGGGAAGGAGCACTGTTTGACTTTTCCAACTCAGAACTGGCTGGAATTGAGATCAGATGCCATGTCATGTTTGAAGAGCCCCTGATGTGCCTAAACAGTGGAAACCCCCCCAATTCTAACTCCAACCCTAACCCGAACACACCCATAACCCTAATCCCAACCCTAACCATAACCCTATCAACAAATTAACACTAGCACACCCCTAACCCTAATCCCAACCTTAACCCTAATCCCAACCCTAACCCTAATCCCAACCGTAACCGTAATCCAAACACTAACCCCAACTCTAGCCCCAACCCTAACCCTAACTTTAGCCCCAACCCTAACCTTAACTTTAGCCCCAACCCTAATCCTAACCCTAACTTTAGCCCCAATTCTAACCCTAACTTTATCCCCAACCCTAACCGCGCTAACTCAGCTGACACTCGGCCGCGATCAGCCGCGCTCCCACTGTGAACGCGGCCGATCGCATGTGACGTACTATCCGTCTATGATCATAGTGGCCCAGGTCACATGGACGGGATAGTTCATCAAATGTCAGAGAGGGGTTAATTTCACAGCGCTTTACAGACATTATTACACAGTCCCCATTGGGTCTCACAATCCAAATTCCCTATTGGTAAGTCTTTGGTGTGTGGGAAGAAAACAGAGTACCTGAAGGAAACCCACGCAAACACAGGGATAACATACAAAACTGCTTGCAGAGGTTGTCCTTGGTTGATTTGAACACAGTACCCCAGTGCTGCAAAGCTGCAGTGATGACAACTGAGCCACCATGCTAACCTTCCTCTTCCAGCTATACCCCCACATCCACCTCCCCCTCCTCTTGGACCTGTTCATCCTGGTTTGAGATTCTATTTTTTTTTTCAGCTCTGCCTAGTAGAGGGACAGGATGCAGCTATAGTGAAGGACATTATTAGGTTTTGCATGAGTGGAGTTTTCTAAAAACAGTCTCTAAGTGTGCTCTGCACCTGTGTCTGTGATAGCACCATGCATAACCAAAAGTTTTTATAATCTTCAGTTGTGTTGGTGGGAGTTATGTATGGCTAACTATATTTTTTTTTACTTATATGATACTACTATGTCAAAAGCTGCTGTGTGTATTCTTTAACCCATATCTGTGGGATTACTGTGCCAAAATCAGCTGCGTGCATTCTACAACCTGTATCTGTGGGAATACTATCCTTTAACGCCTTTCTGACATCTGACGTACTATCCCATCCAGGTGACCCGGGCCCGTATGACCGTGGACGGGATAGTACATCATATGCGATCAGCTGCGCACACAGGGGGGAGTGCAGCTGATCGTGGCCAGGTGTCAGCTGATTATCCCGGCACATTAACCCCTGGCTCATTGCGATCAAACATGTTTGCAGTGTTCCGGCGGTATAGGGAAGCATCGCGCAGGGAGGGGGATCCCTGAGACCCTCAGAATAGCGCGATGTGATTGTGCTGTTCCGAGGGCCTCCTCCCTGCAGGACCCCAAATCCAAGATGGCCACGGGGTCCTTCTGGGTCCTGCAAGGAGGTGACTTCTCAGCGCCTGCCAAGAGCAGGCGCTGAGAAGCCTCCTGCACTGCCTGTCAGATCGCTGATCTGACAGAGTGCTGTGCAAACTGTCAGCTCACCGATCTGACACTATACAGTGATGTCCCACCCGGGACAAAGTAAAAAAGTACAAAAAAATAAACATGAGTAAAAATAATTAAAACAAAATTCCTAAATAAAGAAAAAAAATATTCCCCAGTAAATTAATTTCTTTATGTAAATAAAAAAAATAAAAAAATAAAAGTACACATATTTAGTATTGCCGCAACCGTAATGACACGCCCTATAAAAATGTCCCACTAGTCAACCCCTTAAGTGAACCACTTAAAAAAACAAAAAAACAAGGCAAAAAACAATGCTTTATCATCATAACCCCGATCAAAAAGATGGATACAAATAACCATGATACCGCTGAAAACGTCATCTTGTCCCACAAAAAATGAGCCACCATACAGCATTATCAGCGAAAAATGTAAAAAGTTATAGCTCTCAGAATAAAGAGATGCAAAAATAATTATTTTTTACATAAAATAGTTTTTATTGTATAAAAGCGCCAAAACATAAAAAAAGATATAAATGAAGTATCGCAGTAATCGTACTAACCCGAAGAATAAAACCGCTTTATCAATTTTACCACACGTGGAACAGTGTAAAGGCCCCCTGAAAAGAAATTCTTGAATTGCTTGTTTATTTTTATTCTGCCTCCCAAAAATTGTAATAAAAAGCAATCAAAGAATGTCATGTGCCCAAAATTGGTACCAATAAAAACGTCAACTCCTCTCGCAAAAAATAAGACCTCACATGACTCTGTGGGCCAGAATATGGAAAAATTATAGCTCTCAAAATGTGGTGATGCAAAAACTATTTTTTGCAGTAAAAAGCGTCTTTTAACGTGTGACAGCTGCCAAACATAAAAACCCGCTATAAAAACCTGCTATATATAGTAAATCAAACCCCTTCATCATCTCCTTAGTTAGGGAAAAATAATAAAATTAAAACAAATGTATTTATTTCCATTTTCCCATTAGGGTTAGCTTTAGGGTTAGGGTTAGGGCTAGGGTTAGGTTTGGGATTAGGGTAAGGGCTAGGGTTAGGGCTAGGGTTAGGGTTGGGATTAGGGTCAGCGGTGTGTTGAGGTTAGGGTTGGAGTTTGAATTGGGGGGTTTCCACTGTTTAGGTACATCAGGGGCTCTCCAAACACGACATGGCGTCCTATCTCAATTCCAGCCAATTTTGCTTTGAAAAAGTCAAATGGCGCTCCTTCCCTTTCGTGCTCTGCTGTGCTCCGAAACAATGGTTCCCCCCTCCTATTGGGGATCAGCGTACTCAGGACAAATTGCACAATAACTTTTGGGGTCCAATTTCTCTTGTTACCCTTGGGAAAATAAAAAAATTGGACTTGAATTAATTTATTTTGTGAAAAAAAGTTATATGTTCATGTTTTTAAACATTCAAAAAATTCCTGTGAAGCACCTTAAGGGTTAATAAACTTTATGAATATGGTTTTGAGCACCTTTAGGGGTGCAGTTTTTAGAATGGAATCACTTTTGGGTATTTTCTATCATATAGACACCTCAAAGTGACTTCAAATGTGATGTGGTCCCCTCAAAAAAGTGGTGTTGTATAAATGAGAAATTGTTGGTTAACTTTTAACCCTTATAACACCGTAACAAAAAAAATATTTGGTTCCAAAATTGTGCTGATGTAACAGTAGACATGAGGGAAATGTTACTTATTAAGTATTTTGTGTGCCATATCTCTGTGATTTAAGGGCATGAAAATTCAAAGTTGAAAAATTGTGAAATTTTCGCCAAATTTCCATTTTTTTCACAAATAAAGTTATGTCAAACAAATTTTACCACTAGCATGAACTATAATATGTCTCGAGAAAACAATTTCAGAATCACCAGGATCCATGGAAGCGTTCCAGATTTACTACCTCATAAAGGGACAGTGGTCAGAATTGTAAAACTTGGCCCAGTCATTAACGTGCAAACCACCCTTGGGGCTAAAGGGTTAAGCTGCTATATGTAATCTGCAACCCTGCCAGTGGTGGTTCGGCACCCTATTGTCTGGTTGAGAAATTTTTAATCAGCTCCTCTTGGGGAAAAATGTGAAAACATGCTCTGTGAGTGAAATTTTTAATCAGCTTTTCTGTGGAAATTTGGAAACATGCTCTGTGTGTGAAATTTGTTATCAGCATCTGTGGGGAAACGTGGAGCCATGTTTAACTAGAGAAATTTGTTATTAGCTTTTGTGGAGGGTACTTGGCCCAGGGTTGGACATACCGCTGGTGTGGGACAGCTAATACTGAGGGCATTCTGGCCTATTTCTCTGAGGCTCTGAGGGGCCCATGGCCGAGTGTCCTCATCATACCTGGTGGGCAAGGCAAGCAATCCCTGCAGCTATGCAGTCTACGGAGAAAGAGGTAGCAGAGTGGCTGTGTCAGAAAAAGTTTATGGTGAAGACTATGCTGTGGGGGAATGGACGGAGGGGGAATGGACGGAGAGGTGAGTGTTGGTGTTGTTTTATTTTTCTAACTAATACAGGGGAGAATAATGATGACGGAGGGGGAGAGGACACTGAGGTGTGGAGGGAGAACAGTCATGAGGGTGGAGAAAGGGACTCTAAGTTGTGATAGGGAAATCATTAATGAGAGTGATGGAGAAGACACTAAGGTGTGGTGGGGAGAACACTGATGAGGATGGGGAGAGGACACTAAGATGTGGTAGGGGAGAACAATGATGGTGATGGGTCAGAGAACACTGAGGTGTGGTGGAGGAGAAAAATGATAGGGATGGGGGAGAGGACACCAAGGTGTAGTGTCGGAGAAAAATGATGGGGTGGTAGAGAGGACATTAAGATCTTGTGGTGGAGAACACTGATGAGGTTGACAGAGAGGACACTAAGGTTTGGTGGGGAGAACAATGATGGGGTGGGTGAGAGAACACTAAGGTGTGGTGGAGGAGAAAAATGATTGGGGTGGGGGAGAGGACACTAAGGTGTTGTAGGGAGAACAATGATGAAGGTGGGGAGAACAATGATGAAGGTTGGGGAGAAGACACTGAGGTGTGATGATGGTGAACAATGATGTGGGTGGGGGAGAGGACAATGAGTTGTGGTATGGGAGAACAATGGAGGTGGTGGATAGGACACTGAGGTGTGTTGGAGAACAACAATGGAGATGGTGAAAAGGACACTGAGGTATGGTGGGGGAGAACAATGTTGAGGGTGGTGGAGATGACAAGGAGGTGATTGGAAAATTGGGATGGGAGTAAGGGGGACTTATAATGGACTTATGAACAGGTGGAGGGGGAGGAGAATGTTATATATGGATATAAAATGAATTGGGTGGTGGAGGAGGGTTCCAAGCCCCTGATAGTATCCTCCCCAGAATTCATTATGACACTTTCAGGGACTTATAATTTATTGGGGAGTGGGAGAGAGGGGTAAGATGCATAGGATACTTTTTAAATAATTGAAAGGTGGGAGAATAAGCTGTCATGGACTTATAATGAATTGGGAGATGACAGGGGATGTTAAGCACCTTGTAGTGTATCCTCAAATTCATTATTATGCTATCAAGGACTTACAATGAATGATGAGGGGACACAGGACAGAAACTAAGACTATGTGCACATGTTCAGGATTAGCAGGAGACAATTATGCTGCATATCCTAATGTGTTGGCAGGAAGAAAGTTGTGTGAAATACATTCATTTTTTGCAGCGTTTTAGACATACTTTTGTTACGTATTTTCCCCGACTCATTAGTATACTGTAGGTGAAATACGCTACAAGAATTGACATTATGCAGATTTTAATCCGCTGCAAATCTGCAAGGAAAAAATTAGCAACATGTGCGTGAGACTTCAGGGACAATAAAACCTTGCATATTTTTTGTGTGCTTATAGCCTTACAGTTAATTGGAGAGCGTTAGAGACTGAATAGTTTATATTTATTGGGTGGCAGAGATTCTAGTTATTGGGGGCACAGTGCTGCTTATCACTATATACTATGATTGGTGCGTGGCTAATAATATCTTCATGGTGGGGTACATATCTGTAGTCAGGGGAAAATAGTGAGGGAGACAAATGTATGTATACAATGTATCTGACCTTGTTATTTTTACGGTTTTGACAATCATCATGACAAGACGAATCGTGACTGGTAAATGTCGACATGAAGGTCTGATCAGATAGAGAAGAAACTGGAGAAAGCGGCTTTATTCAGACGAGACGTCAGCGGTAAGTTCTTAGATGTAAATATTATTCTGTATCTGTACTGTATGAAGTGGAGTGATAATGTTATCTGTAAAATCCCTTATTCTACATTCTCACATTTGTGTGAAATGTCCTTGTGCTGCCAGATTTTTTCAGCAGACAACACACGGACTCGTAGAGTTTTATAGGTCTATTCACACATCCGTGAACATCACGGCTCTGAGAATGAGATCCGTGAGGTCAGAGCATGTTCTGTTGTGATCCGCCTTTGAGGATCATAATAGGACAAACTCAATGCATCTGTAAAAGCGCACAGCACACCGACACTGCACACGGATACAGGAATGTAGCCTTTTCATTTATAGCACAATCCCTTACTATATAGTGTACTCACTGATTATGTATAGCACAGTCCCTAAGTATACAGTGTATTCACTTTTTATGTATAGCACAGTCCCTTAGTAAATAGGTTACTCATTTATTATGTATAGCACAGTCTCTTAGTATATAGTATACTCACTTATTATGTATAGCGCCGTCCTTAGTTATATAGTTTCCTCTTTTACTTTGTATAACATCGTCCATTATTATTTACCGTGCTCTCTAGTTATATTTGGTGCCATCCCTTATTATATAGCTTCATCTGCTGTTATGTACAGTGCTGCCCATTAGATAGTGTATTTATGTTTTTTCTCTTAATCACAACACCCTCTCTTTATTACATAGTCCTCTCTTGTTAGATATAAAATGACTGGTGATGAATCAGCCGGTGACCAGACGACCAGTCCATCAGCCTCGTCCATTAGGGAAGAAACTTTCCCATGCTCCATCAGCCATCATTGTATTATATTATCTAACAAACAAGAACGATATGTAATTAAGACAGGGCTTCTAAATTGTCAAGGATGACAATTCTGTCTCACTATTTAAACTGCTGACTCTGTTGAGAATTGGTTAATTTGCTTGACTGCTGCCTTCCTTGGATGTGGTACACATTTATCAGGCTGCTTCTCTGGAATAAAGTGGGGGTAATCAGCTTGTCTGGGAAAAATGTGAAAACATGCTCTGTGGGTGACATTTGTTATCAGCTTCTGTAGGGGAAATGTGAAAACATGCTCTGTGGATCAAATTTGTTATTTGCTTCTGTTGGAGTACTGTGCCCAAAAGCCTCTGTGTATTCTGCTGCCGTGTCTGTATGAGTAGTGCGTCTAAAAAATGATTTTACTCTACCTTTGTTGCCGGGCCTATTGCTCACTAAATGATCTAACTACTCATTCAATTACAGAACCTCTAAATTTTCATGAAGTTCTATTCTATGTCGCCACATCAACTGTTGACTCACTTGAGAAGTGGATAATCTGCTTGACTGGTGCCTCCCTTGGATGTGGTACTCGTTTATCAGGCTTCCTATGTGGAATAGAAAACTTATTCTCCATTACCAGTGTGTACTCTGCAACCCTGCCTGTGGGAATACTATGCACCATTGTCTGGATGTGAAATTTTTAATCAGCCTCTGTAGGGAAAATGTGAAAACATGCACTGTGGGTGATATTTTTTAATCAGATTCAGCTTCTCTCGGGAAAATATGAAAACATGCTCTGTGTGTAAAATTTGTTATCAGTTTCTGTGGGGGAAATGTGAAAAAATGCTCTGTGGGTGCAGGGGCGCATCTATAATGAGGCGAGTTGAGCCTTCTGTCTCAGGCAGCAGCTCCTCACTGAAGCTAGGGGGCGGCAGAGCGGAACTCAGAACACGCGGTGTGGTGCCGACTCTCCTTAATCCCTGCTGAGTCACACATTCAGTTTACACTCCTGCGCATGGTGCTATGTGTCCGGCAGTGAGAGAAGCCGCCACTCCCCCCATGCACCCCTTCCTTGCCCTCCCAGCTCTCCACTTCAGCTTCTTACAGCAGAGAAATGACTTTGCTAGCTGTCCTCCTCTGTGCGCACAGGACCTGTGATGAGGTCACAGGAGGGGAGGAGTCAGGGGTCACATGGTCAGGCTCCCTGTGTGCAGGACTCTGCTGTGCTGGTTTTCATGGTGCAGGATGAAGGTAAGTTTATGTTTGGATCAGGAGGGGTTTACAGTGTGGATGTAGCAGAGTGTGTGTGTGAGGTGTACGGAGCATAGCTGTGTGTATTCGACGTGTACGGAGCGGAGCCATGTGTGTACGAGGTTTACGGAGCTGAGCCGTGTGTACGAGGTGTATGGAGCAGAGCCGTGTGTGTGCGAGGTGTACGGAGCGGAGCCATGTGTGTACGAGGTGTACGGAGCGGAGCCGTGTGTGTACGAAGTGTACAGAGCGGAGCTGTGTGTGTGCGAGGTGTACCGGAGCTACAAGGTGTACTACTTATACAGAACTTTAACAAATATAAAAATCGATGTTTCAAACATATTCCTATTTAAAAGTGTATGTATTTCACATGTGCGTCACGTTAGACTAGTAAGAGTAAACAGATTTATTTGTACTGATTTTACAATGGGGGATGCCGTTTTGCAGTTCTCCTCAGGCAGCAGAGAGGCTAGGTTCACCCCTGTGTGGGTGAAATTTTAAACTGCACTGCTTTGTGGGTGATATTTGTAAGCTACTTCTATAGGGGTGCTGTTCCCCATGCCCTGTGGGTGAAATTTTTAACTGTACTGCTGGTAGCAAACCACAGTTTCTGTGAGGGTACTGTTACTATTTTAATGAATGTTATTCTTTTACCTATTTTACCATGATTGCTATGGTGACTGAACCCCTTTAAGTTATTTCCCTATCTGCATTTGTTTTCAGGGCAATCATCTTGCTCCTACCCCAATTTTTCTTCCTTTTGCAGCCCCCTAGCTCTTACTCCAACCATTTTACAGCACTAAAGTTAGGGTCCCATTGACTTATATAGGGTTTGGTGTCCGAGGACAAGTTTGGGATCCGAACCGTACTTTTGAAAAAGTCCAGCTGAACCCGGCAAACCCAAACATCCACTGAGTCGCTCATCACTATGAGACTCAATGAAGTGGGGGTTGATTTAGCAGTCGACACCACACATAGCTCTCTTTACTCTTAATCCATCCTATCCCTTTTCCTGGCAATAATGTAGTCAATGACATGCCAGTGCCTCAAGCATGGGTGCATCCATGATATCGTCTTGTGAGTGGCTAGATAGAACAGAGTGTTGTTGATGACAAGGTCATGTGTGGCACACATCTTGAGGAGAAGAAGGTCATTACTGTTAAACTTGCCAATGTTCTTCAACCCAATGATTCCTTCCCACTTTTCATAGTCTATTCCCACTATGGTTTTAAAGTCTCTGATTATGCATGAGTTTGTCTTACTTTGGAATTACTGAGATACAGTGGGTTCGGAAAGTATTCAGACCCCTTTAAATTTTTCACTCTGTTTCATTGCAGCCATTTGGTAAATGCAAAAAAGTTCTTTTTTTCTCTTTAATGTACACTCTGCACCCCATCTTGACTGAAAAAAAACAGAACTGTAGAAATTTTTGCAAATTATTAAAAAGAAAAACTGAAATATCACTTGGTCATAAGTATTCAGACCCTGTTAGGGTCTGCGGAACGCACCAAATATATGATGTGGAGAGGTGCGTTCGCAGCCCGGGGTCCACCGTGCAGGCGGAGCCTGCTGCTAGTAAAATGGCGCAAGAAGCGAACTCTGTTATCCCGCAGAGTCGCCAAAATAAACGCTGTAACGCGCTGTGGCAATATGTGCGAACTCTGTTAATCCACAGAGCCGCTAGGAGTGCCGCAATGCTAGCATGCTATATGGCGATGTGTGCGAACTCACTTAACACCACTGAGTCGCAAAATAAACACGCTAGGCGCTGTCTATCGTTGAAAGCGAACCCTGTTACGTCACAGAGCCACTGAGACAAACTTCTGTGTCCTGTCAGGCACCCAGGTACACAGTTAACTGCTAAGCGAACATAGAACGTGATCATGCGCTAATGTCCTCGCGGGAGTCACCCGCAATCTATGGCGTCTGAACACCAGACCCTGAATATGGCAATCAAACTCCTCACCGGTTATGCCGGTAATCTAGGGCATCTAGGACACCGACCCTGACCAGCTAGCATACCAAACTCCTCACCGATTAAGTCAGTATTCTAGGGGCTTATTTCAGCCGGCCCTAACCACACACACGCATGACTTTTCTTTTTTTTTTTTCCTCAGATGGAAGTTCCACAGTCAGATAACCAAAACTATAAGGAACTCGACTCCCAAACAGCGTGTACACTTACATAATGCAGCAGCTGTTCCCATCATCATCGGAAAACCAACTTTATTTACAAGCACAAAAAAGCACAAAACTAAGACACATTAACAAGGTGTTTCCACTTTTTAACTTTCCAAATTCCCTCTGCATCCTCCTCCCCCCTCTTTCTCTTATCACACACAAAACAAAAATACAATTTTCCCAAAACAATTTTTAAACAATTTTTAACCTCAATCTCCTTCCTCTTAAACACTTACACGTTCCTCACATCCCACAACACCTCTTTATACATGCAAGCATCAACCACAACACTCTCTCCTTTTCTCCACACATACCCAACCCAAACATAAATAGCTCAAACGTCAAAAAATTCACATCACACAACTCCTTACACAACGGGCCCAAACCTGAAATCACATTTCTAGCATACTGACAATTCCAAAACAAATGCACCACACTCTCTCTCCCACCACATCCCCTCCTCGGACACATCTCACTCCTCACTAAACCCCGGTTTCTCTGGAAGTCTCTCACCGGTAACACCTCATGCAATGACTGCCACACAATCTCGCTCTGTCTATTTGTCATACCATCCATACGTACCTTCTTCCATACCTTCTGCACATCACTTCCTCTCACCATATAGATACCACATTCCATCTCTCTACACTCAATCATCCTATATACCGCTTTCTTCTTCTCTAACAACCTCACATCCACATCACACAGTTCATACTTCACCAAAAATTTGTAAACCCACACATACCACACAGGCACCTCAAAAGCCACTGGGCACCTTAGATCCCTTTCCCGCCACTTCAAACGGAACAGAAAACTTCCAAACAAATACCTGCACATACATGCACACTTCCCATCCATCCTTATCACACCCAATACAAACACCATAATATTCACGCCAAAAAATACATTCAAATTTGGGAATCCCAGCCCCCCCCTTATCCATTCTCTTCATCACAACCTCTCTCCTTGCACGCTCCATACTTGAACGCCAAAAAAATACAAACAAAACCCTATTTAATCTTCTAACACACATATAACCTGGTGGAAAAACTACCGCAACATGCAAAAAAATTGGTAACACCACACTCTTAATAACTAAAATTTTACCAAAAAACGTCAAATCTCTCATCTTCCAAAAATTTAACTTGCGCTCCACTCTCTCTCTCACATCCACCCAACTTTCCTCTCCATCCAACTTCTCTGAAAATTTCACACCCAGCACCTTTATCGGTCCACTCACCACATTCACCCCAATATCATTGCTCAGAGTCCTCCCACCAAAAATCTTACATTCAGTCTTCTCCCAATTCACTTTAAACGCAGACGCTCCACAAAAAAAGGATACCAACAACTTCACACGACGCACCGAACACTCTGAATCACACAAAACACACACATCATCCATGTAACCATTCACCTTCCACTCCCCCCCCCCCGCCCCCGGCACTTGCACACCCCGAATCACCTTATCTTTCCTCAACATACACAACGGCTCAATCGCGCAAATGAACACAACAGGGGACAATGGGCACCCCTGCCGTACATCGGAAAACACATTCACTCTCCTCCCTACATTCCCATTCAACAAAACACAACTATAAATATTTTTATACAAACTTCTCACTCTCTCAACAAACTCAGCCGGAAAACCCATCTTCACCAACACTCTAAACAGAAAACCATGCGCCAACCTATCATACGCCTTCTCAAAATCCAAACTCAACACATACACCCCCTTCTTACGGTTCATACAGTCCCACAAACAATCTCTCAGCATACACACACCCTCATGTAACCGCCTTCCAGGCACCGCACAACACTGCTCCTCACCCACCACACTCCCAACCACATCACGCATCCTATTTGCCAAAAGCTTCGCATAGATTTTATAATCACAATTAAGCAACGTGATCGGCCTCCAGTTTTTTAGATTTTTCAAATCACCTTTTTTTGGCAACAGCACAACCACTCCTGCACGCATACCATTCGCCACCTCTGCATTCGCCTACATATACTTACATACATCAACAAAATCCTTCCCCAATCACATCCCACATCACACGATAAAATTCCACCGGGAGACCATCATCCCCCGGCGTTTTATTCAGCGCCATGCTACACACCACCTTCCATATTTCTTCACTCGTCATCTCCCCCATCAAACTCTCCCTTTCTGTCCCATTCAATCTATTTTCCAAAACACTCAGCACATCACTCTCCAAACCTTCATCCCTCCATTTCACTGCATACAAATCATCATAAACTTTGCCACTTCCTCACATTAATCCGCACCACTCACTTCATTTCCATCCACTCCATTCAAAACACTCATGCTCTGTCTTTTTCCAAAAACTTTCTTGAAAAAAAAACGCGAACACTTCTCATTCTTTTCCAAGTTCTCTATTTTAGCCCTATACACAATACTCCTCCCTCTGTCTCTCAAAATCTCGTTCACTTCTTTTTTCACTCTCAACAAATCTTCACTCACATCCATCCCTCCCTCTCTTAGCTTATATAACACACTCAAACTTGCATTCAACCCAGCAAACCTTTCTCTCTTAGCAGCTGCACACTTGTAACCAAGTTTTTTAAAAAAAACCTTGGTTTTCCATTTAACCCAATCCCACCATTCACACACATTACTGAATTCACTTCCGCTCTCACACCACTCCTTATAATGTCTCTCATACTCCTCTCTCACCTCCACCCTCC
>JARQOD010000001.1:949137977-949148687 GCA_033576555.1 Oophaga sylvatica | reverse complement strand
GATCCGATATTTTTAGATATCGAGCAGTATCGCTCAACACTACTTGTAGGTTAATTATACATGAAGGAAAACAACAAAGAGTAATGTAGAATGTATTGGGGGAGGTTGAGGAGACATTAAAGGCATAGATGTTTAACCCATACCAAAAAATAGTCAGATACCTTTTTTAAACTTGATTGACGAGAAATTGCAATGTGTTAACTTTTTCTATTTGGCAAATATGAATTAAAAAACTTCCATTCTTGCCCCTTTTACTTGCCAATTGTACATGAAGGAAAACAAAAAAGTAATGAGAATGTATTGGGGGAGGTGAGAGACATTAAAGGCATAGATGTTTAACCCAATCCAATGAAATAGCATTAATTTTTTTTTTTGGAAATACGTTCGGATTGACGAAGAAATTGACTATGTTGTTAACCTTTTTTCTATTTTGGCAAATATGTATGTTTCACAACTTCCATGCTCTTCACTTTTAACTTTGACCACTTTCTCCTTCATAATCTTCAGCAGCATCATCTTTGTCATCAAATTATTCTTCTCTTCACCTTCTTTATCTTCTTCGTAAACTTCTTGTTATTCATCTTTTTGTTAAAATTACTCATATTGTTCTTATTAAACTATTATTCTTCTTCATATTCTACATCTTCATCTTCTTCCTCTTCATCTTCTTCATCATATTCTTATTTGTGACAGAGATTCCTGTACTTGTAATCTGTCAAATTATGAATTTTTCATCCTTCCGTTCTTGCTGTCACAAAAGATTTAAATTACAACAGTATTTGTCCGTGTTCAGTTTAGCCTGCAGCAGCAGGCATTTTCCAGGGGCACCACGAGGAGGAACGGACTCACCCCCATACACTGCTTAGTCTTCTTCTGCTTATAATTTAGAGCATATATTTTCTCTTCATTTTGATCTTATACTTCATGTTCTTCTGCTTTTTGATCGTCTGCTTATTGTTCTTCTGCTCTTGTTCTGTATCTTGTAGTTTGTCGTAACCTTCTTTTTCCTGTTGGTGATCTTCTTCTGGGTAATCTTATATTTCTTCTTTGTGATGGTGTTCAGGCTGGTTGGCTTGATGCTCGTCGTCCTTGGGGTCGTCATCTTCTTCGGGTGGGTCTTTAGGGTCGTCTAACTTCCGAGAACCAGTTGACGTTACTGGAACCCGGACGGGTAGCAGAAGGTACAAGAGCCAATGCAAGTAACGAGGAACAGCTGACTGTGCTGGAACCTGGAGAGGCAGCAGAAGGAAAAGAGCAAATGGCACAACCGAGGACCAGCTGACGTTACTGGGACACGGTTACTAAGCAGGAGGTACCTGTGCTCCAAAGCACTACCAAGGACCAGCAGACGTTGCTGGAACTCGGATACCGAGATGGAGGCACCTAGGCCAAAGGCACTGCGGAGAACCAGTTGACGGTACTGGAACCCGGACGGGTAGCAGAAGGTACAAGAGCCAATGCAAGTAACGAGGACCAGCTGACTGTGCTGGAACCCGGAGGGGCAGCAGAAGGAAAAGAGCCAATGGCACAACCGAGGACCAGCTGACGTTACTGGGACACGGTTACTAAGCAGGAGGTACCTGTGCTCCAAAGCACTACCAAGGACCAGCAGACATTGCTGGAACTCGGATACCGAGATGGAGGCACCTAGGCCAAAGGCACTGTGGAGAACCAGCTAACGGTACTGGAACTCGGACGGGTACCATAAGGCACCCATGAAAATGTAAGTTGACAGGCCGCAAGCCGTCTGCAGTTACCAAATCACACAGTCCTAGAGTGGGTGCTTGTCCTATTTTCACAACGGAAAGAGCCTTTATTTACATATCCCACAGCACACATAGGAATCACCTAAACTGCAGGCACCATAGAGTAGGATAAACGGAATGCAACATGACAGGACAACTTATTGGAGGCTAATTTACGTTGACACTGCCAGGAAACAGCTGTGGTGCTGTAAACAGGGTGGGCATGAGTCAGTACCCGTGCCAATTACTTACGAGTAGTGTTGAGCGATACGATACCGCAAGTATCGGGTATCGGCCGATATTAGCTCTATCGGACTTTCGATACTTAGTTCCGATATTTTCGTCTTATCGGATACCGGAATCGGAATTGTCACTGTCACTGTCAGTGTCCGTCGGTCGGGTCTGTCAGGAGTCAGCGGCACTTACCTGGCAGAAGATCTCCGGCGGTCACGGGCTGGACTGCTTGATGGCCGCCATCATCTTTCCCCGGCCGTCACATGCAGTTTCTCGCGATAACTGCAGTGACTGCTGGGTAATCCCGGCCGTAAAGCAGTCAGTCCGATGACGTCACCGCCGGGGAAGCAGGTAATCAGCTGTGCTGCGTCGAGATGACAGGCTCTGCCTGTCATTGCGATGTAGCAGAGCTGGATCGTCGTGGGACAGTCGTTACTATGGACTGCGTCGGACAGGTGGTATACTGTTGGTTTGTTTTTTTTTCTTTTTTTACAGGAGATCGATGGCGTCGCAGGAATGAGTGTATAATAAAATTAATGAAAACTGTGTTGTCTCTTTTATTTCATTAAAATACTTTTTTCTTGCTGTGTCTTTTTTTTTATACATTTAAAAACTTTGGGATTAATAATGGATTGGTGTCTTATTGACACCTCTCCATTATTAACCAGGCTTATTCTCACCGTGCAATCAACGGTGACATTAACCCCTTATTACCCCGCTTGCCACCGCTACAGGGCAGTGGGAAGAGCCGGGTAAAGTGCCACAATTGGCACATCTTTTGATGCGCCAAATGTGGGGCTGCTGTAGCCTGGTATTATCAGGCTGTTGAGGGCCAAAATCCATGGGCCTTGACAGTCTTTTAATACCAGGCCGCAGCAGTCTGCATTTTACTTGGCTGGTTAACAAAAATAGGGGGACCCCTACGCCGTTTTTTTTTTCGAGGGGATCCCCTATTTTTGTTAACCAGCCAAGCTAAGCAGACTGCTGTGGCCTGGTATTATCAGGCTGGCAAGGTCCATGGATATTGGATCCTTACCAGCCTGAAAAACCAGGCCTCAGCAGTCTGCTTCATCTGGCTGGTTAACAAAAATAGGGGGGACCCCACGCCAAAATTTTTTCGAGGGGATCCCCTATTTTTGTTAACCAGCCAAGATATGCAGACTGCTGTGGCCTGGTATTATCAGGCTGGCAAGCAGGGTCGGACTGAGGCACCGGGACACCGGAGAAACCTACGGTGGGCCCCAGCTCCTGCGTGGTGGGCCCTGATTTGAAAGGATAGGTCGCGGGGCAGAGGGGGCGGTTGGCCCCGGGACCCGCGCTCTGAGGGGGCCCACCCGGAGCTACGATACAGTTACATTCTGCGGCAGAGCAGGGAGAATCGCTCTCCCTGCTCTGCCGCCCGGAAGCTATGGGGCCTGAACAGGCGTTGGGGGGGCCCGGTGCCAGCAGTGGGTCCCCCACCCGTCATCGGAGGGTCAGCTGTATCGGCATCCAGCCGATAAAGCTGACCGCATGGAGAGAGAAGGAGCGAGCGCTCCTACACTCCCATAATCCCCCTCTCAGCGTATGACAGCGGGCGCAATAACATCACCTGCCAGCGCCCGCTGTCAGACGCTGAGAGGGAGAACAGTGAGCAGCACAGGAGCCGGGAGGTGAGTTTTTTTTTTATTTTTTTTTTAATGGGGGTGCAGTCGAGTCCTGGCTGGAGAAGTCGTCATGTCGGTGTGGGCCAGATGGAAAAGACATGAAAAGTGAACAATTCCATTAGAAAGAACATCAGCGGTAAGTCATTATCTGTACCTGTGCTGTAATCTATTATATGTTCTGTAGGACTGGTATTATTTAACACAGACCATATGGCGGTAATATCAATATTGGTCTTTTTATATATAGATTATTTTGGCCAACAGCGCGGTCATTTGCTGAGGTTCTCTGATGATGGGCCCACTCAGAAGTTTTGCCCCCACTAAACCAAAACCCTAGCTACGCCTATGGCTCTCTCTCTAGTCTTTCTTTCTCGCTCTCTGTTCTTTCCTTCTCGCTCTCTGTTCTTTTTTCTCTCTGTTCTTTCTTTCTCTCTTTTCTTTCTTTCCTCTCTTTCTTTCTCTGTTTGTTCTTTCTCTCTCGCTGCTCTTTCTTTCTTTTCCTCAGTACCAGCCACTGTGCCCTCATTACCAGTCAGTGTGATCAGCAGTGCTAAATGGTTACGCTTGGGGCGAGGATATGGGTGTGATTAGTAGTGTTGAGCATTCCGATACTGCAAATATCGGGTATCGGCCGATATTAGCTGTATCGGAATTCCGATTCCGAGTTCCGATATTTTCGTCTTATCGGATACCGGAATCGGGATTGTCACTGTCACTGTCAGTGTCCGTCGGTCGGGTCTGTCAGGAGTCAGCGGCACTTACCTGGCAGAAGATCTCCGGCGGTCACGTCCTGCACTGCTTCATGGCCGCCATCTTCTTTCCCCGGCGGTCACATGCAGTTTCTCGCGATAACTGCAGTGACTGCTGGGTAATCGCGGCCGTAAAGCAGTCAGTCCGATGACGTCACCGCCGGGGAAGCAGGTAATCAGCTGTGCTGCGTTGCAATGACAGGCTCTGCCTGTCATTGCGATGTAGCAGAGCTGGATCGTCGTGGGACTATCGTTATGGACTGCGTCGGACAGGTGGTATACTGTTGGTTTGTTTTTTTTCTTTTTTTACAGGAGATCGATGGCGTCGCAGGAATGAGAGAGTAATAAAAGAAATGAAAACTGTGTTGTCTCTTTTATTTCATTAAAAGACTTTTTTCTTGCTGTGTCTTTTTTTTATACATTTAATAACTTTGGGATTAATAATGGATCGGTGTCTTATTGACACCTCTCCATTATTAACCGGGCTTATTGTCACCGTGCAATCAACGGTGACAATAACCCCTTATTACCCCGCTTGCCACCGCTACAGGGCAAGTGGGAAGAGCCGGGTAAAGTGCCACAATTGGCACATCTTTTGATGCGCCAAATGTGGGGCTGCTGTAGCCTGGTATTATCAGGCTGTTGAGGGCCAAAATCCATGGGCCTTGACAGTCTTTTAATACCAGGCCGCAGCAGTCTGCATTTTACTTGGCTGGTTAACAAAAATAGGGGGGATCCCCACGCCGTTTTTTTTTCGAGGGGATCCCCTATTTTTGTTAACCAGCCAAGCTAAGCAGACTACTGTGGCCTGGTATTATCAGGCTTGCAAGGTCCATGGATATTGGATCCTTACCAGCCTGAAAAACCAGGCCTCAGCGGTCTGCTTCATCTGGCTGGTTAACAAAAAAGGGGGGACCCACGCCAATTTTTTTCAAGGGGATCCCCTATTTTTGTTAATCAGCCAAGATATGCAGACTGCTGTGGCCTGGTATTATCAGGCTGGCAAGGTCCATGGATCTTGGCTCCTTAACAGCCTGAAAATCCAGGCCTCAGCGGTCTGCTTCATCTGGCTGGTTAACAAAAATAGGGGGGACCCCACGCCAATTTTTTTCGAGGGGATCCCCTATTTTTGTTAATCAGCCAAGATATGCAGACTGCTGTGGCCTGGTATTATCAGGCTGGCAAGGTCCATGGATCTTGGCTCCTTAACAGCCTGAAAATCCAGGCCTCAGCGGTTTTCTTCATCTGGCTGGTTAACAAAAATAGGGGGGACCCCACGCCAATTTTTTTCGAGGGGATCCCCTATTTTTGTTAATCAGCCAAGATATACAGACTGCTGTGGCCTGGTATTATCAGGCTGGCAAGGTCCATGGATCTTGGCTCCTTAACAGCCTGAAAATCCAGGCCTCAGCGGTCTGCTTCATCTGGCTGGTTAACAAAAATAGGGGGGACCCCACGCCATTTTTTTTTCGAAGGGAACCCCTATTTTTGTTAATCAGTTCCCTCTGACGTCACTGATTGTGTCCCTGGCTGACCTGAAGTGAAAGTGGAAAGCAATCAATTAAGCTTTCCACTTAAGGGCCCGTCTCACATAGCGATATCGCTACCGAGATCGCTGCTGAGTCACTAGTTTTGTGACGCAGCAGCAAGCTCACCAGCGATATCGCTGTGTGTGACATTCAGCGACGATCAGCCCCCCTGCCGGGTATCGCTGATCGTCGCTGAAATGTCAGGACCTTTGATCGCTGGTTTCCCGCTGACAGGCACACATCGCTGCGTGTGACAGGCGGGAGACCAGCGATCCGCTGGTAACCAAGGTACACAGCGGGTTTCCAGGCGCGGGGCTGTGCCTAGAAACCCGCTGTGTACCTTGGATACCAGCGCCCTGATGCAGGGAGCTGGTATCCAAGGTACACAGCGGGTTTCCAAGCGCTGCGCGGTGCCTGGAAACCCGCTGTGTACCTTGGTTACCAGCGGATCGCTGGTCTCCCGCCTGTCACACGCAGCGATGCGTGCCTGTCAGAGGGAAACCAGCGATCAACAAAAGGTCCTGACAGTTCTGCGACGATCAGCGATACCCGGCAGGGGGGCTGATCGTCGCTGAATGTCACACACAGCGATATCGCTGGTGAGCTCGCTGCTGCGTCACAAAACTAGTGACTCAGCAGCGATCTCGGTAGCGATATCGCTATGTGAGACGGGCCCTTAAGCGATGTTACCCGCAGTGTCGCTGTCCCAGATCGCTGCCTGTTTGGCAGCTCAGCAGCGATCATGTAGCGATACACCAGCGATCCTGACAAGTGCATATCGTTGTCGGGATCGCTGGTGTATCGTTATGTGACACCCAGCCTTTACTCTCCTGTCAGGCAGGAGAGGAACTCATTCATTTGGGGTTTACTGTGAGGCTGCAGCATTAGCTGCGGTCCCTGCAGTAAACATTAACCCTTTCTGAAGGATTACACCGTGGGACCTGACTGTGCATGGGATAGGTAAGAATAATTTTGCTTTTTTATTTTATTTTTATTACAGGAAATGGTTTTTGCAGTAAAATAAAAGATGGTCAAAAACATGTGTCTTTATTTCATTAAAATGATTTTTAATTAAAGTGTGTGTGTTTTTTTTTATTTCATGCAATAGGATTAATAATTGATAGTTGTCTAATTGACAGCTCTCAATTATTAACCTGGCTTAAGGTCACCTTTCAATAGCAAGGTGGCTTTAACCCCATATTAACCCATTCGCCACCGCTACAGGGCAATGGGAATAGACGGGCAAAGTGCCAGAAAGGGCGAATCTAATTATAGATTTGTCTTTCCTGGGGTGTCTGGGGGCAGATGTTAGTAGCCGGGGGGGGGCAAAAATAATGGTCCCTCTCTGGGCTATTATTATCTGCCCCCACTCACTGGCTTTGTCTGTCTGGTTGCGAAAATAGGGCGGGAGCCCACGCATTTTTTTTCAGCAATTTTACACCTCATATATATATATACATGTCATTGAATTTGTGACACATATATATATATATTTTATATTTGTAGTTCATACACTTCTACATAGTATAATAGCCGCTAATTCAATTGCCGGCTTTTGTGAAAATGCAGAACCCGACATGAAATGACACTTGGTGTACATAGGGTTAACCATGTCTTTTCATGTCGTTTGCTATCTGATTTGCACAAACAATTAAATCAGACTATGTGTGCAAAATTTCACACCTGTAGGGGTTAATTAAAGGTGTAAATTCGTTGTAAAAAAAACGGACTTTTTTTGCTACGAATTTACACCTTTAATTAACCCCTCAGGTGTGAAATTTTGCACACATAGTCTGATTTAATTGTTTGTGCAAATTAGGCTGGAGTCACACACAACCACAAAAAATCGGTCCGTTTTAGACGGTCGACAATCGGATCAAAATAAAAACATCACACATCCTTCTGGCATCCGATTTTCCTTCAAAGATGCGATTTAATCGCATGTGTGTGTACCTTGTAACATCCGATTTTCATCCGACTTGCGAGATTTTCTCGCAGGCTTGCAAAACTGACATATAATGGATCCAAAAGAATAGTATTTAAATGCCAAAAGAAAGAATAGATATATACACATATATATATATATATATATATATATGTCATTGTGACATATATATATATACATATATTTATAGTTCTTACACTTCTACATACTGTTATAGCCGCTAATTCAATTGCCGGCTTCAGTGAAATCACAGAAGCCGACATGAAATGATACATTGTTTCCACACATTTAACCATGTAATTTCATGTATTTTTATATATGTTTGAAACATACAATTACATGAGTATATGTGTGCTAAATTTCAGACATGTAGGGGTTAATTAAAGGTGTAAATTCGTAGCAAAAAAGTCCGTTTTTTTTACAACGAATTTACACCTTTAATTAACCCCTACAGGTGTGAAATTTTGCACACATAGTCTGATTTAATTGTTTGTGCAAATTAGATAGCAAAGGACATGAAAAGACATGGTTAACCCTATGTACACCAAGTGTCATTTCATGTCGGGTGACATGAAATGACACTTGGTGTACATAGGGTTAACCATGTCCTTTCATGTCCTTTGCTATCTAAGGCCGGAGTCACACTGGCGACAAAATCGGACGACTGCAATGCGATGAAATATCGCATTGCAGTCGGACCTATGTTAATCTATGGAGCAGCTCCCAGTATCAGATTTTTTGTGGTCCGTTTTAAACGTCCGTGTACAATCGCAGCATGCTGCCACTGTCACCGATTGTCGGTCGACAATCGCCAATGCAAGTCTATGGGAGCGATGAAAAATCTGATTACAAACGGACCACACTGTGTGACTTGCGATGAAATCGCATCGGTGTCCTTTAGAAAAGCCGGCAATTCATCCCCGGCTATACTGTAAAATCACACTGACAGCTTTAATAAAGACTAGAAAGAATAGATATATACACATAGAACACATACATATATATATACATGTCATTGTGACATGTATATATACATATATTTATAGTTCCTAGACTTCTACATACTGTAATAGCCGCTAATTCAATTGCCGGGTTTTGTGAAATCACAGAAGCCGACATGAAATGATACATTGTTTCCACACATTTAACCATGTAATTTCATGTATTTTTATATATGTTTGAAACATACAATTACATGAGTGTATTTGTGCAAAATTTCAGACATGTAGGGGTTAATTAAAGGTGTAATTTCGTTGAAAAAAAATGCGTGGGCTCCCGCTGTATTTTCTCCACCAGACAGACAAAGCAAAGCGAGTGGGGGCAGATAATAATAGCCCAGGGAGGGTGCATTTTTTTGTGCCCCCCCTGGCTACTAACATCTGCCCCCAGACACCCCAGAAAGGGCAAATCTATAATTAGATTCGCCCTTTCTGGCACTTTGCCCGTCTATTCCCATTGCCCTGTAGCGGTGGCGAATGGGTTAATCTCACCTTACTGTCACCTTGCAATTGAAAGGTGACCTTTAAGGCAGGTTAATGATTGATAGCTGTCAATTAGACAACTATCAATTATTAATCCTATTGAAGTAAATAAAAAAACACACACACTTTAAGAATAAATAATTTTAATGAAATAAAAACACATTTTTTTGACCATATTTTATTTTACACTAAATCCGTGCGAAGCCATTGATCTCCTAAAATAAAGAAAAAGAAATAAAACAACATTATTCTTACCTATTCCGCCGATCTGTCACGTCCCACGCTGTAATCCTTCACAAAGGGTTAACTAGCTTTGAGCCAAGCAGTGCAAGTAATCCTGCATGCTCAGCTCAAAGCTCCTGAATGAATAAGTTCCTCTCCTGGCGACAGGAGAGGATGTGTTTCATGAATGAAGCTTAATTGATTGTGTCCACTTTCCCTTTAGGTCAGGTCACTACAGTTAAATTGGCAATAAATCAATTAAGCTCCATTCATGAATCTATTCCTCTACTTTCTGTGGTAGAGGAACTTATTCATTCAGGGGAATACAGGTCTGAGACAGCATTATTAGCTCTCTGCGACCTTTAACCTGTTAACCCTTTCTGATGGATTACACCGTGGGACCTGACTGTACATCGGATTGGTAAGTATAATTTTGCTTTTTTATTTTATTTTTATTACAGGAAATGGTTTTAGCAGGAAAATAAAATATGGTCAAAAACTGTGTGATTATTTCATTAAACTTATTTTTTATTAAAGTGTGTGTGTTTGATTTTTCTTTCATACAATAGGATTAATAATTGATAGTTGCCTAATTGACAGCTATCAATTATTAACCTGGCTTAAAGTGACCTTTCAATTGCAAGGTGACAGTAAGGTGAGATTAACCCATTCGCCACCGCTACAGGGCAATGGGAATAGACGGGCAAAGTGCCAGAAAGGGCGAATCTAATTATAGATTTGCCCTTTCTGGGGTGTCTGGGGGCAGATGTTAGTAGCCAGGGGGGGCACAAAAAAAATGTACCCTCCCTAGGCTATTATTATCTGCCCCCACTCGCTTGCTTTGTCTGTCTGGTGGAGAAAATACAGCGGGAGCCCACGCATTTTTTTTTAACGAATTTACACCTTTAATTAACCCCTACATGTCTGAAATTTAGCACACATATACTCATGTAATTGTATGTTTCAAACATATATAAAAAATACATGAAATTACATGGTTAAATGTGTGGAAACAATGTATCATTTCATGTCGGCTTCTGTGATTTCACTGAAGCCGGCAATTGAATTAGCGGCTATAACAGTATGTAGAAGTGTAAGAACTAATAATATATGTATATATATATATGTCACAATGACATATATATATATATATATATAT
>JARQOD010000001.1:949085477-949135477 GCA_033576555.1 Oophaga sylvatica | reverse complement strand
GGATATTTTACTATGTAGAAGTGTATAAACTATACATATATGTATATATATATGTCACAATGACATGTATAATATATATATGTATTCTATGTGTGTATATTTAGTGTTTACAAGGAAAGAATGGGGTTTTTTTAGTTGCGATATTTTGTTCCCATAGACTTACATGGGACTTCCGGTATCGGTATCGGTATCGCCGATTTTTTAGTGATATCGGCGATACCATTCCGATTCCGATACTTTAGCATATCGGAAAGTATCGCTCAACTCTAGTGATTAGCTGTGAAATGGGTGTTGTCGGGGCGTGGCCTAAAATTTTCAGCGGCGCGCAACACGCGCCGCAGCCTTTAATCCTCTTTCCTGTCTTCCAAATTTGGGAGGTATGCTGTATGACCTCCCTACAACTTCTGGCCATGCTCCTGATGAGCGCGATGGATGGTCTCGTGAGGGATCTCCTCCCACACCTGGACTAAAGCATCCACCAACTCCTGGACAGTCTGTGGTGCAACGTGGCATGGCCTAAAATTTTCTGCAGCATGCACAGCATGCCACAGCCTTTGTCCCTCTTTCCCTTATTCAAAGGTTGGGAAGTATGATGTTGGGCCGCAAGAATATATTTTCTCTGGTGGGCCCAAGGTACTCCAGTCCGACGCTGCTGGCAAGGTCCATGTATGTTGGCTCATTAACAGCCTTAAATACCATGCCTCAGCAGCAGGGGCGTACATATAAATCATGGGGCCCCATAGCAAAAGTCTGAATGTTCCCCACCCCCCCAAAAAAAAAACCCAGAGGCATTGTAAATGTAAAGTGCCAGCACAGTGAGGGAAGTTGAGTCGCACAGAGACAGGGGTTTTGGGGGTACTCGGCACCGATCACGTCGACTTCTATGGGGGATGTCACGAGTAGCACAGCTCGGTCCGTGACCTGGGCAATCACTGGAATGTGGGATATTTCCAGGGGATGATAGAATGTTCGTGTAGTTTGTCGTGACGCCACCTGTAGTACCTGGTCAGGGTGTCCAGCGCTGCTGTGCAGGTCCTCTGGAAGGGATGGTGTATTGCAGGTAGGTGAAAAGTCTTCTACAGGAAACACGCTATCCTTCCAGGGCAGATAGATGTGAGATAGAGCAATGTTGCAAAGTGATGTAGCAGAGTGGACTATGCGACGTAGTAAGAAAGCAGGAAACACTTCAAGTTAAACGTTGCATAATAAAATTTTTAAGAATAACATTACAAAAGTGCAAATAGCATTAGTGCCGAAGTTCGTGGAGACTTCTTAGGACTACCCCCACCGGGGTAACTTCACAGTGTCCTTTACTTGTGCTTGTGGAGGACCCGCTCCAAACCTCCAACTGTGGTCTTGGGTGGGCTGCAAGACTTTCCTTGAGCAGACCTCACTTTCGGCCACACCAAACGGGTTTTTAGTTTCTGAGGTAGTTGAAAATAGTGCACAGTTAAGTTTTTTGTAAAACCAAGATGGAGCACCGAAGTGCCAACTATTTACAGAAAAGTTTGTGAGCCAGTACAGTTCATGGCTTCAAAGTTCAACATTTTGATTACAGTGAAACACCATTACCCAACCTGGGTATATTAAGGCAACAATAAACTTGTTCTTCTGAACATTCACCCGTCCGGGTACATCAAACCATTACCCAACCTGGGTATATTAAGGCAACAATAAACTTCTTTTTATGAACATTCACCCGTCCGGGTACATCAATAATTTAACTATTTACATACAGAGACCCTGTCCGGGTTATTTAGACTTCTTTGGCTGGCCTCTTACAGGTACCACCTGGTACTGTTCTGGAGCTTGCCAAACATCCGTGACAGGAGGGTCCACCCAGACCTGATGACGTCGTGTGGCCTGTACAGTGACGTCGTGACCCGCTATCTGGGTCTGTGTGGCCACCTCTTTCGTCTCCCTCCGGGTCTGGACCCCTATGTCCCGGACTGAACGAACCCCAGGGGGCCTAACAGGCGCCGGGTACGGGCCAGCTATCATTATCATGTCCATAGCTGGGGCTGCTGAGGAGACCACTGAGGGAGGCTGGGGAGATTTACGGCATGGGGTGGGCACTTGTGCAGAGGCCTGGTTGGGGGAGGCTGAAGGTTCGTAGGGTCTGTCCGTTTCCTGACACTCTGGGGAGTAGGGGTCGCACCTGGTAACATTTAGGGCGTACCATCCATTGTAACCCCAGTGTCGGGTGTAAGTCACCAAGTCTCCTGGCAACAGGTCCCTCGCCGGGTGTCCTTCTGGGAGGTGAGCCTCCACGTCCCGCCGGGTTACAAAAACTTCTAAATAAAGTCCAGGCTCCTGGATGAAGCCCCAACCACCTTTTAACTTAAAGTTCCGTACTGCACCCTTACGCCGCGGCTCCCTCACCGTACTTTTATCCTTTCTCATACGTGCCTTCTCTGCCAGGTCCTTCTCCAGGTGACGTTGTCGAAGCTTTTGGGATTCTCGCTGCTCCCTTTGTCGCTCTGCTTCCCGCTCCCGACGTCTCCACTCTTCCTCCTGACGCCTGTTGTAATTCTCCTCCACCAGCAGCTCCATGTCTCCACCATCAAATGCCAGCTTACGATGTACGGTTTGCGGCAGCTCTCCTGGCGCCCGCCAGTCCTGGCGGCGCTCACCTGTGGCGGAAGCAGCCGGCTCTGGAACAGATGACGGTCGGGTCTCCGGTACAGGCAGGTAGAGCTCTGGTGCCTGCGCGGCCACCTCCATGAGGACGGGTGTCGCTTCTTCTGCCTCAGCGAACGGGGGCAGACAGCGAGATCTGGGGTGCTGGTGCAGCGTTTTCTGCAGGAACGGGTGCCTCCACTGTGATACTGGCAACCGGTTCAGATTGCAAGGGCTGGGATGCCCGCACGGCCTCCTCTACTGGAACGGGTGCCTCCACTGAGATACTGGCAACCGGTTCAGATTGCAAGGGCTGGGATGCCCGCACGGCCTCCTCTACTGGAACGGGTGCCTCACCTTCCGGTACAAACACTTCAGGGGGTAAGAGGGATTGGCGCCGCTCCAATTGTAGTTTTAGGGCCCGCCAGCTCGCTTCCATCCTGGCGACCTCCTCCCGGTGCCGGGCCAGGTCTCTCAGGGTATCCTCCGCTTCTTCCAGCGTAGGAGGGTTTCCAGGCCGGGTGCCAAACGGTGGCTCCGTGGCGATGGGTCGCTTCCGTGGGGGGAGAGCTCTGACTCCTCCATCCCTTCCCACTTCTGCTCACGTCCGTTCGCCATCTCTGCCAAGTCACATGTGTCATTAGCATCAGGAGAGGCGCCATCTTTTGTAGGGAGGCGGGACCTTCGCGTTCGTTTCCGCCCACTGAGGAGGATGAGGAGGCGGAACTCCAGAGCTGTGGGGCACGATCTTACATTGCAGTAACATTTAGAGTGTGCGGACATCGTTTTCACGCCACGGAGTGAGTGTACGCCCACGAGAGCACGCCCTTATTCTTCACCTGTACCTCGTGGCGCAGATATGATGGAAAAATGGCAAATACAGTCTATGATGATTTTTGCAATTCTCAAGCAAAAAAACAGTTCAATTAAGGCACACAGGACTCGCTTATAGCGAGCTTCTGAATCCTGTTCGTGACGCCAAAGTTGAGTCGCACAGAGCCACAGGTTTTGGGGGTACTCGGCACCAAGCCCGTCGACTTCTATGGGGGATGTGACGGGTAGCACAGCTATGTCCGTGCCCTGGTCGCTCACTGGAATGTGGGATATTTCCAGGGGATGATAGAATGTTTGTGTAGTTTGTCGTGACGCCACCTGTAGTACCTGGTCAGGGTGACCAGCGCTGCTGTGCAGGTCCTCTGGCAGGGATGGTGTAGTGCAGCTAGGTGATAAGTCTTGTACAGGTAAGACGGTATCCTTCCAGGGCAGATAGATGTGAGATAGAGCAATGTTGTATGAGTGATGTAGCAGAGTGGAGTATGCGACGTAGTAAGAAAGCAGGAAAGGAAACAATTCTTACTACAAAGACATGCAGCATAAGGCTGCCTCAACACCTCCCATCCAACTAGCTACACCCTGTTCTAACCAGCCTGAGCTAGACCATCCCATTGGGTCCGCCTACACTCAGCTGGCATAGTGTACTGTTGAATGCAGTGTTTGGAGTCAATGGAGTGTTTCCTCCTTACCTGAGAGTAAGTTGTCACACCGCTGGGTGCGATGCAACATCTCTGTGGCGACTGGACCCTCGGGTGCTTCTGTCTTTTCACAAATGCCGGCTTTACCCGGCAATTGAATCAGAGGCTATTTTACTATGTAGAAGTGAATAAACTATAAATATATGTATATATATATGTCACAATGACATGTATATATATATATATATATATATATGTATTTCTAAGTGTGTATATTTTGTGTCTACAAGGAAAGAAAGTGTTTTTTTAGTTGCGATATTTTGTTCCCATAGACTTACATGGGACTTCCGGTATCGGAATCGGATATCGCCGATATTTAGTGATATCGGCGATATCATTCAGATCCGATATTTTTAGATATCGAGCAGTATGTTCATAAAAAGTTTATTGTTGCCTTAATATACCCAGGTTGGGTAATGGTTTGATGTACCCGGACGGGTGAATGTTCAGAAGAACAAGTTTATTGTTGCCTTAATATACCCAGGTTGGGTAATGGTGTTTCACTGTAATTAAAATGTTGAACTTTGAAGCCATGAACTGTACTGGCTCACAAACTTTTCTGTAAATAGTTGGCACTTCGGTGCTCCATCTTGGTTTTACAAAAAACTTAACTGTGCACTATTTTCAACTACCTCAGAAACTAAAAACCCGTTTGGTGTGGCCGAAAGTGAGGTCTGCTCAAGGAAAGTCTTGCAGTCCACCCAAGACCACAGTTGGAGGTTTGGAGCGGGTCCTCCACAAGCACAAGTAAAGGACACTGTGAAGTTACCCCGGTGGGGGTAGTCCTAAGAAGTCTCCACGAACTTCGGCACTAATGCTATTTGCACTTTTGTAATGTTATTATTAAAAATTTTATTATGCAAACTTTAACTTGAAGTGTTTCCTGCTTTCTTACTACGTCGCATAGTCCACTCTGCTACATCACTTTGCACCATTGCTCTATCTCACATCTATCTGCCCTGGAAGGATAGCGTGTTACCTGTAGAAGACTTTTCACCTACCTGCACTACACCATCCCTTCCAGAGGACCTGCACAGCAGCGCTGGACACCCTGACCAGGTACTACAGGTGGCGTCACGACAAACTACACGAACATTCTATCATCCCCTGGAAATATCCCACATTCCAGTGATTGCCCAGGTCACGGACCGAGCTGTGCTACTCGTGACATCCCCCATAGAAGTCGACGTGATCGGTGCCGAGTACCCCCAAAACCCCTGTCTCTGTGCGACTCAACTTCCCTCACTGTGCTGGCACTTTACATTTACAATGCCTCTGGGTTTTTTTTTTGGGGGGGTGGGGAACATTCAGACTTTTGCTATGGGGCCCCATGATTTATATGTACGCCCCTGCTGCTGAGGCATGGTATTTAAGGCTGTTAATGAGCCAACATACATGGACCTTGCCAGCAGCGTCGGACTGGAGTACCTTGGGCCCACCAGAGAAAATATATTCTTGCGGCCCAACATCATACTTCCCAACCTTTGAATAAGGGAAAGAGGGACAAAGGCTGTGGCACGCTGTGCATGCTGCAGAAAATTTTAGGCCATGCCACGTTGCACCACAGACTGTCCAGGAGTTGGTGGATGCTTTAGTCCAGGTGTGGGAGGAGATCCCTCACGAGACCATCCGTCGCGCTCATCAGGAGCATGGCCAGAAGTTGTAGGGAGGTCATACAGCATACCTCCCAAATTTGGAAGACAGGAAAGAGGATTAAAGGCTGCGGCGCGTGTTGCGCGCCGCTGAAAATTTTAGGCCACGCCCCGACAACACCCATTTCACAGCTAATCACACCCATATCCTCGCCCCAAGCGTAACCATTTAGCACTGCTGATCACACTGACTGGTAATGAGGGCACAGTGGCTGGTACTGAGAAAAAGAAAGAAAGAGCAGCGAGAGAGAAAGAACAAACAGAGAAAGAAAGAGAGGAAAGAAAGAAAAGAGAGAAAGAAAGAGAGAAAAAAGAACAGAGAGCGAGAAGGAAAGAACAGAGAGCGAGAAAGAAAGACTAGAGAGAGAGCCATAGGCGTAGCTAGGGTTTTGGTTTAGTGGGGGCAAAACTTCTGAGTGGGCCCATCATCAGAGAACCTCAGCAAATGACCGCGCTGTTGGCCAAAATAATCTATATATAAAAAGACCAATATTGATATTACCGCCATATGGTCTGTGTTAAATAATACCAGTCCTACAGAACATATAATAGATTACAGCACAGGTACAGATAATGACTTACCCTGATGTTCTTTCTAATGGAATTGTTCACTTTTCATGTCTTTTCCATCTGGCCTACACCGACATGACGACTTCTCCAGCCAGGACTCGACTGCACCCCCATTAAAAAAAAAAAAAAAAAAAACTCACCTCCCGGCTCCTGTGCTGCTCACTGTTCTCCCTCTCAGCGTCTGACAGCGGGCGCCGGCAGGTGATGTTATTGCGCCCGCTGTCATACGCTGAGAGGGGGATTATGGGAGAGTAGGACGCTCGCTCCTTCTCTCTCCATGCGGTCAGCTTTATCGGCTGGATGCCGATACAGCTGACCCTCCGATGACGGGTGGGGGGCCCACTGCTGGCACCGGGCCCCCCCAACGCCTGTTCAGGCCCCATAGCTTCCGGGCGGCAGAGCAGGGAGAGCGATTCTCCCTGCTCTGCCGCAGAATGTAACTGTATCGTAGCTCCGGGTGGGCCCCCTCAGAGCGCGGGCCCCGGGGCCACCGCCCCCTCTGCCCCGCGACCTATCCTTTCAAATCAGGGCCCACCACGCAGGAGTTGGGGCCCACCGTAGGTTTCTCCGGTGTCCCGGTGCCTCAGTCCGACCCTGCTTGCCAGCCTGATAATACCAGGCCACAGCAGTCTGCATATCTTGGCTGGTTAACAAAAATAGGGGATCCCCTCGAAAAAAATTTTGGCGTGGGGTCCCCCCTATTTTTGTTAACCAGCCAGATGAAGCAGACTGCTGAGGCCTGGTTTTTCAGGCTGGTAAGGATCCAATATCCATGGACCTTGCCAGCCTGATAATACCAGGCCACAGCAGTCTGCTTAGCTTGGTTGGTTAACAAAAATAGGGGATCCCCTCGAAAAAAAAACGGCGTAGGGGTCCCCCTATTTTTGTTAACCAGCCAAGTAAAATGCAGACTGCTGCGGCCTGGTATTAAAAGACTGTCAAGGCCCATGGATTTTGGCCCTCAACAGCCTGATAATACCAGGCTACAGCAGCCCCACATTTGGCGCATCAAAAGATGTGCCAATTGTGGCACTTTACCCGGCTCTTCCCACTGCCCTGTAGCGGCGGCAAGCGGGATAATAAGGGGTTAATGTCACCGTTGATTGCACGGTGAGAATAAGCCCGGTTAATAATGGAGAGGTGTCAATAAGACAACGATCCATTATTAATCCCAAAGTTTTTAAATGTATAAAAAAAAAGACACAGAAAGAAAAAAGTATTTTAATGAAATAAAAGAGACAACACAGTTTTCATTAATTTTATTATACACTCATTCCTGCGACGCCATCGATCTCCTGTAAAAAAAGAAAAAAAAACAAACCAACAGTATACCACCTGTCCAGACGCAGTCCATAGTAACGACTGTCCCACGACGATCCAGCTCTGCTACATCGCAATGACAGGCAGAGCCTGTCATCTCGACGCAGCAGAGCTGATTACCTGCTTCCCCGGCGGTGACGTCATCGGACTGACTGCTTTACGGCCGGGATTACCCAGCAGTCACTGCAGTTATCGCGAGAAACTGCATGTGACCGCCGGGGAAAGATGATGGCGGCCATCAAGCAGTCCAGCCCGTGACCGCCGGAGATCTTCTGCCAGGTAAGTGCAGCTGACTCCTGACAGACCCGACCGACGGACACTGACAGTGACAGTGACAATTCCGATTCCGGTATCCGATAAGACGAAAATATCGGAACTAAGTATCGAAAGTCCGATAGAGCTAATATCGGCCGATACCCAATACTTGCGGTATCGTATCGCTCAACACTACTTACCAGCAACAACTGACGGTGTTGGAGCCCAGGGATGAGAGGAGGACAGGGTGGAGGCAGCATGACTTTTTGTCGTACACACAGCAGGGGAACAGCTGCCATTACTCAACCCCAGTAACACAGGAGCAAGTGTTGACTGTGCTAACAGCACTTACAGGCAACAACTGGCGGTGTTGGAGCCCAGGGTCCAATGCATCGACTTCAATTGCTTCCACCTCCTCTCAGTAACACAGCACTGTTGATCAACCATCTGTCTCTTCACCGCCTGCCAAATTGCCCAGTCAGTCAGAGAGTTCTGTACAGGAGCCAGCTGAGTCTCTGCTTCTGTTCTCAGAATCTGTTGGTTTGCAAACAGGGGCACAGCCAAGCAGCATTCTGGAATGTGAAGAAGAGGGAGTATGCAGTGATGCGCAACAGCTGTGTCTCTCTGAATCTGAAGAGGCGGGTGGAACAGTGCCGATGGTCAGCACACCGCAGAACGCATCTGATGATGATGAGACTCAGGTGCCAGTTTCTGTTGAGCATGGTGGTGGCCAGACCACCCAACAGCAGCAGGTGTTGTAAGAGGTTAGTGGAGATGATGAGGTCCAAGACCCAACATGGCGTGAGGAACAGGAAGGTGGTGGCAGCAGCTCTGAGGAAGCGATTGCCCCAACGGTACAAACAGGAGGGAGAGTTAGGCTGCATACTCTGTTGCCTGTAGCCTCCATTTTGGCACCTGTTCGGATTTCTCTTCCAAAAGTCTAAACGGACGCTCCCAGGACTTGCACTGCATGGTCCTTTTTTCACACACTTGCAGATGATATTTGCTATGTCAAATGCAAGCTGTGTAATCAAAAAGTAAAAAGAGGTAAAGTGTCAGTAACCTCAATACCACAAATATGTCTAAAATTGTGCGTAGAAAACACGTAGTTGAGTTACAAAGACACACTGAAGATGTACAGTCTATAGAGAATCACAGCACAAGTTTAACTGCATATGTCATGGTTAAATTTGAAATTTTTATTGCACACTTGATGTGAAAAAAGAAAATAGCTATGAGACGACTGACTGACGTTTTGGGCAACGCAGTGGCCTTTATCAAATAGTCGCTGGAAGAGATAGAAAAATTTACAGTCAATGACAATGGATAATATATACAATTTATACATAGGGTGAAGAATATATATACATAGGAATTAGGCAACATGTTAAACATTTGGGTGATACTGTAGAACACGGAGAATTATCCCTCTAGGGTATGCGGGTGGATAATGTAGTTTTTTGTTGATTTTTGTGAGTGTGTAGAAAACAGGGGTGATGGGTATTGAATAGGAATGTCATAGTCTTACAGTCTATGGTGATCAATTAAAGATGTTTTGTCAGGATACGATCAATTTTTTGACAGATGTAAAATGTAGGGTCACAATTGAGTTGTCTGTAGGTTAGGTTAACTGACAGTTGTCTATGAATTTCGGCAATAGATTGGGTCTTATTCATAATAACGATAGCACCCCCCTTATCTGCTTGTTTAATAATAATGTTGGGGTTATCTTTCAGAGATTTTATGGCTTGTTTATCTGTGGGTGTCAGGTTGTGGCGTATCGGGTGTAGGCCCAATCTCGGCAAACCATCCACGACCACAGGCTCTGAATGCTGGCATTGCAAAACTCCTGTCCCTTGAAATGCTATCATTCAGGCTGGTGGAGATTGACAGTTTACGGAACTTAATGGCATTGGCAGTCCCACAATACAATGTGCCAAGCTGATTTTATTTCAGCAGGCAAGCCGTCCCTGGTCTGCAAAACCATGTTGTTGAGGTTAAAATTAAACATGCACTACTAAACTCCGTCAGTAGCAATGTCCACCTGACCACCGCTGCGTGGACCAGTACCCATGGCCAGGGACGATACCTTTCCCTTACTGCCCATTGGGTCAATGTTGTGGAGCCGGGTATAGATCTTGCGAGTGGCGCTGTACGTGTTCAGGCAACTACAAGGATTGCGGGAATCAAGTCTGTACACATTGACTCCTCCTTCTCCAGTTCCTCAGAAACATCGTTGCAGGAGCCGTCACGGTCTACCTCCACATGGACCCGTGAACGCTTAATAAGAATCTTTAGTTATATAGCGCCAACAGATTACGCAGCGCTTTACAGTTTAACAGTTTCCGAACACAAGTCATAAGTAACAACGTTACCAATACAATAATGAAAGCAATATAATCTGCACACGCTCGTGAGAGCTTACAATTTACAAATATGTGGGGGAGATACAAAGTACAGGTGTTTATATACAATGGTGTATTTAGAATGATGGCCCAGCCATTTTGAGGGAGTGAGGGATGGATGGAGATAGTGAATGGGCTACACACACACACTTACACATAGAATGACTTTGATTAGTGAAGGTGATAGGCCGCTATTATTATTATAGATTTTTATAGCGCCATTTATTCCATGGCGCTTTACATGTGAAGAGGGGCAAGTATAGACAAGTACAGTAAACATGAGCAATACAAGGCACACACAAGTACAGAAGGAGAGAGGACCCTGCCCGCAAGGGCTCAGAGTCTACAGGGATGGGTGAGGATACACTAGGAGAGGGAAGACCTTGAAGAAATGTGTTTTGAGTGAGCGCCCAATAACATGCAAATTGTGGATAGTTCTAATTTCTTGGGGTACAGCATTCCACAGTATTGGCGCAGCGCGGGAGAAGTCTTGGATTCGGGAGAGATGTTCTTTAGGTGTAGGCGGCAATAGCGGGCAACAGATTGTATATGGGAGGTGAAGGAGAGATTGGTGTCAAACATAACACCCAGACAGCGAGCCTGTTGACCGATATGAGCACAGACGTGGCCAAACGTCAACAGGCCGTCCTGAAATTAATTTCCATGGGGAATCAAAGCCACACAGCGCTGGAGCTCTGGAATGCCATAAAGCAAGAGAGCGACATGTGTATTTTGCCAGCGAATCTCCAGCCAGGCTTGGTAGTGTGTGACAATGGCCGAAATCTGGTGGCAGGTCTGGGCCTAGGCAACGTCACTCACATACCATGTCTGGCACATGTGCTAAACTTTGTCGTCCACAGTTTTTTGAGGGACTATCCGGATCTTGATTCACTGCTGCACAAGGTCCGCCTACAGTGCGCTAACTTGCGACGTTCCACCATGGCCAGATCGCGCATTGCAGCTCTGCAACGCAGATTTTGCCTTCCTGAACATCGCATCATATGTGACGTACCCACCAGGTGGAATTCCACGTTACATATGTTGGAGCGGTTGTGTGAGCAGCAGCCAGCAGTAATGGAGTATCAGCTGCATCAGTCGCAATCAACTCGCAATTTGCGCCGTTCACTTCACCACTACTGAGTGGGCCTCTACTATAATAATCTTTATTTATATAACGCCAACAGATTCCGCAGCGCTGTACAGTTTAACAGTTTCATAACACAAGTCATAAGTGACAACGTTAACAATACAATAATTAAAGCAATATAAGCCGCCCCTGCTCGTGAGACCTTACAATCTACAATGAGGAGGGGGAGCTCAAAAGTACAGTTGTTTATATACAATGGTGTATTTACAATGATAGTCCAGCCATTTTCAGGGAGTGAGGGATGGATGGAGATAGTGAATGGGCTACACACACACACAGTTACACATAGAATGACTTTGATTAGTGAATGTGATAGGCCGCTCTGAACAAATGTGTTTTGAGTGTGGAAGTAGGGCTGTTAATGGGGATGTTGAAGTCTCCAAGGATAAGGGTTGGTACTTCTGAGGACATGAAAGTGCGGCAGCCAGGCAGAGAAGTGGTCAAGGAACTGTGTGGGCGAGCCTGGGGTCCGATATATTACCGCTACTCTGAGGGAGAGGGGACGAAAGAGCCTGATGGTGTGGACCTAATAATTTGCAAAATCTTAATCTAAAATTTACATGTTACATATTTACATCTAGTATAAAACATTTAACCATTAAGCCTACTTACAGAACAAGGAAGTGTAAAAAAACTTGTGCTTAAAAAAAAAAGTGAAAATAAAATGTGAGAAGGGCAGTGTAACAAATAATTTAGGAAAAAGATAAACTAACATCAAGTGCTGTGTGCTGTGTAAGAGCCAGACACATTAACATTAAATCAGTCTGGAATAGCGGTGATTTTCTCCCCATAACCCTAGTAACATTCTGGGGAGAGGGGTGTAGAGTCAACGATCAGCAACTAGCTACGGTAGATCAAATACCTGAAAAAAAAAAAAAAAGTTATTTAACATTCATAACATACATTTTATTTTATAAAAAACCAAAAAAAAATTATTTAACATTCATAACATACATTGTATTTAACCAAAAAAATAACAAATTTATTTAACATTCCTAAGATAAATTTTTTTTAAAACATAAAAACTATAATACACAGCAGGATCTTTAGTAAAAACCAGACTTACCACTGTAACCTCTTAAGGGTATGCCACACTGAACAATATCGCTAACGGGATCGCTAAAAAACGTCACTATTTAGCGATCCCGTTAGCGATGTTGTTGTGTGCGGCAGCTGCCAGCGACGAGCTTCCTGCTGTGATCTCGCTCGTCGCTGGAATCGTTCCGGACCCTATTTTCTCGTCGGCGCTCCCGCTGGGTAAGTATATATCGCTAGTGTGGCACCTTTTCTTAGCGATTTAGCGGTACTTTTGTACCGCTAAAGTCGTTAAGAAGATCGCTAACGGCGATAGCGTCGTTAACTATATCGCTAAATGTGGCCGTACTTAGCGATATAGAAACAATCCCGCTAGCGATCGCATTAGTATGCGTCGTTATCGTGATCGCTAGCGGGATTGTGTAGTGTGGCAGTACCTTTAATCCTTGCAAGCTTCAACACAACGTTGACAAAGTACACAGCAGGGGTGGTCGGTCTCCTAGACAACGAGCAAACTCCTTCATGTTGAGAGAGGCCACCATCTCCTTAGCTTTCAGGTACTTTTCTGTGGGAATGAGCTTGTCTCCAACCAGCCAGGAATATCCATTGAATGCCACACCATGGTTTGGTATTAGCACCCAGCCAGTACCAAAAGTGAAGCCAACCACAGTTCCCATTTCTCATGAACTTTATTTGATATACTGGCTGGCCAAACATTAGCTTCTCACAAAGGAGCTGAAGACCCTGAGTGGCAGTAGGTGCAAGTTTCTCCAGCATGACCTGTTTGTTAGATATTTGCCGTCTACACACCTAAAGAACATCTCTAGAATCCGCCCTTTTCTCACCATGGAAACAACAAAAACCCTCACTGTAGCATTGATCCACTCCCGCCTGGACTACTGCAATGCTCTATTACTTGGCCTCCCCATTACTCGACTATCCCCTCTCCAGTCCATCCTTAATGCAGCAGCCAGGGTCATCCATCTGGCTAATCGGTACTCGGACGCGTCCGCTCTTCGCCAGTCCTTACCCTGGCTGCACATTCATTATAGGATCCAATTCAAAGTACTGGTTCTCACCCACAAAGCTCCCCACAGTGCAGCACCCCCCTACATCTCCTCCCTCATTTCTATCTATCGGCCTAACCGACTGCTGCGCTCTGCAAATGACTTTCGACTAACCTCTGCAGTAATCCGTACCTCCCACTCCCGACTACAAGACTTCTCCCGCGCTGCGCAAATCCTCTTGAATGCTCTACCACAAGAAATTAGGACTATCCACAATTTGCCTGGTTTCAGGCGCTCCCTCAAAACACATTTGTTCAGAGTGGCCTATGACATTCAATAACCAAAGTCGTTCTATGTTTAAGTGTGTATGTGGAGCCCATTCACTATCTCCATCCATGCCTCACTCCCTCAAGATGGCTGGACCATCATTGGAAATGCACCATTATATATACACACCTGTACTTTGTATCTCCCCCACCTCATTGTAGATTGTAAGCTCTCACGAGCAGGGTCGGCTTATTTTACTTTAATTATTGTATTGTTAATGTTGTTACCTATGACTTGTGTTTTGAAACTGTTAAAGTGTAAAGCGCTGTGGAATATGTTGGTGCTATATAAATAAAGATTATTATTATTATATCAGAGGGAGAAGAGGATTGGGCCTTGACAAGGTGCCCGATTGCATCTTAAGTGTTATTGAATGTTGGAGCCAGTCCACCGTATAAAAGCAGCCATACAGTGTCCGGGTACCTGCTTGGATTTCGATCAAAATGAAGACTACTTTGATGTACATGTACACCAATTAGAGAAAAATGACAAGGATGAGGCAGTAAGACACGCTCAGCAGAGTACAAGCAGCATTGCTTGAAGAAGTAACTTGAGCGTGATCAAAATTGAATAAATTAAAATCTCAGACTACAGTGAACACAACTGTTAGCTGTGAAAGGGCTTTTTGTGTCCTTCTACAGTGTTTTCAACCAATGTATTGGATACGGATGGAAGCACGTCACACTATAATTTCAATTGAATTGAGCAGCAAGAGTTACACTAAAGAAAAAAAAAAAAAAGAGTGTGAGAGTGACATGTGCAGATGCCTACATACAGCGTTGTATGCCGAGCAAACTGCAGCGCGTCACCTGCACTCACACACACACACCTTGCAGACCTGTGAAAAAAACACTGCAAGGCAAAAGGAAGATGTACACAGCGGTTGGTAAAGTAGCCTGCCTAAAGCACAGTACACAAAATCGCAATCTCTAACTGTCCCTCAGAGTCAGCAGAGCAGCGTTCTGTCCCAAACAGAATTAACAGCACAGTGACGCTAAAATGGCGGCTTTATCCGGCAACAATACCTTCCTTGTGTCACGGTTAGGGTAGCGTGTGTCTATTATATGAGTGTCTGTAAAATGTAACGTTACGCAGACTTATTCTGCCCTTGGGACGCAAAAAATAAGACAGCAGTAATCATTTACTGTATAAAACTCCACCTATGCGCAACAAAACAAGCACGTTCCCTCTTACGGTTCCTGCGCTGACATGTGAGTAGGGAGTTTGGAGACGTTCCTGAATTTATCCCAGGTATCCAAGCATATCAGGCCGATAGGAGAGCATTAAAACCACCCACGGTGGTGACTTAAATATGGTGAATCTAAACAGTGAAGAACTGTAGGTCGATGCGAATGAATGTGCGATCACATGACACACGTTTATAATAACCCTTGCTAGACACGAGTAACTTTGTAGACATTTTGACACACCTGAACCCAGATGGCAGTGAATATTCATTCTATTCGGCGCCACATGACTCTTGGTCCAGAATAGATTATATATTGCTAGCACACGAGCTATTAAGGGGAGTGGAAGAGGCAGATGTGCACAACGTAGCTAAATATGACCACGCGCCCGTATCAGTGACCCTGCCAGATATGGTGCAGATGGGGCCAAACCAAACTTGGCGCTTCCCGACCTATTTGTTAATGGATGAGAAGTTTCGACATCACGTGAAGCAATGGTGTTTTTAATATGTAAGGGATAATGGAGATACTAGGGATAGGCCGGAACTTTTATGGGCAGCAGGGAAGGGAGTAATGCGCGGGAAACTAATAGGTTATCAGACAACGCTAAAAAAGAAGATCGCGACAAACTACTCGCAGGCTAGCAGGATATTACGCGATAGGTACACGGCAAACAAGACAAGTTCATCAACACAGGTTAAAAATAGATGTAAGCAGGCTAAGGCTGACTTACACGTATGGGTATATCGACGAGAGACAAGCAGTAATAACAATTATAGAGCCGATGTATATCGTTATGGTAGCAAATGAGGGAGACTATTATCACGACTAGCGAAAGGAAATCACATTCGTCATCAACATATTACAGCGTTAACGAATAAACATGGGATCATGAACACAGACCCTCGAACCATAAACACCATTCTACAAGAATACTACTCAGACTTATATAAGGTGGAACATACGGATAGTGCGGAGGGTAACACCTTTGTAGACTTTGTAGATGGAATACGGTTACCATCCATCACAAACTATCAGCTTCTCCTTTTAAAAAAACAAATTGAGGTGACGGAAGTGACAGCGGCGATAAGTTACTTTAAATACGGGAAAGCTCCAGGACCTGACGGGTTTACAGCCAAATTATTTAAATTATTGAGTGAGGATATCCCGTCCACATTGGTACGCACCTTCAATCATATATTGGAGACAGGAGGGTTGCCCAGCCATTCAAACATGTCACACATGAAGTTGCTACTAAAACCAAACAAACATTCACATCTGCCTGGATCCTATCGTACATTCTCACTCATTGACCATTATATCAAGATTTTGTCCAGGATCATGGCAGATCTTTTGAGTAGCATTGTTCCTACGCTGATAGGGCGATCACAAGTGGCCTTTGTTTGCTACTTTGTTGGCTACTATCAGTCTCACTATGCATAACACACGTGTGCAGTGGGCAGTATTACCTTTGCCTTCGGTGGAGTAGGAAAACCCCTCTCCTATCGAAGTGTTAGTTGGGGAGATGGAAGATTTGACACCGGGACCTGAATTGTAATACTTAAATGTGACAGGTGACAAATTTGTTAAGGCGCAACTCCGCGGCCCCTACGTTGAGTCTAGCCCGTGAAAATTTACTGGTTGTCAATGGGGAACCCCAACACCCCGGGGCAGCTACAGTATTTCAACAATTAGAGCTGAACCAAGATTTGCTGTATCAGGTTTATAAAATACATGTTGAAATTTTTTAACAATTGCTGCTACCGCAGTCATATCGGAGGTTGGTAATGGACTTAGCGCATGCGCATGTACTAGGGTGACATTTGTGCCAAAAGAAAACCCTACACAGAATTATACAACGGTTTTACTGGCAGGGGGTCTATCAAGAAGTTAAACGGTATTGTAACTCTTGTCGCATGCGCCAGGTACACAGTCCTCAGCCTCATTTAGTGAGTCCCTTGGTGCCATTAAAAATTTTAGAGGTCCAGTTTGAGAGAATACCCATGGATCTGGTGTAGCCGGTTAATAAATCAGCAAGGGGTCATCAACAGGGGCAATAAAAGGGGCACTGTGTGGGTCACCAGTTTTGAGCACACCCGAGTTCAAAAGAGAATTCATTGTCCAGACTGATGCGTCAGAGGTAGGTATGGGTGCCGTGTTGTCTCAGGACTGGAGCTTAACGGGGAGGAGCATCCCATTAGTTTCCTGAGTCGAAAACTTACTCCATCAAAAAACAGAGACAGCATTTTAGAGAGAGAGTGCCTGGCGATAAAGTGGGCACTGGAGTCGTTGCGCTACTATTTGTTGGGGATAACATTTTGTTTTGTAAATGATCATTCCCTGTGACTGGCAGTGTTGTAGCCCAGGGAGTAGAGTTCAGGTGGTAGAAAGATGAACATAACAGGAGACTTGGAAAACGTTGGCAAACAGTTATTTAATCTGAAAACGGACAGGCAAATTCAGGTGAGATCCATGCCTTGTTCATTTTCAGAAAAATAAGCCGGTCTACATTGTCTGAGGATAGTCGCATGCGACGGTCTGTTAGTACACCACCTGCAGCACTAAAGACGCGCTCAGATAATACACTGCCAGCAGGGCAAGCCAGCACCTCCAAGGCATACCACACATCAAATACAAATATAACAGTAATAATAATATTATTAATAAAAAATGAAATTGCACACACAGTACACAGACACAGCTCATATGTGTGAATAAGAGAGAGTGTTTCTGTGTGTAGTTCATGCCTCTAGCCTAGAAGATCAGTCTTGCTAAAATCTTTAACACTGACCCCTGTTCTGTTCTTAAAATGGTGGATGCTGAACTGCTTCTCAGCCCCCTCATACACAATCATTATGTGGCACTGCTGGGCTCAGTCAGAGGCATCAGATTGAACTAGGCTGTCCTGAGTCATTCTCAATAGAACATTTTGTTCAGCAGTTCATCTAGTTCATTTAGTTCAGAGGTCACATGATGCATTTTCTATCAGCTCCTCACAGGATAGGGTGGAGAAAAACTGAACTAAATGAACTAAATAAACTAATCTTTTGAACTAATCTTTTCAGTGAACTAGTTCATGGTGAACTAATCAACAAAATTAACTAGATTTCCCATCACTATGGTGTACACCTTGGTGGTGCTGTCACAAAACTTCGCCACATTTGTAACATACAGCTCTTGCCCTGTGCAGAGGCGCTGCTTGTGCTCCCTCTTGTTGCAGAGGTGTCTACAATGCCTCGACGCACAGAGCTGCTTTGTAAAGCAGTAGCAGCAGCAGCGCTCTCGGCTGGAATGGAGAGCATTATGGATTTCAACAGTGTGTCTTGGTCCTCCAGCATTTTACGGTCCGGTTCAACGGTGTGATGAGGCTTTGTAAGTTGTCCCGGTAACGAGGGTCTAGGAGGGTGTACACCCAATAATCTGACGTGGTGAGAATGTGGCCGATGCGGCGGTCGTTTCTCAGGCACTGCAGCATGAAATCAACCATGTGCTGCAGACTCACAACTGGCCAACAAACGCTGTCCTCTGGAAGAGCGTCACACTAATAGATTTTTGTAAATTTAAAATAGAATAAAGCAGCAGCAATTTTGAAAAATTACAAGGATGAGCCAGTGACAGACACTCAGCATAGTACACGCTGCGGTGGTTGAAGTAAGTGGAGTGGGATCTACACTCCTACAAAAAAATTAAAGCTCAGACTAGAGTGAACACTGAAACACAACTGTTCACTTGCTGTGAAAGGCCTTTTTGTGGACTTCTATTATGTTTGCAAGCAATGTATTGTATTTTGATGGAAGAGCGTCACACTAATAGATTTTTGTAAATTTAAAATAGAAGAAAGCAGCAGAAATTTTTGAAAAATTACAAGGATGAGCCAGTGACAGACACTCAGCATAGTACACGCTGCGGTGGTTGAAGTAAGTGGAGTGGGATCTACACTCCTACAAAAAAATTAAAGCTCAGACTAGAGTGAACACTGAAACACAACTGTTCACTTGCTGTGAAAGGCCTTTTTGTGGACTTCTATTATGTTTGCAAGCAATGTATTGTATTTTGATGGAAGAGCGTCACACTAATAGATTTTTGTAAATTTTAAATAGAAGGAAGCAGCAGCAATTTTTGAAAATTACAAGGATGAGCCAGTGACAGACACTCAGCAGAGTACACGCTGCGGTGGTTGAAGTAAGTGGAGCGGGATCTACACTCCTACAAAAAAATTAAAGCTCAGACTAGAGTGAACACTGAAACACAACTGTTCACTTGCTGTGAAAGGCCTTTTTGTGGACTTCTATTATGTTTGCAAGCAATGTATTGTATTTTGATGGAAGAGCGTCACACTAATAGATTTTTGTAAATTTAAAATAGAAGAAAGCAGCAGCAATTTTTGAAAATTACAAGGATGAGCCAGTGACAGACACTCAGCAGAGTACACGCTGCGGTGGTTGAAGTAAGTGGAGCGGGATCTACACTCCTACAAAAAAATTAAAGCGAGACTAGAGTGAACACTGAAACACAACTGTTCACTTGCTGTGAAAGGCCTTTTTGTGGACTTCTATTATGTTTGCAAGCAATGTATTTTGTTTTGATGGAAGAGCGTCACACTAATAGATTTTTGTAAATTTTAAATAGAAGAAAGCAGCAGCAATATTTGAAAAATTACAAGGATGAGCCAGTGACAGACACTCAGCAGAGTACACGCTGCGGTGGTTGAAGTAAGTGGAGCGGGATCTACACTCCTACAAAAAAATTAAAGCTCAGACTAGAGTGAACACTGAAACACAACTGTTCACTTGCTGTGAAAGGCCTTTTTGTGGACTTCTATTATGTTTGCAAGCAATGTATTGTATTTTGATGGAAGAGCGTCACACTAACAGATTTTTGTAAATTTAAAATAGAAGAAAGCAGCAGAAATTTTTGAAAAATTACAAGGATGAGCCAGTGACAGACACTCAGCAGAGTACACGCTGCGGTGGTTGAAGTAAGTGGAGCGGGATCTACACTCCTACAAAAAAATTAAAGCTCAGACTAGAGTGAACACTGAAACACAACTGTTCACTTGCTGTGAAAGGCCTTTTTGTGGACTTCTATTATGTTTGCAAGCAATGTATTGTATTTTGATGGAAGAGCGTCACACTAATAGATTTTTGTAAATTTTAAATAGAAGGAAGCAGCAGCAATTTTTGAAAAATTACAAGGATGAGCCAGTGACAGACACTCAGCAGAGTACACGCTGCGGTGGTTGAAGTAAGTGGAGCGGATCTACACTCCTACAAAAAAATTAAAGCTCAGACTAGAGTGAACACTGAAACACAACTGTTCACTTGCTGTGAAAGGCTTTTTGTGGACTTCTATTATGTTTGCAAGCAATGTATTGTATTTTGATGGAAGAGCGTCACACTAATAGATTTTTGTAAATTTAAATAGAAGAAAGCAGCAGCAATTTTGAAAAATTACAAGGATGAGCCAGTGACAGACACTCAGCAGAGTACACGCTGCGGTGGTTGAAGTAAGTGGAGCGGGATCTACACTCCTACAAAAAATTAAAGCTGAGACTAGAGTGAACACTGAAAACACAACTGTTCACTTGCTGTGAAAGGCCTTTTTGTGGACTTCTATTATGTTTGCAAGCAATGTATTTTGTTTTGATGGAAGAGCGTCACACTAATAGATTTTTGTAAATTTTAATAGAAAAGCAGCAGCAATATTTGAAAAATTACAGGATGACCAGTGACAGACACTCAGCAGAGTACACGCTGCGGTGGTTGAAGTAAGTGGAGCGGGATCTACACTCCTACAAAAAAATTAAAGCTCAGACTAGAGTGAACACTGAACACAAACTGTTCACTTGCTGTGAAAGGCCTTTTTGTGGACTTCTATTATGTTTGCAAGCAATGTATTGTATTTTGATGGAAGAGCGTCACACTAATAGATTTTTGTAAATTTTAAATAGAAGAAAGCAGCAGCAATTTTTGAAAAATTACAAGGATGAGCCAGTGACAGACACTCAGCAGAGTACACGCTGCGGTGGTTGAAGTAAGTGGAGCGGGATCTACACTCCTACAAAAAAATTAAAGCTCAGACTAGAGTGAACACTGAAACACAACTGTTCACTTGCTGTGAAAGGCCTTTTTGTGGACTTCTATTATGTTTGCAAGCAATGTATTGTATTTTGATGGAAGAGCGTCACACTAATAGATTTTTGTAAATTTTAAATAGAAGAAAGCAGCAGCAATTTTTGAAAAATTACAAGGATGAGCCAGTGACAGACACTCAGCAGAGTACACGCTGCGGTGGTTGAAGTAAGTGGAGCGGGATCTACACTCCTACAAAAAATTAAAGCTCAGACTAGAGTGAACACTGAAACACAACTGTTCACTTGCTGTGAAAGGCCTTTTTGTGGACTTCTATTATGTTTGCAAGCAATGTATTTTGTTTTGATGGAAGAGCGTCACACTAATAGATTTTTGTAAATTTTAAATAGAAGAAAGCAGCAGCAATATTTGAAAAATTACAAGGATGAGCCAGTGACAGACACTCAGCAGAGTACACGCTGCGGTGGTTGAAGTAAGTGGAGCGGGATCTACACTCCTACAAAAAAATTAAAGCTCAGACTAGAGTGAACACTGAAACACAACTGTTCACTTGCTGTGAAAGGCCTTTTTGTGGACTTCTATTATGTTTGCAAGCAATGTATTGTATTTTGATGGAAGAGCGTCACACTAATAGATTTTTGTAAATTTAAATAGAAGAAAGCAGCAGCAATTTTTGAAAAATTACAAGGATGAGCCAGTGACAGACACTCAGCAGAGTACACGCTGCGGTGGTTGAAGTAAGTGGAGCGGGATCTACACTCCTACAAAAAAATTAAAGCTCAGACTAGAGTAAACACTGAAACACAACTGTTCACTTGCTGTGAAAGGCCTTTTTGTGGACTTCTATTATGTTTGCAAGCAATGTATTGTATTTTGATGGAAGAGCGTCACACTAATAGATTTTTGTAAATTTAAAATAGAAGAAAGCAGCAGCAATTTTGAAAAATTACAAGGATGAGCCAGTGACAGACGCTCAGCAGAGTACACGCAGCATTAGTTGAAGTAACTGGAGCGTGATCTGCACTCAAAAAAAAAAATCACAGACTGCAGTGAACACTGAAACACAACTGTTCACTTGCTGTGAAAGGCTCCTTTGTAGACGTCTATAGTGTTTGCAACCAAGGTATTGTATACGGATGGAAGCAAGTCACACTATTATTTCAATTACATGGAGCAGCAAGAATTACACTGAAGAAAAAAAAAAGAGTCTGTGAGTGACACGTGCAGATGCATATAGACAGCGTTGCATACAGAGCAAACTGCAGCGTCACCTGCACTCACACACACCTTGCAGAGCTGTTAAAACAACACTGCAGGCAAAAGGAAGCTTTACACAGCCGGTGGTAAACTAGCCTGCCTAAAGCACAGTACACTAAATCGCAATCTCTAACTGTCCCTCAGAGTCAGCAGAGCAGCGTTCTTTCCCTAACTGAGTTCACAGCACAGTGACGCTAAAATGGCGGCGGCGCCTTTTATACTGCATTCTGACATCATTTCAGCATCCAATCACAGCCATGCCATTAGTTAACATGACCACAGCAGTACAGGATGTGCCCACACTTCTTAGGATTCCTCATTGGCTGACTATAATCACATTGCCTCTCAAAGAATTATGGGAACTTCCGATTCCGGTATACGATATATGAAAAATATCGGAACTAAGTATCGGAATTCCGATACAGCTAATATCGGCCGATACCCGATACTTGCGGTATCGGAATGCTCAACACTACTGCTTAGTCTTCTTCTGCTTATAATTTAGAGCATATATTTAGCTCTTAATTTTGGTCTTATACTTCATGTTCTTCTGCTTTTTGATCTTCTGCTTATTGTTCTTCTGTCTCTTTTTCTGTATCTTGTAGTTTGTCTTAACCTTCTTTTGTCCTGTTGGTGATCTTCTTCTGGGTAATCTTTTATTTGTTCTTTGTGATGGTGTTCAGGCTGGTTGGCTTGATGCTCGTCGTCCTTGTGGTCGTCGTCTTCTTCGGGGTGGTCATCAGGGTCGTCGTCTTCATTGTTGGAGATCCATAGTGATTACCCAAAAAAACATTTAAAAAATCTTCAATTTGGAAATGTAGCTGAAGGTACAAGAAGGCTGACTAACTTCCGAGAACCAGCTGACGTTACTGGAACCCGGACGGGTATCAGATGGTACAAGAGACAATGGAAGTAACGAGGACCAGCTGACTGTGCTGGAACCCGGAGGGGCAGCAGAAGGAAAAGAGCCAATGGCACAACCGAGGACCAGCTGGCGTTACTGGTACACGGTTACTAAGCAGGAGGTACCTGTGCTCCAAAGCACTACCAAGGACTAGCAGACGTTGCTGGAACTCGGATACCGAGATGGAGGCACCTAGGCCAAAGGCACTGCGGAGAACCAGCTGACGTTACTGGAACCCGGAGGGTAGCAGAAGCTACAAGAGCCAATGGAAGTAACGAGGACCAGCTGACTGTACTGGAACCCGGAGGGGCAGCAGAAGGAAAAGAGCCAATGGCACAACCGAGGACCAACTGACGTTACTGGGACACGGTTACTAAGCAGGAGGTACCTGTGCTCCAAAGCACTACCAAGGACCAGCAGACGTTGCTGGAACTCGGATACCGAGATGGAGGCACCTAGGCCAAAGGCACTGCGGAGAACCAGCTGACGGTACTGGAACCCGGACGGGTAGCAGAAGGTACCCATGGAAATTTAAGTTGACAGGCCGCGAGCCGGCCGCAGTTACCGAATCCCACAGTCCTACAGTGGGTGACTGTCCTATTGTCACAACTGAAACAGCCTATATTTACATATCCCGCAGCACACATAGGAAGCACCTAAACTGCAGGCACCATAGAGTCGGCAAACCCGACCGCAACACGACAGGACAACTTATTGGAGGCTAAGTGACGTTTACACTGACAGGAAACAGCTGGCGTGCTGTAACCAGTCTGGGCAGGAGTGAGCACCCGTGCCAATTACACTTCCGAGCAACAACTGGCGGTGTTGGAGCCCAGGGATGAGAGGAGAACAGAGTGGAGGCAGCAGGACTTTTTGCCGTTCACACAGCAGGGGAACAGCTGACAATACTGAACCCCAGTAACACAGGAGCAAGTGTTGAATGTGCTAACAGCACTTCCGAGCAACAACTGGCGGTGTTGGAGCCCAAGGATGAGAGGAGAACAGAGTGGAGGCAGCAGGACTTTTTGCCGTTCACACAGCAGGGGAACAGCTGACATTACTGAACCCCAGTAACATAGGAGCAAGTGTTGACTGTGCTAACAGCACTTCCGAGCAACAACTGGCTGTGTTGGAGCCCAGGGATGAGAAGAGAACAGGGTGGAGGCAGCAGGACTTTTTGCCGTTCACACAGCAGGGGAACAGCTGACATTACTGAACCCCAGTAACACAGGAGCAAGTGTTGACTGTGCTAACGCACTTCCGAGCAACAACTGGCGGTGTTGGAGCCCAGGGTCAAGGAGGATGTTTAAATACTAGATCAAGTATTTTCCTTGTTACGTGTCAATTAAAAATGTCTATACTCCAAACAAGAGAAATATAACCTTTAGTACCATAAGATGATGATTTTACTTTAAAAAATCAATATAAATTAAGAATTGACAAACATAAACGCATACATTAACATGTTGAAAAGCAATGCAAACCACAAAAAAAATTGGTTAAGTAATCTGCTATACGGTTTTAAATAAAAGCATACAAGTATATATCAGAATCCATAAATGATGGATAAGTAACAGTATGTACACCATTTTTATTGTATAGACAATGAATGTCTGACTTCAAAACATAATCAGCATTACAAGTTATCTGTGACATTCATAAAACTTTACATTTGCAGAATAATATCACTAAACAGTTTATAAAAATATATAAAATTTCCATCATGTAATACTGATAATATGTGCCAATCATTTATATTAACAAACATAACCTTTAAAAAGTGCATAGTGCATAGTGAAAATAGCTATTTATGCCTGACTGTGGACTTGCAAGCATGACAACGGATAGATAAGGTATATATAGATGAGACTGCATAGCACAGATGGTGAATGGCGATGTAATACTGTACCTCAATAAAGTGTGCGTCACTACTACATCCTTTTTTTTATATAGCTTTATAAACAGGGTACGTGCATGTATGGTTGCGCCTTTGTTTGACGCACAGACTGCTTCCTGCTGTGACGCGTTGGGTAATGGGCGTCTGTGCGTCTTATGACGCAGACTAACATTCACGTTGCGCATCGTTCATCATCGCAAGCGTACCGACAACACAAAGGCGTTGTCATGACTGCTTTACTCAGTAAACATGCACCTATGATGAAGCATACACGCATGTGCCCTATTACATAAGAAGCTACAAGAAAAACGCGTGTGAGATGTGACACAGCTGTTTTGTTAAGGTACAGTATTATATCGACATTGTACAGGTGTCGCTATTCAGTCTGATAACTAGATATCATTCACCTTTTCTATCAGTTGTCGTTGTTTCAGCACCACTTGCAGGTATATATTTTGCTATTGTGACTATGCACTATTGACTTTAACAAGGTAATGCATGATTTTTGTTACCGATTATCATGTTTACATGATGGACCTTTATGATATGGGCTGTTAACTTTCTAATTAAATATGTATTTTTTAAAATGACACAAATATAAGTAATGTTGAAGAGGACTATTCCTACATCCATTGTTTGCACAATATTACAGGTGTACATCACGTCCCTTAATCAACATTGGATTATTATATTTACTTGTATGCTTTTATTTAAAAGCCAAGAACACTGAAGTCTAACCTTTGCACTGCAGCTGTTGTCAAAGTTCAACCCACATTATGCACTTCCAACATTGCAGCATTTGAGTCATGATGTGAGTTGGATTTGTCTAAGCTATGGAGTGACAAGGTTGACCATCAGTATCCTACAGCATAACTAGGCTTTTGTGTTAGCATTTGTGTTCGACATGTGCATATCTGCAATAATATGTCACAATTATTTTGTTACAGATTTGTGACAAAGACTAATCATTTTATGGTTTTAAAGCTGACGTTTCACTTGTTTACAGCTTAGAAATCAGGGTGTAGCCTCATATCTATGTGTAGCACTAGCCACTTTGACATGTCATGTTTTTTTCACCATGTGTAGGTAGCTAGCAGTAATTTTTGCCGGACACACAGCTGGGGAACAGCAGGCGTTACTGAACCCCACAAACACATCAGCGATTGTTTTCATCTGTGCATTCAACACTTCTGAGCAGCAACTGGCGGTGTTGAAGCCCAGGGTCAAGGAGGGTGTAGGCAGAGGCCTAGTATGAGATGTTTGAAGTTTAATTTGTAGTTAGCAGCAGTAATTTTTGCCAGACACACAGCAGGGGAACAGCAGGCGTTACTGAACCCCACAAACACATCAGCGATTGTTTTCATCTGTGCATCCAACACTTCTGAGCAGCAACTGGCGGTGTTGAAGCCCAGGGTCAAGGAGGGTTTTGAAATAAAATATTGAGTTATTGCTTTGTTACGTGGCCATTGCAAAGATATGTACTTCAAACAAGAATAAATGAAGTTTTACTAGGACAATAAAATGATGAATTTCAATTCCAAGAATAAAAATAAACACCCTGCAAATATAAACGCATATAAGCACATGGCAACAAGAAATGGAACAACACACCACCCAAAAATTAGTTTACAAAATATAGTGTTGTAAATTTAAGAATAAAAGTCCATTTTTGTATTTAGTAATAATGCGTAAGGAACGCTATGTTAAACCATAACATAGTGAAGACAATGGATTTTGTAATAGTCACTCATCATCATCATTGCAATTTATATGTGACAGTCACACACATTTCAATTATTTCAGTTAAGAAAATTGTTACTTTGGACAGCATGTATGACATGTCCAGCATGGACTCATCAATGTGATGACGCAATAATGTACGATAAAAAATAACCATTTAAAAAAACATTATGCATTGTCACAATTTAAGTGTGTGCCTGCAAGTGTAGGTGAAACAAAGGCTACGGATAGCAAAGGTATATTCTATGTCTGTATCAGACAGTGGACAGCCTCTGATGGGTAATGTCAATGTTATACTGTACGTCAATAAAGTTGCGGCTGCAATCATGCATTTTTTGCTTGTACAGTGTTGAAGAGGGTAAAAGCATGTCTGGTTGCGCAAGGCTTTATCCGTAACACTACCTTCCTACTGTCACGCGTAGGGTAGGGTAGTGTGTGTCTATTATATGACTCTCTATAAAATGTGACCTTACGCAGCGTTATTCTGCCCTAGGGACGCCAAAAATACGACAGCAGTAATCATTTAATGTATAATACTCCACCTATGAGCAACAAAAAAAGCACGTTCCCTCTTTAACAATCTACAAGACAAACAAGCATGATGGTTGACGCTGCCTTTATTGAGGTACAGTATTAGATCGACATTGTCCATGAGTAACTATGCACTGTGATACCTATATACCATTATTAATTTATATCTGTTGTGGTTGTTTCACCAGCACTTGCAGGTATAACTAGTACTACTGTCAGTATGCATGATGCACTTTCTAGATGTAATAATTTATTATTGCACATTATTACCAGGTTTAGATGCTGGCCATTTCATATATGGTGTGTGAAGTTACAGTTGGCATCAGTCTGTGTATTTTATTATGTCTGTCATAAATATAACTTGTGAGGATGATGATGATGATGTTTATGATTCGTACATCCATTGACTGCATTATCTTACAGGTACAGATAAAGTTCCTTAAAAAGCATTAATTGATAAGTATGAAATGTACTTTTATGCATTAATTTCAAAAAGTGAACACTATGTTTTAGTTTTTGTTACCATTTCTAATAGACATGTGCGGGTATGCGCTGTGATGACAAATTATTATTTGTCCATATTTGTTATAAAAATTTATCATTCTAGGCCTGGAAAACTTCAAACTTTCCTATTTTAAGCATAACAATCAGGGTGACGGCTCTTCCCTATTTGGAGCATCTTCGACATGGGTTTTTCTGTGCATGTGTAGGGAACAGGAGACTTCTTGCCGGACACACAGCAGGGGAACAGCTGGCGTTACTGAACCCCACTAACACTATAGCTTGTGTATTGGTCTGTGGACACGACACTTCTGAGCAGCAACTGGCAGTGTTGTAGCCCAGGGAGTAGAGTTCAGGTGGTAGAAAGATGAACATAACAGGAGACATGGATAACGTTGCCAACCAGTTATTTAATCGGAAACCGGACAGGCAAATTCAGGCGAGATCCATGCCTTGTTCATTTTCAGAAAAGTAAGCCGGTCTACATTATCGGAAGATAGTCGAATGCGACGGTCTGTTAGTACACCACCTGCAGCACTAAAGACGCGCTCCGATAATACACTGGCAGCAGGGCAAGCCAGCACCTCCAATGCATACTGGCTAAGCTCTGGCCATGTATCCAGCTTAGAGACCCAAAACTTGAATGGGGAAGAGCCATCTGGGGGTACACTGAGAGGGAAAGACATGTAGTCTGTCACCATCTTACGGAAACATTGCCTCCTGCTGACTGGAGCCGTCTCGGATGGTGTAGACATTTGTGGCGCTGCCACAAAACTTCGCCACATTTGGAACATACTGGTCTTGCCCTGTGCAGAGGCGCTGCTTGTGCTCCCTCTTGTTGCAGAGCTGTCTCCACTGCCTCGACGCACAGAGCTGCTTTGTAAAGCAGTAGCAGCAGCAGTGCTCTCGGCTGGAATGGAGAACATTATGGATTGCACCAGTGTGTCTTGGTACTCCCGCATTTTACGCTCCCGGTTCAACGGTGTGATGAGGCTTTGTAAGTTGTCCCGGTAGCGAGGGTCTAGGAGGGTGTACACCCAATAATCAGACGTGGTGAGAATGTGGGCGATGCGGCGGTCGTTTCTCAGGCACTGCAGCATGAAATCAACCATGTGCTGCAGACTCCCAACTGGCCAAGAAACGCTGTCCCCTGCAAGAGGCGTCATCTCTGCCTGCTCTGCATCACCCCACCCTCGCGCTACATACTGACTAGAGCGTTGTGTACCTCCCTCTGGAGTGATGTCTTCCTCCTCCATTGACTCCTCCTCATCCTCCTCACAAAGTGAGCCCTTCCCAGCCCTTTGTGAGGAACCACGTTGCGCTGACTGTCCAGAAGGTGATGGAATTTGTGACTCGTCATCCTCCACCTCTTCCAAAATCCTCATCCCTTAGTGCTTGCAGTGTTTTTTGAAGCAGATAGTCAGGCTGACTAGTGCATCATCTGCACTCGCCATCCGCGTTGACTCATCAAACGCACGCAAAACGTGGCAGATGTCCTTCATAGAGGCCCACTCAGTAGTGGTGAAGTGTGAACGGCGCAAATTGCGAGTTGTTTGCGCCTGATGCAGCTGATACTCCATTACTGCTGGCTGCTGCTCACACAACCGCTCCAACATATGTAACGTGGAATTCCACCTGGTGGGTACGTCACATATGATGCGATGATCAGGAAGGCGAAATCTGCGTTGCAGAGCTGCAATGCGCGATCTGGCCATGCTGGAACGTCGCAAGTGAGCGCACTCTAGGCGGACCTTGTGCAGCAGTGCATCAAGATCCGGATAGTCCCCAAAAAACTCTGCACGACCAAGTTGAGCACATGTGCCAGACATGGTATGTGAGTGAGGTTGCCAAGGCCCAGAGTTGCCACCAGATTTCGACCATTGTCACACACTACCAAGCCTGGCTGGAGATTCGCTGGCAAAAACCACACGTCGCTCTCCTGCTTGATGGCATTCCAGAGCTCCTGCGCTGTGTGGCTTCGATTCCCATGGAAATTAATTTCAGGACGGCCTGTTGACGTTTGGCCACGGCTGTGCTCATATCGGTCGCAACAGGTAAGCGTTCACGGGTCCATGTGGAGGTAGACCGTGACGGCTCCTGCAGCGATGATTCTGAGGAACTGGAGTAGGAGGAGGAGTCAATGTGTGCAGACTGGATTCCTGCAATCCTTGGAGTTGGCAGAACACGTACAGCGCCACTCGCAAGATCTGTACCCGGATCCACAACATTGACCCAATGGGCAGTGAGGGAAAGGTATCGTCCCTGGCCATGGGTACTGGTCCACGCATCGGTGGTCAGGTGGACCTTGCTACTGACGGCGTTTAGTAGCGCATGTTTAATTTTTCCCTCAACATGCTTTTGCAGACCAGGGATGGCTTGCCTGCTGAAATAAAATCGGCTGGGCACATTGTATTGTGGGACTGCCAATGACATTAAGTTACGGAAACTGTCAGTCTCCACCAGCCTGAATGACAGCATTTCAAGGGACAGGAGTTTTGCAATGCCAGCATTCAGAGCCTGTGCTCGTGGATGGTTTGCCGAGTATGGCCATCTTTTATCCCATGCCTGTGCTACCGATGGCTGTTTTGTGGCCTGGGAGTGTGAGGATGACAGGGAACTTGCAGCTGTGGGTGGAATAACACTGGGTCTCTGGACAACAGTGACAGAGGTTCTTCCATGGCGATCCTGTGAGGAAGCCGAACCAGCTGTGTGGGAGCTGGAGGAAAAGGCTCCAACACGAGCTGAAGATGTAGGTGCTGCTGAAGGTTGGCTTACATCTCCAGTGTGTCTTTGTAACTCAACCACGTGCTTTGTCCACACATGTTTCCACATATTTGTGGTATTGAGGTTACTGACACTTTTACCTCTTTTTACTTTTTGATTACACAGCTTGCATTTGACATAGCAAATATGATCTGCAAGTGTGTCAAAAAAGGACCACGCAGTGCAAGTCCTGGGAGCGCCCGTTTTGGCTTTTGGAAGAGAACTGCTCCGAACGGGTGCCAAACTGGAGGCTACAGGCAACCGAGTCTGCAGCCTACCTCTCCCTCCTGTTTGGACCGTTGGGGCAATCTCTTCCTCAGAGCTGCTCCCACCACCTTCCTGTTCCTCACGCCATGTTGGGTCTTGGACCTCATCATCTCCAGTACCCTCTTCCAACACCTGCTGCTGTTGGGTGGTCTGGCCAGCACCATGCTCAACAGAAACTGGCACCTGAGTCTCATCATCATCAGATGCGTTCTGCGGTGTGCTGACCATCGGCACTGGCTCACCCGCCTCTTCAGATTCAGAGAGACACAGCTGTTGCGCATCACTGCATACTCCCTCTTCTTCACATTCCAGAATGCTGCTTGGCTGGGCCCCTGTTTGCAAGCCAACAGATTCTGAGAACAGAAGCAGAGACTCAGCTGGCTCCTGTACAGAGCTCTCTGACTGCCTGGGCAATTTGGCAGGCGGTGAAGAGACAGATGGTTGTTCAACAGTGCTGTGGTCCTGAAATGAGGTGGAAGCAATTGAAGTCGATGCATTGGCTGCCATCCAACCAACAACGGCTTCAATTTGTTCTTCCCGCAGCAGGGGGGTACGCCGAGCTCCTACAAAAGTGCGCATAAAGGAACGCTCACGGGGAAAACTGGTGGATGCTGTGTCACTGGGGGCGGCAGCAGCCACAGAATCCCCACGTCCTCTCCCTGCTGAAACTCCACGACCACGTGCCTTACTCCCTGCCTTCTTCATCTTGGTAGATTGATAAAGAAAGTCAGAAAAGTTATAAGGCCTAAGTGTGGTTATTCCTCAGAGACTGCAGTGAACACTGCAGACAACTGTTCACTAGTTGTGAAAGGCCCCTTTGTGTACTTCTATAGTGTTTGCAACCAATGTATTGTATACGGATGGAAGCGCGTCACACTAATAGATTTGAGTTGTTTTAAATAGAATGGAGCAGCACCAATTAGAGAAAAATGTCAAGGATGAGGCAGTGACACACGCTCAGCAGACTACAACCAGCAGTGATTGAAGAACTAACTGGAGCGTGATCTGCACTCAAAAAATCAAAACCTCACAGACTACAGTGAACACTGCACACAACTGTTCACTAGCTGTAAAAGGCCCCTTTGTGTACTTCTATAGTGTTTGCAACCAATGTATTGTATACGGATGGAAGCGCGTCACACTAATAGATTTGAGTTTTTTGAAATAGAATGGAGCAGCACCAATTAGAGAAAAATGTCAAGGATGAGGCAGTGACACATGCTCAGCAGACTACAACCAGCAGTGGTTGAAGAACTAACTGGAGCGTGATCTGCACTCAAAAAATCAAAACCTCACAGACTACAGTGAACACTGCACACAACTGTTCACTAGCTGTGAAAGGCCCCTTTGTGTACTTCTATAGTGTTTGCAACCAATGTATTGTATACGGATGGAAGCGCGTCACACTAATAGATTTGAGTTTTTTGAAATAGAATAGAGCAGCACCAATTAGAGAAAAATGTCAAGGATGAGGCAGTGACACATGCTCAGCAGACTACAACCAGCAGTGGTTGAAGAACTAACTGGAGCGTGATCTGCACTCAAAAAATCAAAACCTCACAGACTACAGTGAACACTGCACACAACTGTTCACTAGCTGTAAAAGGCCCCTTTGTGTACTTCTATAGTGTTTGCAACCAATGTATTGTATACGGATGGAAGCGCGTCACACTAATAGATTTGAGTTTTTTGAAATAGAATGGAGCAGCACCAATTAGAGAAAAATGTCAAGGATGAGGCAGTGACACATGCTCAGCAGACTACAACCAGCAGTGGTTGAAGAACTAACTGGAGCGTGATCTGCACTCAAAAAATCAAAACCTCACAGACTACAGTGAACACTGCACACAACTGTTCACTAGCTGTGAAAGGCCCCTTTGTGTACTTCTATAGTGTTTGCAACCAATGTATTGTATACGGATGAAAGCGCGTCACACTAATAGATTTGAGTTTTTTGAAATAGAATGGAGCAGCACCAATTAGAGAAAAATGTCAAGGATGAGGCAGTGACACACGCTCAGCAGACTACAACCAGCAGTGGTTGAAGAACTAACTGGAGCGTGATTTGCACTCAAAAATCAAAACCTCACAGACTACAGTGAACACTGCACACAACTGTTCACTAGCTGTAAAAGGCCCCTTTGTGTACTTCTATAGTGTTTGCAACCAATGTATTGTATACGGATGGAAGCGCGTCACACTAATAGATTTGAGTTTTTTGAAATAGAATGGAGCAGCACCAATTAGAGAAAAATGTCAAGGATGAGGCAGTGACACATGCTCAGCAGACTACAACCAGCAGTGGTTGAAGAACTAACTGGAGCGTGATCTGCACTCAAAAAATCAAAACCTCACAGACTACAGTGAACACTGCACACAACTGTTCACTAGCTGTAAAAGGCCCCTTTGTGTACTTCTATAGTGTTTGCAACCAATGTATTGTATACGGATGGAAGCGCGTCACACTAATAGATTTGAGTTTTTTGAAATAGAATGGAGCAGCACCAATTAGAGAAAAATGTCAAGGATGAGGCAGTGACACATGCTCAGCAGACTACAACCAGCAGTGGTTGAAGAACTAACTGGAGCGTGATCTGCACTCAAAAAATCAAAACCTCACAGACTACAGTGAACACTGCACACAACTGTTCACTAGCTGTAAAAGGCCCCTTTTGTGTACTTCTATAGTGTTTGCAACCAATGTATTGTATACGGATGGAAGCGCGTCACACTAATAGATTTGAGTTTTTTGAAATAGAATGGAGCAGCACCAATTAGAGAAAAATGTCAAGGATGAGGCAGTGACACACGCTCAGCAGACTACAACCAGCAGTGGTTGAAGAACTAACTGGAGCGTGATCTGCACTCAAAAAATGAAAACCTCACAGACTACAGTGAACACTGCACACAACTGTTCACTAGCTGTGAAAGGCCCCTTTGTGTACTTCTATAGTGTTTGCAACCAATGTATTGTATACGGATGAAAGCGCGTCACACTAATAAATTTGAGTTTTTTAAATAGAATGGAGCAGCACCAATTAGAGAAAAATGTCAAGGATGAGGCAGTGACACACGCTCAGCAGACTACAACCAGCAGTGGTTGAAAAACTAACTGGAGCGTGATCTGCACTCAAAAAATGAAAACCTCACAGACTACAGTGAACACTGCACACAACTGTTCACTAGCTGTGAAAGGCCCCTTTGTGTACTTCTATAGTGTTTGCAACCAATGTGTTGTATACGGATGGAAGCGCGTCACACTAATAGATTTGAGTTTTTTGAAATAGAATGGAGCAGCACCAATTAGAGAAAAATGTCAAGGATGAGGCAGTGACACACGCTCAGCAGACTACAACCAGCAGTGGTTGAAGAACTAACTGGAGCGTGATCTGCACTCAAAAAATCAAAACCTCACAGACTACAGTGAACACTGCACACAACTGTTCACTAGCTGTGAAAGGCCCCTTTGTGTACTTCTATAGTGTTTGCAACCAATGTATTGTATACGGATGGAAGCGCGTCACACTAATAGATTTGAGTTGTTTTAAATAGAATGGAGCAGCACCAATTAGAGAAAAATGTCAAGGATGAGGCAGTGACACACGCTCAGCAGACTACAACCAGCAGTGGTTGAAGAACTAACTGGAGCGTGATCTGCACTCAAAAAATCAAAACCTCACAGACTACAGTGAACACTGCACACAACTGTTCACTAGCTGTGAAAGGCCCCTTTGTGTACTTCTATAGTGTTTGCAACCAATGTATTGTATACGGATGGAAGCGCGTCACACTAATAGATTTGAGTTTTTTGAAATAGAATGGAGCAGCCCCAGTTAGAGAAAAATGTCAAGGATGAGGCAGTGACACACGCTCAGCAGACTACAACCAGCAGTGGTTGAAGAACTAACTGGAGCGTGATCTGCACTCAAAAAATCAAAACCTCACAGACTACAGTGAACACTGCACACAACTGTTCACTAGCTGTGAAAGGCCCCTTTGTGTACTTCTATAGTGTTTGCAACCAATGTATTGTATACGGATGGAAGCGCGTCACACTAATAGATTTGAGTTTTTTTAAATAGAATGGAGCAGCACCAATTAGAAAAAAATGTCAAGGATGAGGCAGTGACACATGCTCAGCAGACTACAACCAGCAGTGGTTGAAGAACTAACTGGAGCGTGATTTGCACTCAAAAAATCAAAACCTCACAGACTACAGTGAACACTGCACACAACTGTTCACTAGCTGTGAAAGGCTCCTTTGTGTACTTCTATAGTGTTTGCAACCAATGTATTGTATACGGATGGAAGCGCGTCACACTAATAGATCACTGTTAATTTCAATTGAATGGAGCAGCACCAATTCCACAAAATAAAAAAAAAAAGAGTCAGTGAGTGACACGTGCAGATGACTACAAACAGCGTTGGATGCAGAGCAAACTGCAGCGTCACCTGCACTCACACACACCTGCACTCACACACACACCTTGCACAGAGCTGTGAAAACAACACTGCAAGGAAAAAGGATGATTTACAAAGCGGTTTCTCAAATAGCCTGCCTACAGAACAATTCACAAAAACGCTATCTGTAACTGTCCCTCAGAGTGAGCAGAGCAGCGTTCTGTCCCTAACTGAATTCATAGCACAGTGAAGCTAAAATGGCATTCTGACATCATTCAGCAGCCAATCACAGCCATGCCATTAGTTAACATGACCGCAGCATTACAGGATGTGCCCACACTTCTTAGGAATCCTAAATGGCTGAATAAAATCACACTGCCTCTCAAAGAATTATTGGAACTTCCGATTCCGGTATACGATATAGGAAAAGTATCGGAACTAAGTATCGGAATTCCGATACGGCGAATATCGGCCAATACCCGATACTTGCGGTATCGGAATGCTCAACACTAATTGTGGTATAATCCATACTGAGCCTGTGAGCGTCTGTGTGTTACTCTGGAAATCTATTCGGAGATTTACAATTTACCCCTATACACCTGTTATCTTCAGATACAGTACCCTTTTTCAGCTTTTTATATTGTGGTCTAATCCATACTGAGCCTCTGAGCGTCTGTGTGTTACTCCGGAAATCTACACGAGATTAACAATTTACCCCTATACATCTGTTATCTTCAGATACAGTATCCTTTTTCAGCTTTTTATATTGTGGTCTAATCCATACTGAGCCTGTGAGCATCTGTTTGTTACTCCAGAAATCTATACGGAGATTTACAATTTACCCCTATACACCTGTTATCTTCAGACACAGTACCTTTTTCAGCTTTTTATATTGTGGTCTAATCCATACTGAGCCTGTAAGCGTCTGTGTGTTACTCCGGAAATCTACACGGAGATTAACAATTTACCCCTATACACCTGTTATCTTCAGATACAGTACCCTTTTTCAGCTTTTTATATTGTGGTCTAACACATACTGAGCCTGAGAGCGTCTGTGTGTTACTCCGGAAATCTACACTGAGATTTACAATTTACCCCTATACACCTGTTATCTTCAGATACAGTACCTTTTTCAGCTTTTTATATTGTGGTCTAATCCATACTGAGCCTGTGAGCGTCTGTGTGTTACTCAGGAAATCTAAACGGAGATTTAAAATTATCCCAACACTGTATACAGCTGCACGCTTCTGATACAGTACCATATATCTGCTGGTATTTTGGGTACGTTTTCCAAAACATGAGGAAGTATGGTGGAAGAGGCCGCGGACGTGGGTGGAGGGGGCCAGCTGGTACTGATGGAGGTGGTGCATCTGCCGGTAGTGCCAAAAGCACAATAGCACCTAAGGCAGGAGGTGATGAGCCTGCGGCATCGTCTGGCTCCAGAAGGCCTGGAAGGCTCCCTTTTCTGGGAGTAGGCAAACCGCTTTTAAAGCCGGAGCATCAGGAACAGGTTTTGGCTTACATTGCCGAAACAGCCTCCAGCTCTATGGCCTCCTCTTCTGAAGTTTCATAAAATGCAAGCACTGAGTCGTCAGTGCAGGCTCCTGGTCAGGAACAATACCTTTCCTTGTGTCCTTCACCCCCACCAAAAGTAAAGGATGCGGCAGGCCACACTTCACATTACTCCATGGAGCTCTTTTCACATACCATGCCTGGGTTATCAAGTCAAATCCTGAATTCCCCAGTCCATTATGAATCTGACATGGAGTGCACTGATGCACAGCCAGTGCTAGGTGATTCTGCTTTTACATTGATCCACAGCACTACATTGCCTTCTCAGTCTACTGAGCCAGAATCTGACCCTGATGAAACTCTGGTGCCCCTCCCCGTATACTATACCACCTTACACGGTGACAGAGAGGAAGGTGCAGATGAAATTGAAGAGCAGGTGATGGATGACCCAGTTGTTGACCCGGATTGGCACCCATTGGGGAAGAGGGTGCCGCTGGCAAAAGCTCAGAAGAGGAGAAGGATCCGCAGCAGGCATTGACATCGCAGCAGCGGTTATCTGGCAGGCCCGTAGCTGTCCAAAAACATGTTAAAAAAACAAAAAGAGCTGCAGGACAGCTTGGCCAGATGGTCCAATTAGCATAGCGTGCAAGCCCTGAAAATTTATACCATATTAGGAAGAGTGCAGTGTGCCACTTTTTTGACCAAAATCCTATTGATGAGGCAAAGGTTATCTGTAAGAAGTGCGGACGGACTTTTAGCTGAGGGAAAAATCTCCGAAATTTGAATACCAGTTGCATGCTTAGGCTAGTTTCACATTTCCGGCGGGCGCCTGGCGGCGCCTCCGGCATTTTGCCGCAGCGCCGCATCTGAAAACCTTTCACACTTCCGGCGGCCAAAATGCGTTTTTTTGCCGGATGGTTTCTGATGCTTGGAGAGATCAGAAACCATCTGGCAAAAACAAAAAACGTTACATGCAGCGTTTTTTCCGGACGCCGCAATGTACATTTGCGCCGCATCCGGACAAAACCGCATGCAACGCATTGACATGCGGCGCCATCCGGCGCTAATGCATGTCAATGCGAAAAAAGCCGCATGCGGCGCATCAGATTTTCAGATGCGGCGCTGCGGCAAAATGCCGGGGGCGCCGCCAGGCGCCCGCCGGAAATGTGAAAGAGGCCTTAGACATTTAATGACCATGCACTTGCAAGCGTGGACGGACTACAAAACCTCAGGAAGCACATGTGCACCTGCTCCGACTCAAGGTAGCCAGCAACGCTCCATCGCTTCCACCACTGTAAGCCCACTGGTTAGCACACCACCTGCAAGAAATGTTGAGGTGTTTTCGCAAGGCCAAAGCAGTCAGGGAATCAAAATGTTTTTGCAACGAAAGACTGAATCTAGGCCATCACCACCACCATCACCAACCCCTCTCAGTCAGTCATTTCCAACGCTAGTTCCCCCATATTCAGCTCTCAAGTCCAGCTCACCCTAGCAGAAACTCTGAGTAGGATAAGAAAGTACTCATCCTCTCATCCGCGTACACTGGCTTTGAACGCCTACATAGCCAAACTGATCTCATTAGAGATGATGCCCTTCCATTTGGTTGAAAGCTCAGCGTTCCGAGTGCTCATGTCCTACGCTGTCCCACGCTATGATCTACCCAGTCGTCACTTCTTTTCTAGAAAAGCCATCCCTGTCCTCCACATGCATGTGAAAGACCGCATTGTACATGCACTCAAACAATCAGTGAGTGGAAAGGTGCACCTCACAACACATGCATGGGCCAGTAGGCATGGCCAGTGCCTTTACGTGTCCATCACTGTGCACTGGGTTAATGTGGTGGATGCAGACTCCACAAGGGACAGTGGCAGTGGGACAGTACTGCCTAGCCCACGGTATAGGAAACAGTTGGCTGTAGGCGTTCGACCCTCCTCCTCCTCCTCTAGAAGCGAAAGCTCATCGACAGAGCGCAGTCGCACGAGCACTCCATCCGCAGCTGCCAGTGTTGCACATGAGGTGTCCCACTATCGAACAGCTAGTGGTAAGCGTCAGCAGGCTGTTTTAAAAATGATGTCTTTGGGCGACAACAGACACACCGCGGAGGTACTGGCCGACTACTTGCAGCGAGAAACTGAGTCATGGCTGGGCAGTCTACATCTTGAGACAGGTGGACACCTGGCCTGAATTGGCACAATATGCCTTACAGGAGCTCGCTTGCCCTGCTGGTAGTGTGCTATCAGAAAGAGTCTTCAGTGCTGCTGGATCAATCCTGACAGAAAGAAGGACCCAGCTGTCGACCCAAAATGTTGATGATCTCACCTTCATTAAAATGAACCATGCCTGGGTTTCAAAGGATTTTGTACCACCTTCCACTGATGACACATAGGTTGCCTGAAAAATGGCTCGCTTTGTCCTCCTCTTCCTCCGACTTCTCCAATTCCTCCATTTGCAGCTGCTGAACGTCCAGCCTACACCTCAACATATGCCAGTTTTTGCACCTTCCTAACTGGGCTGTACCCCCCCCAGGGCCAGCGTCACCACCTGGCGCACCCGGACAAGTGCCGATGCCCTGAGAGGGTGGGGGGGCCCACTTGTGGGTGACGGCACTGGCATAGCGCCCTAATAGTACACCGGTGTCTCTGACGTGGGGGGGCCCATTTGCCGTCAGAGGCACCCTGGCATACTATGAGGGGCCCTGTGCCAGTGCCATCACCCACAAGTGGGCCCCCCCTGCTTGCTCAGGGCCCCAGCACTTGCAATACTTACCTCTCTGTGCTCCACCGCTGTGATGTCTTCCGCGTTTCCTGACAGTTACACTGAGGTCAGAGAGCGCGATGACGTCACATCTGTGCGGCCTCTGCCTGAACAGTCACAGTGCAGAGAGCTGTAAGATGGCAACGCTGAGGAGTCCAGAGTACTGTAGAGCAGTGCCCAGCCAGGAGAGGTATTTCATTTTTTGGGGTAAATCAAGTTTATTTAGGTATTTATACATCAATCATTAATAACAGGAAGAGAAAAGAAAATACCTTTTCTACTATCACATGCCCAAAAAAAAAATTATATAGCAACTATAATTCTCCCCAGAAAGTCATACATATAAAGCAAATGTTGGATGAGCGCCTAAGGTGTTTGATCATGTAGGCAATTATCATCACAGTATTACTTTGTTTATAAATTTTAAAGAAGAAGGTACCTAGACTAAGACTCTAGGTCTACAAAAGAAAAGAAGATAAAGATGAAACAAGGGGAAAGAAGGGAGAAGAAAAAAAAAGAAAAGTGGGAGGGGGAAGGATTTTAAGGAATGGGGTAGGAAATGTGGCTCCATCCAGTAGGTAAACTCATATGACCCATCATCTATGGTCTATCAACCAAGAGTCCAATTCCGATGATTCTCTAAACATAACCCAGGGAGCCCAAGAGTTATATACCTTTCCTGTGGTACCATTCTGTGGTCCTATCAGCTGTTCCATTCTATATATGTCGTTGAGTTCCATCACCAACTCAGAATGCAAGGGAAACTTTTCTTGTTTCCAAAATCTAGTAATAACGTTCCTGGTAGCAGTGAGAATATGTCTAAGAAGACCTTTCTTGAATCTAGAAATCGAGGAGCTACGCAAGGACAGCAAGGCCACCTCCATTGTGGGTGTAATTTTGGTTAGAGACAGCTTGTTGCAGAGATCAAAGTATGCTAACCACAGTTTCTGTATGAGTGTGCAGTGCCACCAAATGTGTACAAATTAACCTCTATCTTTTAAGCATCTCCAGCACGTATCCGTGTTGTTGGATAAATTACGTTTAAATCTGATGGTCATCTGTACCACCTCGACAAGATTTTGTAGCTCCTCTCCTGTGATGTTGAACAGAGCGATGACCTGAATGTGCATAAGCGAATCTTTGTTCTTTCTTCAACTGATAAGGGTCTACCCCAAATCAATCTTCCATTTTGAAAAAAATGCTGGAAATCTCTCGATGGGGGTCTGCCCTTCTTGGAAGGTTTTGTATAATAAAGAGATAGTGTGATCTATAGAGTTTGTTGATAAACAAAGAGTCTAAAATGGAGATAATATTCAGTATGGATCGGATTGTTTGGCTAATTTAATAATAAACCTCTTTATTTGTTCATAAATGAACCATGCATCTGTTGGCGACTCCTTGTCCCGAAAAATGTACTGGAGAGACCTCATCCCTGTCCTTGTAACATAATCATGGACTATGGGGCATGAAGCTCTATTTTTATGTAGATAAGTGTCTCTTTTTAATACCTGCAGGAAAGGATGGATTATCATATATAGGAGTTAGGGGGCAAGGAGACGAAGACACTCACAGCTCTCGACTCCCTCTTTTGATAAATGATATCATGTTTTTGGTGAGGAAGGGTAAAGGTATATCCCGTTCTTCCATCGGGGACCAAATAACTATACAGGAGTCACGATCATTAAGATCATTTTCTAATGTAACCCACTTTTTTTTGTTTTTATTATGAAACAGCTCTAAAATACATGTACCAATTGCTGCTTGACTATACATAGCAAAATCTGGCAGACCTATTCCCCCTTCTTGCTTCGATCTACTTCACAAAAAGTATGAAATATGTGCAAGTTTTGTGACAAAATTAAACGAGTAATCGCTTTTTTAAGACGTGAGAAAAAGGAGGCAGGTAAATACAAGGGGATTGTTTGAAATAATATAGGAGATGGGGTAATAGATCCATTTTAATAGCACTCACTCTTTTAACCCAAGATAAAGGTAGTTTATGCCATTTTTCTAAGTCAAACTCAGCTTTATGTAAAGCTGTCTTAAAGTTTGATTCACAAAACTTAGATACTTTGGCTGTGATTTTTATTCCTAGATAGGTAAGAGAATCTGAACACCACTTAAAGGGCAATTGAAGCTGTCAAACTCTCTCCACCTCACTTGGTTGGATTGAGATATTGAGAATCTCCGATTTGTGGGTATTAATTTTGAAATTGCTCAGATGACCAAATCTATGTAATTCTGAGATAATATTTGGGAGACTTATAGTAGGGGAAGAGACATACAATAGGACATCATCTGAAAAAAAGTGCCACTTTGTGCTCTTCTGATTGGGCTTTTATGCCTCTAATGGAGGGATTATTCCGTATTGCGCTTGCTAGATGTTCCATAGTGAGTATATAAAGCAAGGGTGAAAGAGGACAGCCTTGCCTTGTGCCGTTCCTAATTAAAATGTGTTTTGAAAGTGTGCCATTCATTTTAACTTGAGCACGGGGAGATGAGTGCAAGGCAGAAATTCTACAGAGCATACTTTCTTTTAAGCCAATTCCTTCTAACGTTTGAAATATAAAATCCCAGTGCACCCTGTCAAAAGCCTTTTCTGCATCAATCGACAGAATGCACATGAGTTGCTCTTTCTTGACTGCTCCATCAATCAAAAAAATAGTTCGGATGGTGGTATTTCATTTTTTTAAATGTTTGGAGCAATATATGGGGAGCATTATACACTGGAGAAATATATATGGGGCCCATCATACACTGGAGCATCATAGATAGGGCACATTAGAAACTGTAGCATTATATATGGAGCCCATCATACACTGTAGCATTATAAATGTGGCCCATCATACACTGGAGCATCATCCATGGGGCCCATCATATACTGGAGCATCATATGGGGCCCATCATACACTGTAGCATTATAAATAGGGCCCATCATACACTGAAGCATCAGCCATGTTGCCAATCATATACTGGAGCATCATATGGGGCCCATTATATATGGAGCATTATATAGGCCCATCATACACTGAAGCATCATCCATGGGGTCCATCATATACTAGAGCATCATATGGGGTTCACTATTTATGGGGCATCATAGAGGGTATGGAGCATCATATGGAGCACATATGGGGCCTATTCTGTATGGAGCATTATATGGAGCCCATTCTGTATGGAGCAATATATGGGGCCCATCATATACTGTATGGAGCTTTCTATGCAACTCATTATACTGTATGGAGCAATATGTGGGGCTAATTCTACTCTATGGGGACCATCCTATAGTGTATGGCACATTATATGGGGACCATCATATACTGTAGCATTATGTGGAGCTCATCATATACTGGATGGAACATTATATGGGACCAATTATGTATGGAGCAATACATGGGGCTCATTATTCTGTATGGCACACTATGTGGTGGCCATAATACTGTATGGAGGAATATACTGTCCGGTTTTTGAGCTATTGTAGAATTTAAAATAGATATGTCATGTAATGTAAGAAGTGAAGTATTTGTCATTGTACTATACATATATTTCTCTGCCGTATCTGAGCATCATGAATTGTGGTATGTGTTAAAGGGGCCCACTGACACTCTTTTGCCCGGGGCACACGAAAACCAGGAGCCAGCCCAACCCCCCCACAACTTTAGCCAAATAACCACCAGTTTTCAATGCGTAACTATTATTATAAAGTAAATTAAGGTTGCCAATCTTAAGTAATAAGAATTGATGTCGTTGGCATTGAAATAGGCTCTGTAGGTGTGTTTACTGTCCTCCACTCCCTGCCAACTTTGCTTCCCCATTGACTTGCATTGGGTTTCGTGTTTCAGTCGGACCCCGACTTTTCCCGATAGTCGGCCGATTTCGTTCGACTCGACTTTTGAGAAAGTCGGGTTTCATGAAACCCGACTCGACCCTAAAAAAGGCAAAGTTGCTCATCTCTAGTTTTTACTGTTGCTGGTTTAGTATGTTTTTTTATTTCAACAAATTTTAACATTTTCTTTTTTATTTTTTATGTTTTTATTTCTAGATTGTTTTCTTTTGTTCTTTCTTTTCTTGTTTTCCTTTATTCCAATCTAAATTTAATAAATTAATAATTAAAAAAAGTTTACACCAAACACACCACTTAAATTTGGTACACATACACACTACCCATGTTAAAAATAAAATGTCCTGTCCCAAAGACGGTATTCAGCTGAGGAAGCATACTCCTTCCTTGACTCCAACACTGATAGTGAGGAAAAGGATGCCACCTTCCTCGATTTTAACTCCTCCTCCTGTTCCTTGGGCATTAATGAACCACTACGCAGATGGTCCAGGCCAAAAAATGAACAAGCGCCCACCATAAATGATCATCTATGGACCTCTTTCCCAAAGATTAAGAGTTACAGTTTCCAGATTTTGTGGCACAATCAGGAATCCAGTTTGACATTGCCAAACTCACAGAGATCGACTTTTTCAAAGTCTTTTTCTCTGACAATTTTTGTAGATCTTACGGTGGCCCAGACAAATTTACTGTATATGCCCAACTATTTTTAAAATTGGGACTAAAACATTTTTGTGGGAAAAATTATGTTTTTTATTTTTACGGCTCAACGTTGTAAAATTCTGTGAAGCATAGTACCTGTGGGTTCAAGATTCTCTCCACACATCTAAAGAAATTCCTTGAGGGGTCTCATTTCCAAAATAGGGTCACTTGTGCAGGGTTTCCACTGTTTAAACAAAACATGGGTTCTCCAAACTTGACATGGTGTCTGCTCTCGATTCCAGACAATTTTGTGTTCAAAAAGTCAAATGCTCCTTCTTCCCTTCTGAGCCCAGCCATGCACCCAAACAATAGTTTTCTACCACATATGGAGTATTGGCGTATTCAGGAGAAATTGAACAACAAATCTTGGAGTCCAAATTCTCCCGTTACCCTTGTAAAAATAAAAAAATTGGGGATAAACATTGTTGAGGGAAAAATTAGATTTTTCATTTTATGGCTCAAAATTATAAAATTCTATGAAGCACCTGAGGGTTTAAGGTGCTCATCCCAAATCTAAACAAATTCCTTGAGGCATTTCATTTACAAAATGGGGTGATTTGTGGAGGGCTTCCACTGTTTAGGCACAACAGTGCCTCTCCAAATGCAACATGTTGCCAGCCAATTTTGTGTTAAAAAGTCAAACTGTGCTCCTTCCCCTCCAAGCCCTGCTATGTAGCAAAACAGATTTTCACCAAATATGGAGCATTGGCGTACTCAGGAGATATTGCACAACAAATTTTGGGATCCATTTTCTCCTGTTATCCTCGTAAAAAAAGTTTGGGGCTAAAACAACATTTTTGTTGGAAAAATTATTTTTTTATTTTCACTGCTCAACATTATAAAATTCTGTGAAGCAAATGGGGGTTCAAGGTACTCACAACAAATATAAGTAAATAACTTGAAATGTCTAGTTTCCAAAATGGGAGCACTTATGGGGAATTTCCAGTTTGGACACATTAAGTGCTTTACAAATGCGGCATGATGTCTGCTATTGATTTCAGCCAATTTTGCTTTCAAAAAGTTTAACCCCTTTCTTCCATTTGACATACTATTCTGTCCATGTGCCCTGGGATGGAATAGTACGTCATATGCGATCAGCAGCGCTGGGAGCGCCGCTGATCGCGGCCTGGTGTCAGCTGATTATCACAGCTTAAACCCGGCACTAAGTGCCAGGAGTGGTCACGGACCGCACCCGGCACATTAACCCACGGCACACTGCGAACAAACATGACCGCAGTGTTCGGCGGTATAGTGAAGCATCGCGCAGGGAGGGGGCTCCCTTCATGTTTCTCGGAGACCCTCAGAGCAGCGCGATGTGATCACGCTTTTCCGAGGGCCTGCTCCCTGCAGGACCTGGATCTAAGATGGCCACGGGTGCCTTCCGGGTCCTGCAGGGAGGTGGCTTCCTCAGTGCCTGCTGAGAGCAGTCGCTGAGAAAGCCTCCTGCACTGCCTGTCAGATCGTCGATCTGACACTATACAGTGAAGTCCCACCCTGGGACAAAGTAGAAAAGTGAAAAAAATAAAAATAATGTGTAAAAACAAAACTCCTAAATAAAGAAAAAAATATTCCCATTAAATTCATTTCTTTATGTAAATAAAAAAAAAAACTAAAAGAACACATATTTAGTATCGCCGCGTCCGTAACGACCCGCCCTATGAAATTGTTTCACTAGTTAACCTCTTTATTGAACCCCTAAAAAAAGCAAGGCAAAAAAACAATGATTTATCATCATACCGCTGAACAAAAAGTGGAATAACACGCGATCAAAAGACGGATATAAATAAACATGGTACCGCTGAAAACATCATCTTGTCCCGCAAAAAACGAACCACCAGACAGGATCATCAGCGAAAAAATAAAAAAGTTATAGCTCGCAGAATACAGCGATGCAAAAATAATTATTTTTTATAATAGTTTTTATTGTATAATAGCGCCAAAACATAAAAAAATGATACAAATGAGGTGTCGCTGTAATCATACTGACCCAAGGAATAAAACTGCTTTATCAATTTTACCACAATGGAACGGTATAAATGCCCCCCCAAAGAAATTCATGAAATGCTGGTTTTTGTTCATTCTGCCTCCCAAAAATTGTAATAAAAAGCAATTAAAACATGTCATGTGCCCGAAATTGGTACCATTAAAAATATCAACTCGTCCCACAAAAAATAAGAACACACATGACTCTGTGGGCCAAAATAAGAAAAAATTATAGCTCTCAAAATGTGATGATGCAAAAACTATTTTTTGCAATAAAAAGCGTCTTTTAGCGTGTGACAGCTGCAAAACATAAAAACCTACTATAAATAGTAAATCAAACTCCCCTTTATCACCCCTTTAGTAAGGCAAAAATAATAAAATTTAAAAAATGTATTCATTTCCATTTTCCCATTAGGGTTAGGGTTAGGGTTGGGGCTAAAGTTAGGATTAGGGTTATGGTTGGGATTATGGTTAGGGGTGTGTTAGGATTAGTTTTGTGGTTAGGGTTATGGTTAGGGTTGGATTAGGGTTAGGGGTGTGTTAGGGATAGGGTTGGAGTTAGAATTGGGGAGTTTCCACTGTTTAGGCACATCAGGGGCTCTCCAAACGTGACATGGCCTCTGATCTCAATTCCAGCCAATTCTTCTTTGTAGAAGTCAAACGGTGCTCCTTCCCTTCTGAGCTCTGCCATGCGCCCAAACATTAGTTTACTCTCACATATGGGGTATCAGCGTACTCAGGACAAATTTTGCAATAACTCTTGGGGTCCAATTTTTCCTGTGACCCTTGGGAAAATAAAAAATTGGCGGCGAAAATATTTTTGTGGAAAAAAATATGATTTTTTATTTTTATGGCTATACGTTATAAACTTCTGTGAAGCACTTGGGGGTTCAAAGTTCTCACCACATATCTAGATAAGTTCATTTGGGTGTCTACTTTCCAAAATGGGATCACTTGTGCGGGTTTCCACTTTTTAGGCACATCAGGGGCTCTCCAAACGCGACATGACGTCCGCAGACTATTACATCAAAGTCTGCAATACAAAATGTCACTACTTCCCTTCCGAGCCCCGTCGTGTGCCCATATAGTAGTTTTCTCCCACATATAGGGTATCAGCGTACTCTGGACAAATTGAACAACAACTTTTACCCTTGGGAAAAAAATTGGGGACTAAAATATGATTTTTTTATTTTCACGCCAGGGCGTTATAAACTTTTGTGAAGCACTTGGGGGTTTGAAGTGCTCACCACACATCTAAATAAGTTCCTTTGAGGGTCTAGTTTAAAAAATGGGGTCACTTGTGGGGGTTTCCACTGTTTAGGCACATCAGGGGCACTCCAAATGCAACATGACACCTGCAGACCATTCCATCAAAGTCTGCATTACTAAGCGTCACTACTTCTATTCCGAGCCCCGACATCTGCCTACACAAAAGTTTTCTCCCACATATGGGGTATCAGCATACTCAGGACAAATTGAAAAACAACTTTTGGTGTCCAATTTCTCCTGTTACTGTTGGGAAAATAAAAAATTGTTGACTAAAAGATCATTTTTGTGGGAAAAAAAATAGGATTTTTTATTTTCATGCCCGGGCATTATAAAATTGTGTGAAGCACTTGGGGGTTCAAAGTGCTCACCACAGATCTAGATAAGTTCCTTAGGGGGTCTAGTTTCTGAAATGGGGTCACTTGTGGGGGGTTTCCACTGCTTAGGCACATCAGGGGCTCTGCAGACTGAACATGACACCATTAAAGTCTGCATTCCAAAATGTCATTACTTCCTTTCCGAGCCCTGCCGTGCACCCAAACAGTACTTCCCCCCACAAGTGGGGTATCAGCGTACTCAGGACAATTTGGACAACAACTTTTGGGGTGCAATTTCCTTGGGAAAAATCAAAAAATTGGGGACTAAAAATCATTTTTGTTGAATTTTTTTTTTTCACACCCAGGCATTATAAACTTGTGTGAAGCACTTGGAGGTTCAAAGTGCTCACCACAGATCTAGATAAGTTCCTTAGGGGGTCTAGTTTCCAAAATGTTGTCACTTATGGGGGGGTTTCCACTGTTTAAGCACATCAGTGGCTCTCCAAACTCGACATGGCGTCCAGCCAATTCTACTTTGAAAAAGTCAAACTGCGCTCCTTCCCTTCCGAGCTCTGCCATGCACCCAAACAGTGGATTATCCCCACATATTGGGTATCAACGCACTCAGGACAAATTGCACAATAACTTTTGTGGTCTTCTTACCCTTGGGAAAAAAAATTGTGGTGGAAAGATAATTTTTGTGGAAAAATATGATTTTTTAATTTTACGGTTCTACGTTATAAACTTGTGTGAAGCACTTGGGGGTTCAAAGTGCTCACCACAGATATAGATAAGTTCCTTAGGGGGTCCAGTTTCTAAAATGGGGTCACTTATGGGGGGTTCCCACTGTTTAGGCACATCAGGGGCTATCCAAATGCGACATGGCGTCCAATCTCGATTCAAGCCAATTTTGGTTTGAAAAAGTCAAAAGGCGCTACGTCCCTTCCGAGCTCTGCCGAGCGCCCAAACAGTGGTTCCCCTCCTCATATGGGGCATCAGCTTACTCAAGACAAATTGGACAGCAACTTTTGTGGTCCAATTTCTCCTGTTACCCTTGGGAAAATAAAAAATTGGTGACTAGTGTTGAGCGATACTGCTCGATATCTAAAAATATCGTATCGAAATGGTATCGCCGATATCACGAAATATCGTCGATATCCGATTCCGATACCAGAAGTCCAATGTAAGTCTATGGGAACAAAAAATCGCAACCAAAAAAAACCTTTCTTTCGTTGTAAACACAAAATATACACACATAGAATACATATATATTATATTATATATATATATATATACATGTCATTGTGACATATATATATACATATATTTATAGTTTATACACTTCTACATAGTAAAATAGACTCTGATTCAATTGCCGGGTAAAGCCGTGACATACCCCATAGAAGTCGACGGGCTCGGTGCCGAGTACCCCCAAAACCTCTTGCTCTGTGCGACTCAACTTGGGCGTCACGAACAGGATTCTGTAGCTCGCTATAAGCGAGTCCTGTGTGCCTGAATTGAACTGGTTTTGTGCTTGAGAATTGCTAAAATCATCAGAGAATGTATTTGCCATTTTTCCGCCATATCTGCGTCACGACGAGGCACTGGTGAAGAAGAAGGGCGTGCTCTTCGTGGGTGTACACTCACTCAGTGGCCGACCACTCTAAATGGTACTGCAATGTAAGATCGTGCCCCACAGCTCTTGAGTTCCGCCTCCTCATCCTCCTCAGTGTGCGGAAACTAACACGAAGGTCCCGCCTCACTACAAAAGAGGGGCCCTCTCCAGATGCTAATGACACATGTGACTTGGCAGAGATGGCTAATGGACACGAGCAGAAGTGTGAAGGGATGGAGCAGTCAGAGCTCTCCCCCACGGAAGCGACCCGATCGCCACGGAACCACCGTTGGGCACCCGGCCTGGAAACCCTCCTACGCTGCAAGAAGCGGAGGATACCCTGAGAGACCTGGCCCGGCACCGGGAGGAGGTCACCAGGATGGAAGCCAGCTGGCGTGCCCTAAAACTAAACTTGGAGCGGCGCCAATCCCTCTTACCTGAAGTGTCTGTACCGGAAGGTGAGGCACCCGTTCTAGTAGAGGAGTCCGTGCGGGCATCTCAGCCCTTGCAATGTGATCCGGTTGACGTTGCCGCAGTGAAGGCACCCGTTCCTGCAAAAAACTCTGCACCGGCAGCACCCCAGACCCCCCTGTCGGCCCCCGTTTG
>JARQOD010000001.1:949045853-949085377 GCA_033576555.1 Oophaga sylvatica | reverse complement strand
CTGTCCCAGGTGGTATCAAGGGCCCATCTCCTGAAATCCAAGGCATATTCAGCTACCGAGTGCTTACCTTGGCGCAAAGCTAACATGGCTGCTTCAGCTGTTGCACCTCGATTGGGGTCATCAAACACCTGCCCCATGGCTGAAATAAAATCATCAAGGTGATTCAAACAATCATCCTCAGTCTCAATCAGAGGGTTTGCCCACATTAAAGCCTTGTTGGTAAGCAACATAATATAGTAAGCACCTTAGATCGTTCAGTGGGAAATTGTGAAGCATGTGCAGAAAAAAAAAAATTGCATTGATTAATAAATCCCCTGAATTTCTCACGTTCACTGCCAAAACGAAAAGGTGGCAACTTGGGAATCCCAGCACTCGGGGCTACGGCAGGAGCCTGGACTCGCCACTCTAGAACCTCAATCCTGGCTCGCAAATCCTGGGTAGTCTGTCCAACCACTTGCAAATTGTGATTATTGAGGTCCTGTAGATTTGTAAAACGGGTCTTTATATTCTGCAAATCTGCAAGGATATTATCAGTCACTCCGCAAAGTTCCTTTATGCGGGCCTCCATTTTCCAGATCTTTTAAGACAGGATTACTGGAAGAAGAGGAGAGAAAAAAAAAACAATAGTGTTCACCTGTGGCAACACTGCAGAGAGAAAAAAAAATAAGGGAACTGCTCACCTGGAATGGTTGTGAGAAGTCACAACCACTATCATCACAGAAAGTTTCAACCAGACATCTGATATCCAAGTTACAGCAGACAAAAAAGAGAAAAGAAAGGAAAAAAAAAAACAATAGTGTTTACCTGTGGTAACACTGCAAAAAGAAAAAACTTAAGGGAATTGCTCACCTGGAATGGTTGTGAGAAGTCACAACCACTGTCATCACAGAAAGTACAACCGGACGTCTGATATCCACAGTACAGCAGACACAGCCTTCCAGACCCAGCAGACACTAACGTTTTGGCTTCAGAATCTTGTAATGTATGTAGTACAGTTCATATAGCGTCTTGTGCTTGGGTGCGATGAAAACACAGGAGTCACAGGTTTGATATAGAAAAGTCCTGTATTACTTCATACAAGTTGGCAGAAATAGTCACACAGTTTGCAGACACAGAAACAGGAGACACAGCAGGCCAGAGTAATCCAAGCTCAGCAATCACTCTCCAATACAGATTCAGGATCTTCTTCTCTGTTACCGTAAGTCCATGCAAACGTGGGTCTTTCAAAGAGCAGGGTTCAGAGTCCACAAGTGCTTCAGAGTTCCTCAGTAGGAATAGCTGGAGTACAAGGTCCAAGGCTTACAGGAGTCAAGTCACAGGTTCACTGCAGGCTAGCTTCTGAAGCACTGATTGCTCAGCTGTGGCTGCTTAAGAAGCAAAGGAGAGAATCAGGGCGGGAACATGCAAGCTGGAAACTCCATTTTGACTGAGGGCAAGATAGCTGCAGCAAGACAGAAAGTAAAATGGCTGACTAACAAACTGAGTTTCAGGAATATATACATAGAACCTTACAACAGGTGTGGGTGTTGATGAGGACATGGCTGGAGATCAATCTGTCATGATTAAGTAAGAATGAGACCACTGGACACTTTAAAAGGAGGCTGGTGCTTGGCATCATTGTTTCTCTTCTGTTAACCATGGTTATCTCTAAAGAAACACGTGCAGTCATCATTGCAATGCACAAAAATGGCCTAACAGGGAAGAGTATTGCAGCTAGAAAGATTGCACCTCAGTCAACAATCTATTGCATCATCAAGAACTTCAAGGAGAGAGGTTCCATTGTTGCCAAAAAGGCTTCAGGGCGCCCAAGAAAGACCAGCAAGCGCCAGGACCTTCTCTTAAAAGTGTTTCAGCTGCGGGATCGGGCTACCAGCAGTGCAGAGCTTGCTCAGGAATGGCAGCAGGCAGGTGTGAGTGCATCTGCACGCACTGTGAGGCGGAGACTCTTGGAGCAAGGCCTGGTCTCAAGAAGGGCAGCAAAGAAGCCACTTCTCTCCAGAAAAAAACATCATGGACAGACTGATATTCTGCAAAAGGTACAGGCAGTGGACTGCTGAGGACTGGGGTAAAGTTATTTTCTCTGATGAATCCCCTTTTCGATTGTTTGGGACATCAGGAAAACTCCTCATTCGGAGAAGACAAGGTGAGCGCTACCACCAGTCTTGTCTCATGCCAACTGTTAAGCATCCTGAAACCATTCATGTGTGGGGTTGCTTCTCAGCCAAGGGAATCGGCTCTCTCACAGTCTTGCCTAAAAACACAGCCATGAATAAAGAATGGTACCAGAATGTCCTCCAAGAGCAACTTCTCCCAACCCTCCAAGAGCAGTTTGGCGATCAACAATGCCTTTTCCAGCATGATGGAGCACCTTGCCATAAAGCAAAGGTGATAACTAAATGGCTCAGGGAACAAAACATAGAGATTTTGGGTCCATGGCCTGGAAACTCCCCAGATCTTAATCCCATTGAGAACTTGTGGTCAATCATCATGAGACGGGTGGACAAACAAAAACCTAAAAATTCTGACAAAATGAAAGCATTGATTGTGCAAGAATGGACTGCTATCAGTCAGGATTTGGTCCAGAAGTTGATTGAGAGCATGCCAGGGAGAATTGCAGAGGTCCTGAAGAAGAAGGGTCAACACTGCAAATATTGACTTGCTGCATTAACTCATTCTAACTGTCAATATAAGCTTTTGTTACTCATATGTTTGCAATTATTATATTTCTGTCTGTGATAAAAACATCTGTCAAACACACATAAAAACCAGAGGGCAGCAGATCATGTGAAAATATAATATTTGTGTCATTCTCAAAACTTTTGGCCATGACTGTATACCTCTGGTGATGCTCGCCAAACCCGTGACTGTTCGAGTAGTGAATGGGTCGACACTGCCTTCACCAATCACACATCAGACCATCCCTTTCACGTTGTCAATGTCACCTTCCCATCAAGAGATTATCTCACTTTTAGTCATTCCCGAGGGAATAGACGAGATCTTGTTAGGGATGCCCTGGCTCCATTTCCATTCCCCACACATTGAGTGGAACTCTGGGAGGATATTGGGTTGGGGTGAGTCATGTAAAGGCAGATGTATGAGGGAATGCATTCAGGTGGCCACTACAGAGATGCCCGCAGATCTTACTTCTCTTCCTAATTACTATTGGTCATATGCAGATGTATTCTCCAAAAAGGCTGCAGAAGTCCTTCCACCTCACCGTCCCTATGACTGTCCTATTGACCTCTTGCCTGGAGCAGAACCTCCTCGGGGACGGGTCTATCCCCTTTCTCTCCCGGAGACGGAGGCTATGTCCCAATATATCCAGGAGAACTTGGCAAGAGGATTCATTAGGAAGTCAGTGTCACCTGCAGGGGCGGGGTTCTTCTTCGTGCAGAAGAAGAACGGAGAGTTACGTCCATGCATCGATTACAGGGGTCTTAATGCCATCACCGTTAAGAATAAATACCCGTTGCCTCTAATTTCTGAGCTATTTGATAGGCTACGGGGGGCAATGATATTTACGAAGTTAGATCTGCGGGGTGCTTATAACCTGATACGCATCCGTGAGGGGGACGAATGGAAGACGGCTTTTAATACCAGGGACGGGCACTATGAATATCTGGTGATGCCCTTCGGGCTCTGTAATGCCCCAGCCGTCTTCCAAGACTTTGTTAATGACATCTTCCGGGATATGCTCTCCACCTCAGTCGTAGTCTATCTGGATGATATTCTCATCTTTTCCCCAGATATTGACTCCCACCGGAGAGATGTTTGCAGAGTCTTCGACCTCCTACGGGCAAATTCCCTCTACGCAAAGTTGGAGAAATGTGTGTTTGAGCAGGAGTCCTTACCTTTTCTGGGCTATATCATCTCCGCCCAGGGATTGGCTATGGATCCTGCCAAACTACAAGCAGTGATGGACTGGCAAGAACCCCATTCTCTAAGGGCGGTGCAGCGCTTTATGGGGTTCATTAATTACTACCGCCAGTTCTCAACTTTGGTAGCTCCCGTGGTTGCCCTCACCAAAAATGGAGCTAATCCCAAATTGTGGTCTGAAGAGGTCTCCAAGGCCTTCACGTCTATTAAGTCCCATTTCGCTAGCGCTCCCATCCTACATCGCCCCAATGTTGATAAGCCATTTATATTGGAGGTGGATGCCTCGTCCATTGGTGCTGGAGCAGTCCTCTTCCAAAAGGATGCTCAAGGTCGGAAGCATCCATGCTTCTTTTTCTCCAAGACCTTCACACCAGCGGAGAGGAATTATTCCATCGGGGACAGGGAGTTGCTAGCAATGAAGTTAGCCTTCTCGGAGTGGAGACATCTGTTAGAGGGGGCTCGCTTTCCCTTCCAAGTCTTCACGGATCACAAAAATTTGGTATATCTTCAGACAGCCCAGCGGCTTAATTCTCACCAGGCCAGATGGTCCTTGTTCTTCTCCCGGTTTCATTTCACACTGCATTTCCTCTCGGGAGAGAAGAACATTCGTGCTGACGCTCTCTCTCGCTCTGTGGTGTCCTCGGAGGAGGAGGTGGAGGAGCCTCGGCTTATCGTCCCTACAGAGAGCCTGAGAACAGTGGCCCCGGTTTCGCTAGAGTCTGTGCCCCCGGGCAAGACTTTTGTGCCTACCAATTTGCGGCCGGAGGTACTCTCTTGGGCACATTCGTCCAGGGTGGGTGGACACTTTGGGACAAAGAGGACATCTGAATTGCTGGCGAGGACATACTGGTGGCCGCATATGGTGACGTTGGGGACTATGTTCGGGCGTATGTCTCCTGCGCCAAAAATAAGTCTCCAAGACAACGGCCAGCTGGGTTACTTTACCCTTTGCCGGTGGCAGACAGGCCCTGGGAGATGGTTGGGATGGACTTTGTGGTGGGCTTGCCCAAGTCTCGGGGTTGCACCATCATTTGGGTAATCACCGACCATTTTTCCAAAATGGTGCATTTGGTGCCGCTTCCACGGTTACCTTTTGCACGGGCTCTGGCAGCGTTGTTCGTTAGGCACATCTTCCGTCTACACGGCATGCCGGACAAAATTGTCAGTGACCGAGGTCCCCAGTTTGCGTCTCGGTTCTGGAGAGAGCTTTGTCGTCTACTCAGTATTGAGTTAAATCTCTCTTCAGCGTATCATCCTGAGACGAATGGGTTGGTAGAGAGGGCCAACCAGACCTTGGTCACCTATCTACAACATTTTGTCTCTGCCAGGCAGGATGACTGGGCATCCTTGCTACCATGGGCTGAGTTTGCATTAAACAATGCTGTGGCTGACTCCACCGGACAGACTCCTTTCCTTCTGAACTACGGTCAGCATCCGCGGGTTCCGGTGCCCATGCCCGTGTCTTCCGCCGACTCCAGGGTGGCAGACTGGGCTGTGGAGGCACGGGACATTTGGGACCGTACCCAGTATGCCATTCAGGCGTCCAAGGAGAGGATGAGGTCCTCCGCCGACGCACATCGGCGCCCCGCTCCAACATTTGCTCCTGGGGACTCGGTGTGGCTCTCCGCCCGTAACATCAGGCTGCGAGTTGAGTCCACTAAGTTGGCACCCCACTACCTGGGTCCTTTCAAGGTCCTCGAGCAGGTTAACCCTGTGGTATACCGTTTGGCTCTTCCACCGCGCCTGGGTATCTCCGACACCTTTCATGTATCCCTCCTGAAACCCGTGCTCATGTCCCGGTTTTCTGAGTCATCTGCCGGGACATCGGGTTCATCTACGGATGACCATGAGGTGAACGCCATCGTAGGTGTAAGGTGGCACGGGGCAAAAAGTTTTATTTGGTGGACTGGAGGGGCTATGGGCCTGAGGATAGGTCTTGGGAGCCTGCCGAGCATATTCACGCTCCGCAGCTCATCGCTGCCTTTGAGTGCAGCGAGGCCCAAAGAAGGGGGGGCCCTAGGAGGGGGTAATGTTAGGGTTCGATTTCCCGCTGCTGCACAAGGGGAGTCTCGAGCCCGTCCCGCTGCAGTCTCCCATTCATCTCCGGCCGCAGTGGAGCCTGCTCAGCAGAGACGTTGGTCCAGGCGTCTTGCCCACTCCTCTACTGTGCAGTGACTTGCTGCTGCCTTTCCTGGATCTGCTATTATAGCCAGTGCTGGAGCAGTCGTCTTTGAGACAAAGTCCTACATTTTCCCATATGAGCATGCCCAGAGTGAGATCTCTCATTGGAGATCAGGGGTCACATGTTCAGGTGCTGCAGCGGCTCCTATTGGTCCGCCAGGAAGGTCATGTAGCTACGTTTGTTTGTAACAGCTTCTCATTGGTCCTTGTTCCTGGAAGGTCCTGTAGCTGTTGCTATAAAAGGGTAGCATGGCTGGGCCGCCATGCGCTAATATCAATCATTGTATGCTATGCGCCAGTGTGGTCATGTGTATGTGTGGATAGGGACCCGGCTGAAATAAGCCACTAGAATACCGACTTAATCGGTGAGGAGTTTGGTATGGTAGCTGGTCAGGGTCGGTGTCCTAGATGCCCTAGATTACCGGCATAACCGGTAAGGAGTTTGATTGCCGTATTCAGGGCCTGGCGTTCAGACGCCATAGATTGCGGGTGACTCCCGCGAGGACATTAGCGCATGATCACGCTTTATGTGCGCTTAGCACTTAACTGTGTATCTGGGAGCCTTACAGGACACAGTGCTTTTTCTCAGCGGCCCTGTGACGTAACAGGGTTCGCTTTCAACGCTAGTCAGCGCCCTAGCGTGTTTTCTTTGCCACTCAGTTGTGTCTAGTGAGTGCGCACACATCGCCATATAGCGTTGCGGCTCCTCTTCTGGCGGCTCTGTGGAGTAACAGAGTTCGCACTCATTGCCACAGCGCATTACGGCGTTTGTGTTGGCAGCTCTGCGGGATAACAGAGTTTGCTTCTTGCGCCTTTTTGCCAGCAGCGGGCTTCGCCTGCACGGTGGACCCCGGGCTGCGAACGCACTTATTATTTATATTATTTTGTGCGTTCCGCCAGCCTTAACATAAGGTATATAAGTATATAATTCCACATGTGTTAATTCATAGTTTTGATGCCTTCAGTGTGAATGTACAATTTTCAGTCATGAAAATACAGAAAATCCTTTAAATGAGAAGGTGTTTCCAAACTTTTGGTCTGTACTGTAAATACACCAATAGCTGCTACTGCGCAGGCGCGGTGGGTGCCATTTTAAAATTTTTTTTTTTTCTTTCTATCCGAATAACATCAACCAGCCATATTTTTTATTGGGACATTAAACATGCAATTACACTACAGCTACATTACGATATGCCTGCAGAAAGGTTTTTTTTTTCTTCAGTATGTACATATATTCATCATGTAAACTAAAGGGCAGGTCAGTGAGGGATCAGTGATCTGTCAGCAATCATCATTATGAATACCTAATCAGAGCACCACATGAAGACCCCCCTACTGGCCGCCCCAGAGAACGGGCATAAAAACTGAAAATAAAGATTAAACAACAACCACAAGACTGATTTCATCAACCAATGTATCATTGTCAGGCCGGGGTCACACTTGTGTGTGTGATGCAAGAAACTCGCGCAAGTCCTTCGGATCAACACCTGGCGCTGCCACCGGCACTCGGAATGGAGCATGCGGCTATATGTATTTCTATGCAGCTGCACACTCTCACATCACACACGCAGTGTGACACTGGCCTAATCAGTATAATGGCACCGACCTGACACTGTCTGTAGGTTACTGTGTACAATCCTTCTGACAGGTTCCATTTAAATTGAAGGGACCACAAAGGCATGGTCTCCATTATGTTGAAAAAAATCATTGTTTGTCTCTAAATTGCTCTTGTATAGTTTTTTTAAATTTATACCTCAGCAACGACAAAAATATATTACAGAATAGCTTTAAAATGTGTAGCTATGTATAAAAACTAAAAGTATCAAATATGTGGAATATTGGTAGATTACATTAAACCAATGATTATATTGTTTTGAGTTAAGTATACTAACAAGATAAAATATAAAAGAACGATATGACTGAAAAAGTAAAATAAACATATGGAATAATATGTTGTCAGCCAATAAAACATACTAAGATAAGATATGACAGCAAAGTAAACTGGAATGTAATAAAGTTAAATAGAGCTCCTTTACCAAACACTGCCTCTAGACATACAGTAAGTGGCTATGTCTCTTTAAAAAAAATAAGTAATGTTTTTGTAATCCCATACAAACCCGTAAGGTTAGAGTAAAAAGTAATTGGAAAAAAATATTGGAATATGTATAAAAAAAATATGAAAAAACAGAAGTGCCTAGTAAGCTAATTTTGCACAAAATATTTACGCAAGTCAACATTAAGTGAATAATTGTTGGGATTTTTTTAAGAAGAGTTTGTTCTCCCCGTGTTTGCGTGGGTTTCCTTCGGATACTCAGGTTTCCTCCCACACTCCAAAGATGTACTGATAGTGAATTTAGATTGTGAGCCCCATTGGAGACAACAATGATAATGTATGTAAAGTGTAAAGCGCTGCGGAATATGTAAGCGCCATATAAAATTAAAGATTATTATTAAAGAAGACGCATGCTTGCTTACTATTAGGTTTGACTAATTTTGAAATGTAGATTTCTAACTCTACGAATAGCTAAAGATTTGCATCAGAAATTTGTACAATTTTTCTATTGAAACATTTTGTCTTAATCCCTCCTATTGGGAAAATATGTTTTCTTTTCTCTTCTTAAAATTTAATGAGTGCAGAAAAAAAGTCCCAGAGTTTGGAAAAAGTTGCATTTAATGACAAAAACTTTAATGGTCACTGTCATTTAAATTATTGCATAAATCAATAGTACTAGCAAATATAAGACACTTTGTAATATATTTTATTAGAGAAAAATTCCTCTTCTTTTCCTTCTCACCGTACACACCTCATCTGCCTCCTGAATCAGCATTTACTCCAAAATACTACTAAAATCTATTTTAAGAGATAAAACAAACTTTAAGTTCCCTAATGTAAACATGGGCATTGGATAAATGCTGCCTATACTAGTCTAAGGAGAAGGTAAAAGGGAAAAATTGGACTTTGAGAGAGAGAGAGGCAAATAGACTCACAAACGCAGTAAGGGTTTTGCCCTACACAGAGCTGGATTCACAGCTACACTGCTCAACAATGCAGTATAATGTCCTCCATGCTGCTGCTGATGTTTTTGAAAATGTGCTATATAGCGATAGTACATAAAAAATTCTTCATGTCTCCTTGTACTATGTGTGTGGAGACATTCTTACAGCTAGTCTAAAACGCATTAGCTCACACTGTTGAAAAATGCAAGTTACAAAGCATATAATGGTCAAAAAATAGTTATTCCTCATATACACGCACATGATAGCTTATTCTGAAAAATCAAATGAAGGTACAAGTATACCTTTATGCATTGATAATACATTGGAAGATGCATTGTTAAAAGAGTTTGTCACACTTGAACACTGGTAAGTCCGGTGGATGACACAGCATACAACTACGACGGGATGGAAACAGGGAGAGAAAAGCCCTAAATATAGGGAGCAAGGTATTGGACCCCTCATGACACCAACCTGTGCCTGTCCTTAAACTCCCCTGATGCCCTATGAGGGTCCTTCCCCCCCACTGCCATCACGTGACTAGTCCTGATTATCTCCTCAATGTACCCCAACTAGTGCACTGGCCAGCAAGGATGCTAGTCTCAACAGTGCAGATGGTAAAACACAGGGGAAGAGACAAACACAGGACAGAAAAGGAAAATGGACAAAATACTCAGCTTCAGGCTCTGCTGCTAAGCTCCATAGCAGTATAGAAACAGCAACAGGAATCTGAACTCCCACAGCTGCAGCATCACCACCGACACAAAAGAGCTCATCACTTCTGTCTCGTCTGCATAGAATAACTCTATTACCGAAGATCAGCTGATGTGCCATTTAACTATTTAAAGGAAGGTGTGAGTGGTTACCAACCATAGTCAGTTGACCATCCTTAAAGGGAATCCGTCACCCCATTTTGGCCCTGTGAGATAGGGCCACCGCCATTAGGGGCTTATCTACAGCATTCTGTAATGCTGTAGATAAGCCCCCGATGCTACCTGAAAGTGAAGAAAAATTAGTTATAAAATACTCACCCAAGGGCGTTCCGGGGGGCGGTCGGGTCAGGAGGGAGTCGCGGTCAGGTCCGGGCCTCCCATCTTGTGGCACTGCCGGCCTCTTCTTTCGGTCACGTCGCGGCTCCTGCGCAGGTGCACTGCTCTGCCCTGTGAGGGCTGAGCAGAGTACTGCAGTGCGCAGGTGCTGGACCTCTCTGACCTTTCCCGGCGCCTGCACACTGCAGTACTCTGCTCTGCCCTCACCAGGGCAGAGCAGTGCACAGGAGCCGCGACGTGACCGAAAGAAGAGGCCGGCATCGCCACAAGATTGGAGGCCCCGGACCTGACGGCGACTCCCTCCTGACCCGACCGGCCCCGGAACACCCTTGGGTGAGTATTTTATAACTCATTTTTCTTCACTTTCAGGTAGCATCGGGGCTTATCTACAGCATTACAGAATGCTGTAGATAAGCCCCTGATGGCGGTGGTCCTATCTCATAGGGCCAAAATGAGGTGACAGATTCCCTTTAAAGAACAGCCAGCAAAAGACAGTCATTAACTCTTGCTGGACCAAAAGGAAAACACTATATTTACATTACAGCAGAACTAGAGCTGCCACAAATCTCATAATGAATCGTGACAGTGTTTTCCTCTTTCATAATTGGATGCAATTCATTCATTATCCCCAGGTCCAGCATTGAGTCTCTATATCTGGTCCCATTGTCCATTTTTTACTTCAGCACTGATGTCACGTTGACATTAAGGTAGCTAATTAGTGCACTCAGCTTTGTAGGTCGCAATCTGTCTGCATTGACAGAGCCGCTGAGCTTACAGATTGGCTAACTCGTTAATGTGACGTCAGTGCCACAGTCAACACTGGACAGTAGGAACAGCACCAGACACTCAGCTCAATACTTTACTGAAATTGAAGCATTATTTTAAAATATGTCTTTAATTCTTTCCTTCCCAAGGACAATAGTATAGAATAGACTCAAAAACAGAGCCCACTCAATACATTACAGGTGTTGGGTGTGTCACACAGTTGACACATGCATTTAACAGCAGAGATTAAAACTAGCTGCTGTTTTAACCATTGAAAACTAAATGTTTCTGTCAATCCATTGGGTGCATTTTCTGGTGCTTATTGCCTCGCATAAGTCTAACTTTACACAACTTATTATTTTTTTTCCTTAGTGCTAGAAATTTATGCAAAAATGTTGCCACATTTTTTGACGGTCTGGCCCATGTCGGATGAGTAACAAAAAATGTCTAAAACACATAATAAATGAGGTTTAAGGCAGGTAAGACAGCTTGTGTTAGAAAAATGAGCCATAATTCTAGCACATATAGCACATTTCTTTGGTTATTTTGTTTTCCCCCTCCAATTAAATGAAACATACTCTAGGCGTGGAGGTTTTTTTTTCATCAGAGCCATGAGTCTGATCCAGACTGTAGTCTGATCCACACATCTTTCAAATTACATCTTTCAATGTACAGATTTCGAAGTACAATACTTTGAATTAGACTAGAATTCCATGATGCATTTGGCCATTCATCACTGCTGTATTATCATCATCATCATCATTACCATCACCATCTGTATCATCTAATCGAGTTGTTTCCTCTTCCCACAGGCACGCTTTATATCTACTCAGCTTCTGACAGTCTCTATATGAAGTGAATATAATCTCTCTCTGGTACGCTTTATATCTACTCAGCTCTCCCTGGCTTCTGACTGTCTCTATATGAAGTGCATATAATATCTCTCTGGTACGATTTTCTTACCTATCATTTCTTTTGCCATGTTCTGTTGCAATCCTCCTATTTTATTTTATTCTGGCATATCTTTGAGTGGTCACTCCAACCACTCCCTCTCTTTAAGACCTTTGTTTAACTATCAGCATCTGGTCTGGCCTTACCCACCCACCCCCTCACTCACACCTAATTGCCCTTAGCTCAAGATATATTCAGAGCCATGTGTCAGATCCAGACTGTAGTCTGATCCACACATCTTTCAAATTACATCTTTCAAACTACAGATTTCGAAGTACAATACTTTGAATTAGACTAGAATTGAACTGGAATTGACTGTAAGATCATAGGAAATACAACCACTACAATATTTCTGTTTCTTTTCACTTTCACCCCCATGCTACTTTATTTCTTCCTGTCTCCTGTAATTCCTCCACCTAGTAAGGTAGTAAGGAACTAGTCATTTCTCCCTCCATCCTCCCCAGCCATCTCACCTCCTCCTCACAACTGTTCCTCCTCATACAATCCTTTTTCTCCAGACACACATGGCCACATCATGTCCTATCCTGCTACCAACTTCTAATGCTCTGTCTGCTGCTCCTCATTGCTGGCGACGTATCCCCATATCCTGGCCCTCCTCAACACATCCCCACACTCATTTCTAACACCCTGCCATGATCCTCTACAAGTTTTTGTAATCATGACAACCTCATACCCATTCATCCAGCCCCCACTCCCGAAGTTCCCCTACCTGGAGCACTATGGAACGCACACTCTGTCTGCAATAAACTGTCATATATCCATGACCTCTTTATCGCTAACAAACTCTCCTTCCTTGGCATCACTGAAACCTGTCTCAGCCCCTCTGACTCAGCCTCTCCTGCTGCACTTTCTTATGATGGATTCAATCTCTCTCACACCCCTCTCCCCAGCAACAACCGTGGTGGAGGAGTTGGCTTGCTCCTGTCCAATACCTGCTCCTTTACCCCAATTCCACTACCACCCTCCGACACTCTCCCCTTGTTTGAGGTACACTCCGTCCACATCTACTCCCCTTCCAACCTCCAGCTGGCTGTCATCTACGTCCCCCCAGAACTAGCTATCTCCACCTTTCTTGACCACTTCACCACCTGGCAACTTCATTTCCTTTCTGCTGACATCCCCACTATCATCATGGGTGACTCCAACATCCCTATTAACACTTCCACCTCAGGTGCCTCTAAACTTTTATCACTGACTGCCTCCTTTAGCCTCACTCAATGGTCCTCTGCAGCCTCTCACAAAGATGGCCACACACTGCACCTTATCTTCACCTGCCTCTGTTTCCTTACTAATCTCACTAACACACCCCTTCCCCTGTCTGACCACAACCTACTGACATTCTCTTCCCTCTCCTCTCCTAGTGCGCAACCCCCACTCCACAAATTCACCCACCCTCGCAGAAATCTCAAACAACTCAATTTGTGCTCACTCACTGAGTTCCTTCTCTTTTTTGCAAACATAGCTTCCTTACATGACACATATACTGCTGCCACTTTATAAAACACCGCAATAACAACAGTACTCGCCACCCTCACACACAGCAAAACTCATATAATTAACAGGCAACCATGGCTGATCAGCCTAACCAAAGAACTGAGACGAGCTTCCAGGGTTGCTGAGCGGAAATGGAAGAGATCCCCTTGTGCTGAGCACTTTATTGCATACAAGCAGTCCCTTCAAGTCCATGCTCAATGCCACATAACAAACTTACTTCTCATTTCTCATATCCTCCTTGTCTCACAACCTTAAACAGCTTTTCAACACTTTCAATTCTCTACTCCGTCCCCCAGCACCTCCTCCCTGTCCTCTCATTTGTGCTGAAGAATTTGCCTCTTTAAGCAGAAGATCAATAACATCAAAGAAAGTTTTGGCGCACAGCCCTCACTGCCCCTCCTCTTAACTGCTCAGACCTGTTCCTCCAAAACCAGCTTCTACACCATGACAGAAGATCAGCTCTCCACCCTTCTGTCAACATCACATCTCACGACTTGCACTCTGGACCCGCTTCCATCCCACCTTATCCCTAACCTCGCCACAGTCTTTATCCCAACCCTAACACATCTCTTCAACCTTTCACTTGCAACTTGTGTCTTCCCCTCATCCTTCAAACATGCCTCAATCCCACTCATCCTCAAAAAGCCCTCCCTAGACCCATCCTCTGTGTCTAGCTATCGCCAGATATCACTTCTCCCTTATTCCTCAAAACTACGGGAACAGCATGTCCATCTCGAACTGTCCTCACACCTCTCCTTCTGCTCCATCTTTGACCGGTTATAATCTGGCTTCCGACTGCATCTCTCAACTGAAACTGCCCTATCTGAAGTAATCAATGACCTACTAACCACCAGGAGCAAGCAACACTACTCTGTCCTCTTTCTCCTGGACCTGTCTACTGCCTTTGACACTGTGGACCATTCCCTCTTGTTACAGATTCTCTCATCTCTTAGCATCACAGATTTGGCCATATCCTGGATCTCGTCATATCTAACAGACCAGACATTCTGAGTCTCCCTCTCCCACACCACCTCCTCACCTCAGCCCCTGTTTGTCAGTGTTCCCGAAGGCTCATTCCTAGGACTCCTACTATTCTCTATCTACACCTTCACCTGGGACATCTCTTAGAATCCCACGGTTTGCAGTATTATCTCTACACTGATGACACGCAGATCTACCTATCTGGACCTGACATCATCTCCTTACTGACCAAAATCCCACAGTGTCTGTCTGCTATTTCATCTTTCTTTTCTGCTCGCTTTCTAAAACTGAACATGGACAAAACAGAATTCATCATCTTTCCACCATCGCACTCTACCCCTACACCATACCTATCCATCAATGTCAATGGCGGCTCACTTTTCCCAGTCCCGCATGCTTGGTGCCTCGGGGTGATCCTTGACTCTGCCCTCTCTTTCAAGCCACATATCCAAGCCCTTGCCTCCTCCTGCCGACTCCAACTCAAAAACATTTCCCTGATCCGTACATTCCTTGACCAAGAAACTGCAAAAACGCTCATGCACACCCTCATCATCTCCCGACTCGACTATTGCAACCTACTACTCTCTGGCCTCCCCTCTAGCACTCTTTCACCAATCCAATCTTTCCTAAACACTGCTGCTTGACTAATCCACCTGTCTCCCCGTTATTCCCCAGCCTCTCCTCTCTGCCAAACCCTTCACTGGCTTCCTATAGTCCAAAGGCTCCAGTTCAAAACCCTAACTATGACATACAAAGCCATCTACAACCTGTCTCCCCCATACATCTGTGACATGGTCTCCTGGTACTTACTTACATGCAACCTTCGATCCTCTCAATATCTCCTTCTCTACTCCCCTCTTATCTCTTCTTCCCACAACCGCATACAAGACTTCTCCCGTGCTTCCCCATACTCTGGAACACTCTACCCCAACACATCAGACTTTTGTCTATCACGGAAACCTTCGAAAGGAACCTGAAGACTCACCTATTCTGACAAGCCTACAAACTGCAGTGATCCTCAGTCTACTGAACCGCCACACGACCAGCTCTACCATCTCCTAGTGTATACTCACCCATCCCGTGTAGACTGTAAGCCCTTGCGGGAAGGGTCCTCTCTCCTTCTGTACTTGTATGTGCATTCTATTGCTCTTGTTTATTGTACTTGTCTATGTATGCCCCTTTTTTCACATGTAAAGTGCCATGGAATAAATGGCGCTATAAAAATGAATAATAATAATAATAATAATAACTAGTGGTGTTCTACTCCCATAAACCAGAGTTGTTGTTTTTTAACTGAAGTATTATTATATCTTGTGTTTTAGTGGCATTTTTATATTTTTTACAAAACAAATCTTGGAATCTTATTATACATGAATTACATGACTCATCAAAAAACACACAAAAACAGTCACTAAAAAAATCAAATATTAAAACACATGATTTCAAAAATTCAACACTACAAAAAAATACTGGGTTTGGACCAAAAAAAAATTGCTGAGAAAAAAGCAGGCATAAAGTAATCTTCATGGATGAAAGGATTTTCCCGAAGCACACATCACCCTTGTAAATTCTTACCTATATATTGAATTCATTGTTAGTGTGAAAAAAATTGTATAGATTACTTAGATGATAGAAACTAAATAACAACACGAGTTAGATGTAGAGAAAGAAAAAAACAACATATTGACTATGTAAAGACTGGACAAATGAGCCTAATGCAGAGAGGAACAATGCACAATTACCAAAGCAGTGTAAACTCAGCATCCCTTCTGTGCTTATTTTCAATGACTTTATTACCCATAATGTTTATTGAATTTTCTTAAAGGAAGCAATAGTTGTTGAATGAATGACTACAGTATTGTTAAAGGTTATTATCACCTCTGTGTGACTTTTCTCCCTGGAACCGAGTGTTATTGACTATTCTCAGAGAGCCTGATAATGAATATAATAACAGGATATTTTATCTGTGTCCACAGTAAACTGGATGAATGGTGCAGTTTACTCTTCACATGCTTTCACATACCAATAAGACTAGTTCTTAATAAGCAACATGACTGCTAAAAATTAGAAGACCATCGATAGACCATAGAAATAAATCAGGTTGCCTCACCCACCCACATAAATGAACTAGTATTCCCAGCACATTATACTCTCTGCTTGAAACTCAAGGTTTTACAGAGCGTTAATAAGTTATGGTAAATATAAAAATATACCATATTGTCTGAGTTAATTTTTTTTTTCAATCCCTTTATCTATCTGCTATGGGTCCAGGGATTTTATGGGCTTCTTTGTTTTAAAACAGACATGGGCAAACTGTAGCCTGCGGACCACATCCAGCCCTCAGGCTGTTCCAGTCTGTCCTAAGGCCTGAGACAACTGAAGGACTGAAACAGTGGCTCATGGACCACAGCATACCATCGCCTGTGGTCCGTCCGACGCCAACCTCTGGATGCAGACAGTGGTGAATACATTGGTGGAGAACGGAGCTGCCAGCTCCTTCTTCCACTACCCAGTGTCTGAAAAAAAGACTGAGCCAGCAGAGTGGAGTCGGGAAGGAATTTTTTTCCCCAATGTGAAGCTTACTGTTTGCCACTTGAGGTTTTTTTGCCTTCCTCTGGATCAACATGTTAGGGCAGGTTAGAATAGGATATGGGTTGAACTAGATGTACTTAAAGTCTTCCTTCAACCTTAACAACTATGTTACTATGTTACTATGACATGATGACTTCACTTCATTGCATCTGCTGTGTGAAGCCTGATTGCAGCAGATACAGGAGCATAACTCTGGGGGAGTGCGAATGAGGTACCGTATATACTCGTGTATAAGCCGAGATTTTCAGCACCTTTTTTTGTGCTGAAAATGCCCCTCGGCTTATACACGAGTCATTGGGCAAAAACCAGCGGGGGAGTGGGTGCCGCGGCAGGAGCCGGTGGCTGGGACATCATACTCACCCTCCGCGTGCCATTGCTAAACATCCTGGCAATCCTCCATTGTACCCGGCTTCCTGCAGCTCTCCTGTGCTGAGCGGTGACGTAATACCCCTCATTAAGGTCATAAATATGGATGCGACTCCACTCCCATAGGCGTGGCGTCTATATTCATGGCCTTAATGTTCAGTATTACGTCACCGCTCAGCACAGGAGAGCTGCAGGAAGCCGGGTAAACGGAGGATTGCCAGGACGTTCAGTGATGGCACGGGGAGAGTGAGTATGATGGAGGTGAATGGGGGAGCATGGAGGAGGACAAGGAGCATGGAGCAGGACGGGGGGGAGGATGGGGAGCACAGAGGAGCACGGAGCAGGACGGGGAGGACGGAGAGCACAGAGGAGCACGGAGCAGGACGGGGAGGACAGAGAGCACAGAGGAGCACGGAGCAAGACAGGGGGAGGATGGAGGGCACAGAGGAGCACGGAGCAGGACGGGGGGAGGATGGAGGGCACAGAGGAGCATGGAGCAGGACGGGGGGGAGGATGGAGGGCACAGAGGAGCATGGAGCAGGACAGGGGAGGATGAAGAGCACAGAGGAGCACGGAGCAGGACGGGGAGGATGGAGAGCACAGAGGAGCACAGAGCAGGACGGGGGAGAATGGAGGGCACAGAGGAGCACAGAGCAGGACGGGGGAGGATGAGGAGCACGGAGCAGGATGGGGGGAGCACAGAGGAGGATGGAGCAGGAGGGGGGAGCACAGAGGAGGACGGAGCAGGAAGGGGGAGCACAGCGGAGGATGGAGCAGGAGCGGGAGCACAGAGGAGAATGGGGAGCACAGAGCTAGATGGGAGCACGGAGCAGGACGGGGGGAGCACAGAGCAGGACGGCGGTTTATACACCTGGCTTATACTGGAGTCAATAAGCTTACCCAGTTTTCCGTGGCAATATTAGGGATTTCGGCTTATACTCGGGTCGGCTTATACTCGAGTATATACGGTAAGTATGTGTTGTTTTTGTTTTGCTTGTATGTATGGGATGTTTGCATGTATATACTGTAGGTGCATGTATGTAAGAGGCTATGTGGGGGATCATACTGTATCTAGGGGTCTATGTGGAGGCTCATATTGAATCTATAGAGGCTATGTAGAGGCTCAGACTGTATGTAGGAGCTGTATGGGGGCTCATATTATATTTAGAGAGCTATGTGGGGTTTCATACTGTATATAGGAGGCTATGTGAGAGCACATACTGTAATTAGGAAGCTATGTGGGAGATCATACTGTATTTACGGGGCATCATAATGTATACAGTGTTAGGGTTTGCGTATCACACCAAACATAAATTATGATAAGGTGCGATCACAACCCGGGGTCCACTGTGGGGTGATGGAGAAATCACAGCTAGTAGACAATGGCGGAGTGAAGCAACAAACAAGCACTGTAAACACACCAAGTTAAATATCACTCTGTGTGAACAGAGTGCAAAGTACATGACTCTGTTACTTCACAGAGCAGAAGCAAACTAAGAGCACTCTAAGCTGTGCCCTGTTAGACGTCACAGGGGCACAGTAGTAATGATGATAGTTGGGATCCCTATAACTCAACCCCCACTATGCTGGTGATGGAGCCTGACCTGTCACGCAGTCTGTGAAACTTGCACATGCGATGCCGTCGCTCGGTGTAAGTGCTAAGCTCAAGCGGGAGTTCCCACCCTACACTAACTGATGAGAACCACACTGCAGTGCCAATAGCAGCACAAGTGTATAGAGCCTTTTATAGACTGTGCCTAAGTCCAGTCAGACAGGACCTTGCTCACCGGCAAATCCAGAGCCGGCACAGAACCTAAGCAGCTGACCACCAACCACCAATGAGAGGTCACCACCTCCTAGCATGCTCAGTAGAGCAAATCCTGGACTTAGCCTCAGGAATGTCTGCTCGCCGCTGTCTATTGTTAGTTACCATAGCTGGACCTGGAGAGGCAGTGGTAACAACACGCACAGCCTGAGTCTGAGCAAAACGCTGAGACCGATGTCTTTGCTGAACAGCATGTTCTGCAGTCTAAACTGAATGGGAGACTGCAGGAGAAGACAAGGCTTGGCATCCAGCATGTGCAGAGGGAGAATCCTGGTTCCTAACATACAGTAGGCTATGTAGGGGCTCATACTGTATATAGGGGTTCTATGTGTGAGCTCATACAATATATAGAGAGACTATGTGGTGGCTCATACTTTATATAAGAGACAATTAGAGGGATTATACTCTATTCAAGGGGCTATGTTGGGGCTCAGAATATATAGGATGCTATGTGGTGTTTCATACTGTATATAGGAGACTGTGTGTGGGCTCATTTTGTATATATGGACTTTGTAGCTGCTCATACTGTACATAGAGAGTCTGTGAAACAACAGAACAAAACCATGAAAGCAATTGTTAACATCCATCTTTCGTGTCACCTTTCGTATGCACCTTCCTCTTGGTATCTGTTGTTTCTGTGTTTATTGTTATGCTATAATGTATTTTATTGTCTATACAAGTTCCCTCCAAAATGTAAAGTATTGCAGAATATGTTGGCGCTATAAAAATAAAATTATTATTATTATTATTATTATTATTATTATTATGTGGTGGCTCATACTGTATACAGGGGCTATGTGAGGTCTCATATTTTATATAGAAAGGCTGTGTGGTGCTCAAACCATATAGGGGCCAATATGGGAGGCTCATACTGTACATAAAGGGTCTATGTAGGGGCTCTGCTGCATCACCACAAATCAGTCTCCAGAGATACCTAGCTCTGCTATGCCACTGAGCTCTGCTACATCACCCATCACCTCAAGTGAGTCTCCTGACATACCAAACTATTTTGCACCATTCAACTGCTGCATCAAGGTACCTCTTTACTCAGTCCACTCCATTGTACCATTCCAATCTTCTGTTCTGCTGTATCAAGGTGCCTCCTAAGTTATTCAAATCTGCTGTATCTTTGTACTCTACTAAACTACAGCTCTGTGTATATCTGGAGACTGACTTGTAGTGATGCAACAGAGCCCATTGATAATCCAAATTTTTATATGTCAAGAAATACACCTAACAGACAGTAGAACCCATCTAAGATGCAAAGTTGAAATTGTCAGGAGACTCAATGAAGATGTAGCAAAGCATAGCAAAAATGCAAAGTTGAGCATATTAGGAAGCTCACTGAAGACGTAGCTGAGCCTAGCAAAGATGTAGAGTTAAAAAGTTACAAAACTCATTCAAGATGCACCGATGGTCAAGCAAAGATGCTGAGCTAAATGTGCCAGGTGACTTCCGTAATGTGCAGCAGAGCCCAGCTGAATAATCCTGCTACTGGCTATCAAGGTAATTTTCTTAGTTTAAGGCAATAGATGTGTAACCTAGATGGTGTGCAGCGGGTTATCATAGTAATCTAAACCACATAGGAGCAGAAGAAGCTAGCCACTGAGAAAGAAAGGCGGAGAGCCTGATGTTGGAACCAGGATAGGTTACTAACAGTAGATGAGATGCTAAGGCATTTACCCTCTTTGATCTCACTAACTTCTCTAATTTTAATTATCTATCTAGAGTACATAAATATCTATCAATGTATCTATCTATCATCTATCTGTCATCTATTGTTAGGGTTGGCGGAACGAACCAAATGAAATATATAAAATAATAATAAGGTGCGTTTAAAACCGGGGTCCACCGTGCAGAGATGGAACCTGCTGCTAAGCAATGGTGGAACAAGATGGCGGTTGAACGCGAAAACAGATGACAGCCGGTGTGAACGGCGGCGAACTCTGTTACTTCACAGAGCCGCCGCAACAAAGTAAAAGGACGCTGTTCCCTCTTGAATGTCACAGGGCACAGCCAATAAGGTGCGAGTGAGGTCTCTAGCATCAACTCCTAGAATGAGGGAATTGAGTCTGACAGAACCCACAATGCGCACGGTATCGCACAGGCGAGGCCACTACATGGCGCTGAGGGGTAGCAAAATACAGCTAACAAAGGCCTCTTTCACACATCCGTTTTTTGCCGTCAGGCGCAATCCGGCATTTTTTTAAAAAAACGGATCCAGTTTTTTAAACCGCCAGATGCATTTTTTGTCATTGACTATCATTAGCGCCGGTTCGCGCCGGATGTCATTGCTTTGCTCTGTTTTTTGCCGGATCCGGCAGAAATGTACATTCCGGCGGCCGGACAAAACGGTCACTGCAACGTTTTTTTTTTCTGCTGCACCCGCCGGATAGCGCAAGAAACGGCGCATCCGGCGGGTGCAAACAATACAAGTCTATGTGCCGGATCAGTCTTTTGTGCAATACGGCAAAAGACTATCCGGATTTTGGAAAACAAGGTCTCTCTCTCCTCGGTCCGGACATGCGTACCTGCATTTTCCGGATTGAAAAGTTCAATACGGATCCGGCAAAAAACCTGATCCGTTGCATCAGTTTTTTCACAATCCGCGCCGGATCCGTCCTTTCCGGTTTTAGACGGATTGTGCCTAACGGCACAAAACGGATGTGTGAAAGAGGCCTAAGGTGTACCAGGATTAGGTGCAACACAAGAGCAACAGCTCAACTGACTGCAGGGTGGTGCCATAGATGTGTGCCAGAGCACGTGGACTGACTGTGCCCTGTAAACAGCCTGTGCTAAGCAGCACACGTGGCCGAGACAGGCACTAGGTCAAGCCAAGTAAAAACCTGCCTGACTAAGGAAGACTAGGCGATCATACACGCCGACAGTGTAGCAGGTTCTCGGCCCAAACACACATGCATACACCGAGTGGTAGCGTATCCACTCGCTCACACATTTTACTTTTATAACCGCAGCCTTCCAGGACCTTGCTGATGGCCCAATCTGAACTGGTTGAGGGCCTGAGCATGTGACCTCCGACCACCAATGAGCGGTCATCTCACGGGCATGCTCAGATGGAGAAAAACAGGACTTAGTCCCAAGGGTGGCTGCTCGCCGCTGGCTAATGCCGGTTGCTATAGCTGAACCTGGGGCGGCAGCAGCAACCAAATGCATAGCATTAGCCTGAGAAAGACACTGGGACCGACGTCTCCGCAGAGCAGGATCCTCTGCGGCTGAAGAAGAATGGGAGACTGCAGAGGACATGGCTCGAGATTCCGCCTGTGCAGCGGCAGGATCTTGTCACCTAACATCTATACATATATCTATCTGGGTTTTGGGTTTAAAGGCCTTTGGCTTGATCTCGAGCAATGGCGACTTGAAGGATGAACGCTCTATAGGAAGATTGATCTTGTGCAAGCCTGAATAGGTCCACCAGAGTCTTCTCCCTGTTATTGTGATTGTGTGAAGCCATCGGATTGCTGGTCTTCCTTTTCGCCATTTTCCTTCTATTCTCCCGACTTGATGTCCTTCTCCTGTGATTGCTACAGCTATCTACAATGCATATATTTATCTATTTTAGAGATATTTATCTATTGTTACTCATTTTTGAATATTTACAAAGTTCCTTTTTAAAACTCATAATAGAATGGTTTATTGTATTCATGAAAAAAGTGATGCATGACATCGACCTGACTTAATCATTAAAATTCAGTTTGTAAAAGAAATACACATTTGTCAGTTCAGTGGATCATATCTGACTGAGAAGGATCATAACTGATCTGACATATACACTATTACTTTTTTTTAAAAGAAGAATCCTTTTGTTGTTTGCCCTAGAACGAGCCGTAAACTTGACTCTGTTGGACTCCCATTTTTTGTGCTTTTTGTATGGAGAATAAGTCACAGCACATTATCTGTAGAAGGACAGGAGGAGTCTCCTGACAGGTGTCCTTTGAAAATAAACTCTCAATTAGCTAAAATATTTTACCCCTCTCTCAACCTGAAATATCAATTTGTTAGAAATGCCGAATAATTACAGTATTGAGAACAATTAGAACAATAGCTTCCAGTAATATCGGCCTTGCCAGGTCCAATATTTAGCACTCCACTCAAATAAAATGATATAAAAGTGTGACTGCTTTTATATCAACAGCTTTAAAATTCTCACTAAGTTATTTTAATCAATATACTTCCTTTAAGTAAAAGCCATTTAATCTTATGACTTTTGCATTAACCTTCCATTAAGTATTAAGTGAAGAAGTTTAATGTACCTTAGTCAATAATGCTAATGCAGAAACTGTGGCATTACCTATGGAGAAATGCGTATTCATATTATGTTAAAGTGCCTATCCTTAACGATTAGCCATTATACGTCAGGAAACTGATAATAAATTTGAAATATTCCTCTAGAAAATGAATTATAATGTTGAAACTGAGTTCTTGGTACTATAATAATTTTGAAATTAGGTCATCTGCTTATTCTGGTCAGTGCCTTTTAAGGCAATGATATTGAAGTGATGAAGATACCCTTGGTGACATTTTAACCTCTCTCTACAGTTCCACATCTTACTGTCTGATAAATGAGTCTGGTAATTGAACCATATTGCACTGAGCTAGATTAATCATTTCAATGTAGAGAAGGAAGGAGAATTTTTTTTACTGCCTGCTATATATTTGTAATTTTGGTATGTTTCGTGTGTCTATTCTTACAAAATTGGAACATTACTTGATTAAAGAGAACCTGCCCTGGATAAAAAGTGACCAGTTTTAGCTCTTATTTTATTCCTTCTGTTCCCCTGAAGTTGTTTTTTTTTACCTACCGTACAGTTTCAGAGATAAGGGCCTTTTTATTTAACACCAGTTTTTATGATCTTTACTAAAGGAGTGTGGCTCAAAGAATGCAGAGTATCCTAAAGACATGTCTGCAAAGAATCCTGTGAATAATGCCCCCTTTTGTTAAGACTAGAGTTGAGCGAAACAGGTCGGTTAGATTCAAAAGTCGCTGACTTTCGCCAAAGTCAGGTTTCCCTGAGCGAAACCCGACCATAGCGTCAAATCGGCCATGCATTCTGCAAAACGAGCGCCAAAGTCGGTTTTCCCATAATGCTTGCAGGCGCCTTTTTTCAGCCAATGAGCAAGGACGTACACTGTGGGCAATGAGATGACATGGGCAGCGTCCACCACCATCTTAGAGAAGGGCATTGCAGTGATTGGCTTGCTTTGGGGGGCGTCATAGTGTCTATAAAAGCCCTGACCGCCGACCTCCATTTTACTTCTGCCGATCTTAACAGTAGGGAGAGGTTGCTGACTGTTTATCAGTAGGGAGAGAGTTAGGGCAGGAAAGAGAAGTTCTTATGTGCTTGTGCTGATAGCAATTGTGCTGTACAGTTAGTGTGCAGTGACGGGAGGATTTTCTTGTGTGCAGCAGCACTGGTTATTAGGCTGCCTGATAGCTGTATTGCTGTGTGTACACTGCTGTGCAGAATGCTTTTTATACAGCACTAATACTTTTATTCTTTTTTTCTGCACAGTTTCCGACCGTTCATTTTTTCCCACACCGTATAGAGCTGTACGCTCCTCACACATTACTGTGTACTGGCTGGTATCACGGACAAATACATGCTGACTATCTGTGGGTGACTCTGGAAATATATACAGAGATTTCAATTTTCCCCTACGCTGTATACAGCTATATGTCACAAAAATAACCCCTAGATGCAAGAAAAGGCAGGGGTCCAGAGTTTAGATACAAAAATTATTTTAATAGGCAAACATGATAACATATGATATTACAGAGTAACACAAACCAAACAGGAGACCGGAGGGAAGGGAAAACTCTCAACCACTATGTAAAGTAGGGGATGCACAAAAATAAATAAAAAATAGCCAATACCAAAAATACAATGAAAAATCACATATAAAGGGATTTGTTATAGCTCAAAAAATAAAGTTCTTTAGTGCACGTGAGCTACAAAACCCTAAAGACATAAGTAATGCATTTGGCCAGTGCCGAGATACAATCAACTATGTCATATAAGATGATGAAGTGCATGTGTGCTGGCAACCTAATGTGGGCAATGTAATATTCCACACAAACAAATCCTGAAAGTGTATCACGAATCATATACAAAATAAGGTGCATGTGCAATCAAAAGAATAACTTACATGTGGGAGAAGACTCAGACTCCAGCCTGCCGCCTCAACGCGCGTTTCGCCGTTCTTTGTCAGGAGGCGTGGCTTAGGTAGGCTTGTATCCGAGTATATAGTAAAAATTGGCCAATGAAATACAACAGCCAATAAATGACGTAGATGTTTATGGGCGTGTACATAGGAGCAGCCATGTCACATGGTAATGTTCCTCCTATGTCCGTGCGATATGAAGAAAGGGAGCGGATCAGTGAACAGGAACACTGTTCACTGACGTAGGCAGAAGTTGGCACATGCGCAGATGCCACCACACCACGTGGGGTACTTCCTCTTGCGACCATGGAACGCAAGCTATCCACCGCTGCCCAGCAGCAGGGATCACATGCGAGCCATATGAGCGCATCTGGAAGACCCGGATGTAGAGGAACCGGGGCATGCGCACCGGCCTCAAGTATGGATATAAATGCAAATGCAACTATCAGAGAGGTGGAATGAATGGGACAGGAAAAATCTAAATGACTGTGCACCGAAATCAAAAGAAAATTACAAATAAGTGAGATAATACTTAGTGAAAAAGGTGAAATATTTGATCAAAATATGAAGAGAATGTGTGGAGATAGATAATGATATAGATTAAATATCATAATCAGATAAAGTACATTGCCTGTGTTATAACATACAAGAAATATAAAATTTATGACAGGTGAATATACAATGATGCATAAATAGTACAAAATTATAATAAACAGTGTAAATGATGGCATAGTAAAAAATAAATATAATAAGCAAAAAAAATAATTAGGAAATTAATAAATAAGTAATAATTAATGAATAGTAAGATTAGAAAAAAATAAAATAAAATAAATATCTAAAAAATGAATTAATAAGAATTAAGAAAGTGCATCAAGCCAAATAACCTATTATCAGAATAATTATTGTAATAATAATGAGATGAACAGTTCATTAAACGTCCAATAATTATGATACTAAAATTCTGTATAGTAATGTCTTAATATTTTCTTAATGTCGATCTTCATAGGAAAGGAAAGAAATAAATGGAGTCCCACAAGGAGAAAAAGGATCATTGGCCCAACATCATCACATCCCAACCGGAACCACAACCGTCATGCAGAGGAAAAGACCCCATGGTAAGTAATGAAACTGTAATATAAAATATAAAGTTAAAACCACGAAAAAATCAAGAAAAAAATGTGACATACACAGGATACAAGAACCACAAGAATAAAATACATAATCATTACATAATAAATAAATTAAAATAAAAAACCCAGAGTAATATTAATTGTATGTATATTTATTATAAAATGGACCCAAAGCCATGACTTTCATTCAAACCATAAGGTACCAGAGTATTGAGCCAATGAATCCAGCGACTCTCCACCTGGAATAAAACTCTAAATAAATTACCACCCCTTATACCAAGATTTACCTGATCAATAGCCATGATTTGGAGACCATGTGCATCAGAATTGTGTACTGCTTTAAAGTGTCTTGGGAGGGTCTTAAGTTGTTCGCCCTCCTTAGCTTCTTTGGATTTCTCAATATCTTGCACGTGTTCTCGTACCCTGTATACAGCTGTACGCTTCTGAGACAGTACCGTTTTTCTGCTTTTTGTATTACGGTCAAATCCATACTGAGTGAGTGTCTGTGTGTGACTCTGGAAATATATATGGAGATTTCAATTTTCCCCTACACCGTATACAGCTGCACACTTCTGATACAGTACTGTTTTTCTGCCTTTTGTATTATAGTCAAATCCATACTGAGAGAGCGTCTGTGTGTGACTCTGGAAATATATATACGGAGATTTAAAATTTCCCCTACACTGTATACAGCTGTACACTTCTGATACAGTGCCGTTTTTCTGCTTTTTGTATTCTGGTCTTCTCCATACTGAGTGAACGTCTGTGTGTGACTCCGGAAATATATACGGAGATTTCAATTTTCCCCTACACTGTATACAGCTGTACGCTTCTGATACAGTACCGTTTTTCTGCTTTTTGTATTACGGAGAAATCTATACTGAGTGAGCGTCTGTGTGTGACTCCGGAAATATATACGGAGATTTCAATTTTCCGCTACACTGTATACAGTTGCACACTTCTGATACAGTACCATTTTTCTGCCTTTTGTATTCTGGTCTAATTCATACAGAGTAAGCGTCTCTGTGTGACTCCGGAAATATATATGGAGATTTCAATTTTCCCCTACACTGTATACAGCTGCACACTTCTGATACAGTACCGTTTTTCTGCCTTTTGTATAACGGTCAAATCCATACTGAGAGAGCGTCTGTGTGTGACTCCGGAAATATATGTACGGAGATTTCAATTTTCCCCTACACTGTATATAGCTGTACACTTCTGATACAGTGCCGTTTTTCTGCTTTTTGTATTCTTGTCTTCTCCATACTGAGTGAACGTCTGTGTGTGACTCCGGAAATATATACGGAGATTTCAATTTTCCCCTACACTGTATACAGCTGCACACTTATGATACAGTACCATTTTTCTGCCTTTTGTATTCTGGTCTAATTCATACTGAGTGAGCGTCTCTGTGTGACTCCGGAAATATATACGTAGATTTCAATTTTCCGCCACACTGTATACAGCTGTACGCTTCTGAGACAGTACAGTTTTTCTGCTTTTTGTATTATGGTCAAATCCATACTAAGTGAGCGTCTGTGTGTGACTCCGGAAATATATACGGAGATTTCAATTTTCCCTACACTGTATACAGCTGCACACTTCTGATACAGTACCATTTTCTGCCTTTTGTATTATGGTCAAATCCATACTGAGAGAGCGTCTGTGTGTGACTCCGGAAATATATATACGGAGATTTAAATTTTCCCCTACACTGTATACAGCTGTACACTTCTGATACAGTACCGTTTTTCTGCTTTTTGTATTACGGTGAAATCTATACTGAGCGAGCGCCTGTGTGTGACTCCGGAAATATATACGTAGATTTCAATTTTCCGCTACACTGTATACAGCTGTACGCTTCTGAGACAGTACAGTTTTTCTGCTTTTTGTATTATGGTCAAATCCATACTAAGTGAGCGTCTGTGTGTGACTCCGGAAATAAATACGGAGATTTAAATTTTCCCCTACACTGTATACAGCTGCACACTTCTGATACAGTACCATATTCTGCCTTTTGTATTATGGTCAAATCCATACTGAGAGAGCGTCTGTGTGTGACTCCGGATATATATATACGGAGATTTAAATTTTCCCCTACACTGTATACAGCTGTACACTTCTGATACAGTACCGTTTTTCTGCTTTTTGTCTTCTGGTCTATTTCATACTGAGTGAGCGTCTCTGTGTGACTCCGGAAATATATACGTAGATTTCAATTTTCCGCTACACTGTACACAGCTGTACGCTTCTGAGACAGTACAGTTTTTCTGCTTTTTGTATTACGGTCAAATCCATACTAAGTGAGCGTCTGTGTGTGACTCCGGAAATATATACGGAGATTTCAATTTTCCCCTACGCTGGATACAGCTGTACACTGCTGATACAGTACCATTTTAATGCTTTTTGTATTACGATCAAATCTATACTGAGTAAGCATCTGTGTGTGACTCCGGAAATATATACAGAGATTTCAATTTTCCCCTACACTGTATACAGCTGTACGCTCTTCATACAGTACCATATATCTGCTGATATTTTTGGTACATTTTCCCAAACATGAGGAAGTATGGTGGAAGAGACCGTGGACGTGGGCGGGGGAGGGCCAGCTGGTACTGATAGTGGTGGTGGTGCAGCTGCTGGTAGTGCCAAAAGCACAATAGCACCTAAGGCAGGAGATGTTGAGCCTGCGTCATCATCTGGCTCAAGAAGGCCTGGAAGGCTCCTTTTCTGGGAGTAGGTGAACTGCTTTTAAAGCCAGAGCATCAGGAACAGGTTTTGGCTTACATTGCCGAAACAGCCTCCATCTCTATCGCCTCCTCTTCTGAACTTTTAAAAAATGCAAGAACTGAGTCATCAGTGCAGGCTCCTGGTCAGGAACAACACCTTTCCATGTGTCCTTCACCCCCACCAAAATTGAAGGATGTGGCAGGCCACATTTCAGATTACTCCATGGAGCTCTTTTCACATACCATGCCTGGGTTATCAAGTCAAATCCTGAATTCCCCAGTCCAAGATGAATCTGACATGGAGTGCACTGATGCACAGCCACTGCTAGATGATTCTGCTGGTACATTGACCCACAGCACTACATTGCCCGCGAAGTCTACTGAGCCAGAATCTGACCATGATGAAACTCAGGTGCCCCTCCCCGCATACTATACCACCTGACAGAGAGGAAGGTGCAGATGAAATTGAAGAGAAGGTGATGGATGACCCAGTTATTTACCCGGATTGGCATCCATTGGGGCAAGAGGCTGCCGCTGGCAATAGCTCAGAAGAGGAGAAGGATCCACAGCAGGCATCGACATCACAGCAGCGGTTATCTGGCAGGCCCGTGGCAGTTCAAAAACGTGTTAAAAAAAAAAGAGTTGCAGGACAGCTTGGCCAGACGGTCCAATTAGCACAGCGTGCAAGCCCTGAAAATTTATACAATAGTAGGAAGAGTGCAGTGTGGCACTTTTTTGACCAAAATCCTATTGATGAGGCAAAGATTATCTGTAAGAAGTGCGGAAGGACTTTTAGCCGAGGGAAAAATCTCCAAAATTTGAATACTAGTCGGCACTTCTTTTCTAGAAAAGCCATCTCTGCTCTCCCCCTGCATGTGAAAGACCACATTGTCCATACACTCAAACAATCAGTGAGTGGAAAGGTGCACCTCACAACGGATGCATGGACCAGTAGGCATGGCCAGGGCCGTTACGTGTCCATCACTGCGCACTGGGTTAATGTGGATGCAGGGTCCACAGGGGACAGAGGCGGTGGGACAGTGCTGCCTAGCCACGGTATAGGCAACAGTTGGCTGTAAGGCAAACGACCCTCCTCCTCCTCCAGAAGCGAAAGCTCGTCGACAGAGCGCAGTCGCACAAGCACTCCATCCACAGCTGCCAGTGTTGCACAAGAGGTGTCTCACTATTGAACAGCTAGTTGTGAGCGTCAGCAGGCTGTTTTAAAGATGAAGTCTTTGGGCGACAACAGACACATCTCGGAGCTGGGCAGTTTACATCTTGAGCCAGGCAAGGTATTCAGTGATAACGGTCGTAATTTTGTGGCGGCCATAGCCCTGGCAAAATTCAGACACATACCTTGCCTGGCTCACACCTTGAACCTGGTGGTGCAGTGCTTCATAAATAATTATCCGGAGTTACCAGCCCTGCTCCATAAGGTGCGAAGGCTTTGCTCGCACATCCGTCGCTCTCCCTTAGACTCTAGTCGAATGCAGAGGATGCAGCGATCGCTCCACCTCCCCAAGCACCGCCTAATCATAGACGTTGCAACAAGGTGGAACTCCACCATGCACATGGTTGAGAGGCTGTGCGAACAGAGGCAGGCTGTAATGCATTTGTGTGAGGATACACGGGCAGGCAGTTTGAGGGCAGACATGGAGTTGTCGGGAGTGCAGTGGTCAAAGCTGAAAGACCTCTGTAAAGTCATTCAGTGTTTTGAGGAATGCACACGGCTGGTAAGCGCAGATAATGCCATCATAACCAGGAGCATCACACTTATGCGTCTGCTCATGCAAACTTTGACGCACATTAAGGATCAGGCATCTGCAGCGGAGGAGGAGGAGGGAAGCCTTGATGACAGTCAGCCATTGTTTGCTCAGGGAACTGTCCTGGATGAGGTGGAGGAAGAAGAGGAATAGGAGGAGGATGAGGGGGATGATTATTTTGGGGAGTAGGATGCTTCTCAGGGGGCAAGACAAAATGTTAGCTTGCCAAGGTCAGGTACAGGATTTGTGCGTGACTGGAGGGATGTGCATTTGGCAGAAAGTGCTCCTCCACCCACTACTGGTAGTGCATCATTGACACCTAGAACATTGGCCCACATGGGTGGTTATGTTTTGCGGATCCTAAAAAGGGACCCCTGCATTGCCAAAACTATGAAGAATGACGACTACTGGTTGGCCAGCATCCTCGATCCACACTATGAAGGTAAATTACAGAACATCATGCCACATGAGAACCTAGAGCTAATATTGGCGAACAAACAAGCAACTCTGTTAAACCGTTTGTTAGAGGCATTCTCAGCACACAGCAGCGGTACAGGTTCTACCACGAGCCGTACTGGGCAACATGGAAGAGGTGTTCGTGGTGTACACAGCCGAAGTGGCGTTGGAGACAGGGGTTTTATCACCATGTTGTGGACTGATTTCTCAAGTACCGCTCACACGACTGGTAATACTGAATCGATTGCAACAGACAGAAGACAGCAGTTGTCAACTATGGTTCAAAATTACCTCTCCTCCCCTATTGATGTGCTCCCTCGTAGTTCATTCCCCTTTCACTACTGGGCCTGTAAACTGGACACCTGGCCTGAATTGGCGCAAAATGCTTACAGGAGATCGATTGCCCTGCTGGTAGTGTGCTATCAGAAAGAGTCTTCAGTGCTGCTGGATCAATCCTGACAGAAAGAAGGACCCAGCTGTCGACCCAAAATGTAGGTGATCTAACCTTCATTAAAATGAACCATGTCTGGGTTTCAAAGGATTTTGTACCACCTTCCCCTGATGACACATAGGTTGCCAGCAAAATGGCTCGCTTTGTCCTCCTCTTCCTCCGACTTCTCCAGTTCCTCCATTTGCAGCTGCTGAACGTCCAGCCTACACCTCAACATAGGGCCGGCGTCAGCACCTGGCGCACCCGGTTAAGTGCCGTGGCCCTGAGCAGGTGGGGGCCCACTCGCCGTCAGAGACACCGGCGTACTATCAGGGGCCCTGTGCCAGTGCTTGCACCCATGAGTATGCCCCCCCACTTGCTCAGGGCCCCAGCACTTGCAATACTTCCCTCTCCCTGCTCCACCGCTGTGACGTCTTCTGCGTTTCCTGACAGTGACATTCAGGTCAGAGAGCGCGATGACGTCACGTCTGTGCGACCTCTGCCTGAACAGTCACAGTGCAGAGAGCTGGAAGATGGTGACGCTGAGGTGTCCAGAGTAGAGCAGTGCCCAGCGATGAGAGTTATATCATTTTTTTATGTTTGGAGCAATATATGGGGAGCATTATACACTGGAGAATTATATATGGGGCCCATCATACACTTGAGCATCATAGATAGAGCCCATTATACACTGGAGCATTATATATGGGGCCCATCATACACTGGAGCATTATAAATGTGGCCCATCATACACTGGAGCATCATATACAGGACCCATTATACACTGGAGCATCATATGGGGCCAATTATATATGGAGCATTATATAGACCCATCATACACCATCATTCATGGGGCCCATCATATACCGGAGCATCATATGGGGCCCATTATATATGGAGCATTATATAGGCCCATCATACACTGGAGCCTCATCCATGGGGCCCATCATATACTGGAGCATCATATGGGGCCCATTATATATGGAGCATTATATAGGTCCATCATACACTGGAGCATCATCCATGGGGCCCATAATATACTGGAGCATCATATGGGGCCCATTATATATGGCGCATCATATGGGGCACATTATATATGGAGCATCACATGGAGCCCATTATGTATGGAGCATTATATATGGGGACCATTATATTTTGAGCATTATATGGGCTCATCATACACTGGAGCATCATATATGGGGCCCATCATATACTAGAGCATCATATGGGGTTCATTATTTATGGGGCATCATATAGTGCCCTTTATATATGGAGCATCATATGGAACATCATATGGGGCCCATTATATATGGCGCATCATATGGGGCACATTATATATGGAGCATCACATGGAGCCCATTATGTATGGAGCATTATATATGGGGACCATTATATTTTGAGCATTATATGGGGCTCATCATACACTGGAGCATCATATATGGGGCCCATCATATACTAGAGCATCATATGGGGTTCATTATTTATGGGGCATCATATAGTGCCCTTTATATATGGAGCATCATATGGAGCACATGTGGGGCCTATTCTGTATGGAGCATTATATGGAGCCCATTCTGTATGGCGCACTATGTGGTGCCCATAATACTGTATGGAGGACTATACTGTCCGGTTTTTGAGCTATTGTAGAATTTACAATAGATATCACTCATGTAATGTAAGAAGTGAAGTATTTGGCATTGTACTATACCTATATTTCTCTCCCGTATTTGAGCATCACGAATTGTGGTATGTATTAAAGGGGCCCACTGAGACTCTTTTGCCTGGGGCCCACGAAAACCTGGAACCAGCCCTGCCCCCCACAACTTTAACCAAATAATGGAAGTCTTCAAACAGAGGCTGGACAGACATCTGTCTGGGATGATCTATAGAATCCTGCTTTGAGCAGGGGGTTGGACCAGATGGCCCAGGAGGTCCCTTCCAACTCTACTATTCTATGAGTCTATGATTCTAACCCCCAGTTTTCAATGCGTTACTATTATTATAAAGTAAATTAAGGTTGACAAGCTTAAGTAATAAGAAATGATGTCGTTAGCATTGAAATGGGCACTGTAGGTGTGTTTACTGTCCTCCACTCCCTGCTGACTTTTCTTCCCCATTGACTTGCTTTGGGGTCGGTTCGAGTTTCAGTCGGACCTTCGACTTTTTCCTATAGTTGGCCGATTTCGTTCGACTCGACTTTTTGGAAAGTCGGGTGGTCCGAAACTCGACTCTGGAGGCAAAGTCGCTCATTTTTAGTTAAGACCATACAAATTTGCACTAAATAAAAAGGTTATTATGTCTGGTGGACTTAAAAAAATGATTAGTCATGGAATATGTGAAATTAAAATAAAAGCAAAAAATAGACACTTTTGACCTAGTGACTGGTTTTCATCCTGACCCATGACGCCTACGTTGGCGTCATGAAAACCTGTGCCATCCCGACCCATGACGCCAACGTAGGCGTCATGCTATAAATCATGTTCCGGCGGGTCGGGTGACCGGAATTACTGAAAGGTCACTCGACCCGCAGGCACAGGACCCCTTGCGCATCACCACAGTGGGGGTGGCTTAACCCCCACGTGGTTACGATCGCTCTGATTGGCTGTTAAAAGTGAAACAGCCAATCAGAGCGATTAGTAATATTTCACCACTGAAAAGTGGTGAAATATTACAATCCAGCCATAGCCGATGCTGCAATAGCATCGGCCATGGCTGGACACTGTGTTCCCACCCTCCCACACCGAGTAACGGTGGTGATCGGCCGCCGCCGCCGATTCATGGCGGCGAACGGTCACCGCCGCTACTATCATCTGCTGGCCGGTCCTATCGTCTCCCCTCCGGTGTGCTCCGCTCCCCCCCGCCCTCCGATCACCCCCCCCGATAATACTCAACTCCTCCAGTCTTCTGCGGCCTCTTGATCCGTCCCGGCATCTGCCCGGGACTCTTCATGGGCGCCGCCATCTTGGAAAATGGCTGGCGCATGCGCAGTGAGCCTTTCAAAGTACAATTTATTTTGATCACTGTGATAAACTCTCACAGTGATCAAAATAAAAGTAAATGAACCCCCCCCCCTGTCATAGGTAGGGACAAAAAATAAAATAAAGAATTTTATTTTTTTCCTTTCAGGCCCTGTCCACACGTTGCGGATTTCGCTGCGGATCCGCAGCGGATTTCGCTGCTGATCCGAAGCGGATTTCGCTGCTGATCCGCTGCGGATTTTGCTGCTGATCCGCAGTGGATTTCGCTGCTGATCCGCAGCTGATTTCGCTGCTGATCCGCAGCGGATTTCGCTGCTGATCCGCAGCGGATTTCGCTGCTGATCCGCAGCTGATTTCGCTGCTGATTTCGCTGCTGATCAGCAGCGGATTTCGCTGCTGATCCGCAGCTGATTTCACTGCTGATCCGCAGCGGATTTCGCTGCTGATCCGCAGTGATTTCGCTGCTGGTCCGCAGCGGATTTCGCTGCGTACCCGCAGCGGATTTCGTTGCTGATCCGCAGCGGATTTCGCTGCTGATCCGCAGCTGATTTCGATGCTGATCCGCAGCGGATTTCGCTGCTGATCCGCAGCTGATTTCGCTGCTGATCCGCAGCTGATTTCGCTGCTGATCCGCAGCGGATTTTGCTGCTGATCCGCAGCTGATTTTGCTGCTGATCCGCAGCTGATTTCGCTGCGGATCCGCAGCGGATTTGGCGCTGCGGATCCACAGCAGATCCAGAAACCATGTACAGTACAATGCAAATAAATGGTAAAAAAAAACCCGCTGTGCACATGCGGATTTGCTGCGGTTTCAAAACCGCAGCATGTCAATTCTTTGTGCGGATTCCGCAGCGGTTTTACACCTATTCCATTATAGTTGTAAAACCGCAGGGAAAAACCGCAGCAAATCCACGCTAAATTCGCAGGTAAAAGGCAGGTCATTTTACCTGCGGATTTTAGAAAAATCAGCAAGTGAATCCGCAACGTGTGCACGGGGCCTCAGGGTTAGGCAGGGTTCATATTGCATTATGGCAGTCCGTTAGATGGACTGCGTTTCACCGCGGTATATCGAGGTGTAACGCAGTCCGTTAACGCTGCCATTCACCCCATTTGTGTGCGCATCGCAACGCATGCCGTAAAGCGGCATGCGTTCGCTATGTGCTGTCATTCAGTGACGGAGCCTCTGACACGGGCTGCAGCGTCTGGGCTCCGTCATCGCTAGCGCAGATGAATCATCTGATGATTCATCTGCACTAGCGGGTATAGCATAACACGATCGCGTTATGCTATACCATTACCAGCCGGTCAACGCTACGTGTTGAACGGGCTGGTAAAACGCAGTATGAACCCAGCCTTAGGGTTAGAATTTGGGTTACGGTTAGAATTTGGGTTAGGGTTGGAATTTGGGTTAGGGTTGGAATTTGGGTTAGGGTTGGGATTAGGGTTAGGTTTGTGGTTAGGGTTAGAGTTAGGATAAGTGTTAGGGGTGTTTTGGGGTTAGGGTTGGGATTAGGGTGTAAGGTTCTTTATACATGTTTCTTGAAACTCAGTTTTTCCGTCGGCCATTTTGCTTTCTGTCTTGCTGCAGCTATCTTGCCCTCAGTCAATATGGAGTTTCCAGCTTTCATGTTCCCGCCCTGATTCTCTCCCTCTTGCTTCTTAAGCAGCCTCAGCTGAGCAATCAGTGCTTCAGAATCAAGCCTGCAGTGAGCCTGTGACCTGACTCCTGGAAAACCTTGGACTTTGTACTCCAGCTATTTCCTACTGAGGAACTTTGGAACACTTGTGGACTCTGGAAACCTGCTATTTCATAAATCCACGTTTGCATGGAACTACGGTAACAGAGAATAGATCCTGAACCTGTTGTGGAGAGTTATTGCTGAGCATAAGTTACTCTGGCCTGCTGTGTCTCCTGCTTCTGTACCTGCAAACTGTGTGACCCTTTTTGCCACTTGTATGAAGTAATACAAGTCCTTCTATATCAAACCTGTGTCTCATGTGTTTTCCTCGCACCCAAGCACAGACGCTATATGAACTGTACACCATACATTACAAGATTCTGAAGCCAAACGTTAGTGTCTGCTGGGTCTGGGAAGGCTGTGTCTGCTGTGATGTGGATATCAGATGTCCGGTTATACTTTCTGTGATGACAGTGGTTGTGACTTCTCACAACCATTCCAGGTGAGCACATTCCCTTAATTTTACTCTGCAGTGTTACCACAGGTAAACACTATTGTTTTTTTTTTTTTCTCTTCTCCTTCCAGTACTCCTGTCTTAAAAGATCTGGAAGATGGAGGCTCGCATAAAGGAGCTTTGCGGAGTGACTGATACAATCCTTGCAGATATACAGACTATAAAGACCCGTTTTGCAAACCTACAGGACCTCACTAATCACAATTTGCAAGTGTTTGGACAAACTACCCAGGATTTACGAGCCAGGATTGAGGTTCTAGAGGAACGAGTCCAGGCTCCTGCCATAACCCCGAGTTCTGGGATTCCCAAGTTACCCCCTTTTCATTTTGGCGGTGAACGTGAGAAATTCAGGGGATTTATTAACCAATGCAATCTTTTTTTTTCTGCACATGCTTCACAATTTCCCACTGAACGATCTAAGGTGCTTAATATAATCATGTTACTTACTAACAAGGCTTTGATGTGGGCAAACCCTCTGATTGAGACTGAGGATGAATGTTTGGATCATCTTGATGCTTTCATTTCAGCCATGGGGCAGGTGTTTGATGACCCCAATCGAGGTGCAACAGCTGAAGCAGCCATGTTAACTTTGTGCCAAGGTAAGCGCTCAGTAGCCGAATATGCCCTGGATTTCAGGAGATGGGCCCTCGATACCACTTGGGACAGTTCCGCCAAAAAATCTATTTTTCGAAAAGGGTTGTCTCCACTGATTAAGGATGAACTTGCTCGTGCCGACCCTCCCACTGCGTTAGGTGACTTTATTAACTACTGCATCCGTATAGATGCTCGTCTGACTGAACGCAGGCAAGAGAGATGGTTCGAAAGTAATCGCACTAACCTTTTCCTACCTTCCTCCCCAGCTAAGGAACCTTTGAGTAGGATCACACGGGAACCTGAACCTGAACCCATGCAGGTGGACTCTTTACAAAGATGGGTTAGTGATGCACGCAAAGAACATCGTTTAAAGGAAAATCTATGTTTCTACTGTGGTAAGTCAGGGCACTTCATTATAAACTGCCCCAGCCGTTCTCGTAAGATTACTGCAGCAGTCATTCACTGTGAGTGTTGCGAGAGGAGATCTGTCAGGTCCGAGCCTCAGGCTCCAGAGAGATCTGCAGCAACAGATATTGATTTCTCGGACTTAAACTCCGTCACTTCTGAGGACGATGACTGTGTAAACGCTGCAATTTTTCAAGTTTCCTCAGCGGTGTCCCAGCTGAGTTGTAAGAAAAACAATTCTCATTGCTTCCTTTCCATCAAACTCTGGGTTGACTCAGTCTGGGTGTCTAGCTCTGCTATGATCGACTCAGGGGCAAGTGGAAATTTTATGGATATCTCCTTTGCTCTGAAACAGGGGATACGTTCAGTGAAGAAGGCTACTCCAGTACAGATGGAAACTGTGGATGGCTCCCTGCTGACCTCTGGACCAGTGGATCAGGAAACGGAGCCTTTGAGGGTCCTTATTGGTAAAGATCATCAAGAGAAACTGTCCTTTATGCTTATCTCTTCTCCCCACTTTCCCATTATTCTAGGGCTACCATGGCTGCAGGCTCAGAATCCTACCATTAACTGGGAGACCAAGGAATTACACTTTCCAGAGAAACAGATGAGTCCAGAAGTTTCAGCTTGCTCTGTTCCTAAAGGAACCATGTCAGTCCCTGAACTACCAGCTGTATACCAGGACTATGTGGATTTATGTGACAAAAGAACGCTGACCAGCTTCCCCCTCACCGTCCATATGATTGTCCAATTGAATTATTGCCTGGAGCAGAGATACCTTTTGGTAAGATCTACCCCTGGCGGGGCCCGAGCTAAAGGCTTTAAAGGATTACATAGACGAAAATCTAGCCAAGGGCTTCATACGCCCCTCTTCATCTCCTGCAGGTGCACCCATCTTCTTTGTGAAGAAGAAAGATGGATCTCTGAGACCCTGCATAGACTATAGGGAACTCAATAAGGTTACTATTAGAAACCGTTATCCGTTGCCTTTAATCCCTGAGTTATTGGAGAGAGTGCGGCATGCCAAAATTTTCTCTAAACTGGATCTCCGTGGGGCCTATAACTTGGTCCGTATTAGACCTGGGGATGAATGGAAGACTGCATTCAGGTCACGCTATGGACACTTTGAATATCTAGTTATGCCTTTTGGTCTGAGTACCGCCCCAGCCACTTTCCAACACTTGGTGAATGACATCTTCAGGGATCTCCAAGATACATTCGTGGTGATTTATCTGGATGATATTCTAATTTTTTCTAACTCCACAGAGGAACATCATGGACACGTGAGAATGGTCTTAGAACGTCTAAGACAAAACCATCTTTACATCAAACTTGAAAAGTGTGAATTCCATAGGACCGAAATTCAATTTCTGGGGTATGTACTGTCTACACAAGGGATTAGTATGGATGGAAGCAAGACCCAAGCCATCAAGGATTGGCCAATTCCTAGAAATGTTAAGGAGGTGCAGCGCTTCATCGGGTTTGCCAACTTCTATAGACTTTTCATTAGGAATTTCTCTGAGGTAGTGTCACCTATCACCCAACTTACCCGGAAGAGTCTAGGTTCT
>JARQOD010000001.1:948989304-949045753 GCA_033576555.1 Oophaga sylvatica | reverse complement strand
GGAATGGTATCGCCGATATCACTAAATATCGGCGATATCCGATTCCGATACCGGAAGTCCTATGTAAGTCTATGGGAACAAAATATCGCAACTAAAAAAAAACCTTTATTTCCTTGTAAACACTAAATATACACACATAGAATACATATATATATATACATGTCATTGTGACATATATATATACATATATGTATAGTTTATACACTTCTACATAGTAAAATATCCTCTGATTCAATTGCCGGGTAAAGCCGGCTTCTGTGAAAAGACAGAAGCACCCGACATGAAATGACACTTGGTGTACATAGGGTTAACCATGTCTTTCATGTCGTTTGCAATCTGATTTGCACAAACAATTACATCAGTCTATGTGTGCAAAATTTCACACCTGTAGGGGTTAATTAAAGGTGTAAATTCGTTGTAAAAAAAACGGACTTTTTTGCTACGAATTTACACCTTTAATTAACCCCTACAGGTGTGAAATTTTGCACACATAGACTGATGTAATTGTTTGTGCAAATCAGATAGCAAAGGACATGAAAAGACATGGTTAACCCTATGTACACCAAGTGTCATTTCATGTCGGGTTCTGCATTTTCACAAAAGCCGTCAATTGAATTAGCGGCTATTATACTATGTAGACGTGTATGAACTATAAATATAAATATATATATATGTGTCACAAATTCAATGACATGTATATATATATATATATATATATATATATGAGGTGTAAAATTGTTTAAAAAAAATGCGTGGTCTCCCGCCCTATTTTCGCAACCAGACAGACAAAGCCAGCGAATGGGGGCAGATAATAAAGCCCAGAGAGGGACCATTATTTTTGGCCCCCCCTGGCTACTAAAATCTGCCCCCAGACACCCCAGAAAAGACAAATCTATAATTAGATTCGCCCTTTCTGGCACTTTGCCCGTCTATTCCCATTGCCCTGTAGCGGTGGCGAATGGGTTAATATGGGGTTAAAGCCACATTGCAATTGAAAGGTGACCTTAAGCTAGGTTAATAATTGAGAGCTGTCAATTAGACAACTATCAATTATTAATCCTATTGCATGAAATAAAAATAAAACACACACACTTTAATTAAAAATCATTTTAATGAAATAAAGACACATGTTTTTGACCATCTTTTATTTGACTGCAAAAACCATTTCCTGTAATAAAAATAAAATAAAAAAGCAAAATTATTCTTACCTATCCCATGCACAGTCAGGTCCCACGGTGTAATCCTTCAGAAAGGGTTAATGTTTACTGCAGGGACCGCAGCTAATGCTGCAGCCCCACAGTAAACCCCCTAATGAATGAGTTCCTCTCCTGGCTGACAGGAGAGGAAGTGGAAAGCTTAATTGATTGCTTTCCACTTTCACTTCAGGTCAGCCAGGGACACAATCAGTGACGTCAGAGGGAACTGATTAACAAAAATAGGGGTTCCCTTCGAAAAAAAATGGCGTCGGGTCCCCCTATTTTTGTTAACCAGCCTGATGAAGCAGACCGCTGAGGCCTGGATTTTCAGGCTGTTAAGGAGCCAAGATCCATGGACCTTGCCAGCCTGATAATACCAGGCCACAGCAGTCTGCATATCTTGGCTGATTAACAAAAATAGGGGATCCCCTCGAAAAAAAATTGGCGTGGGGTCCCCCCTATTTTTGTTAACCAGCCAGATGAAGCAGACCGCTGAGGCCTGGATTTTCAGGCTGTTAAGGAGCCAAGATCCATGGACCTTGCCAGCCTGATAATACCAGGCCACAGCAGTCTGCATATCTTGGCTGATTAACAAAAATAGGGGATCCCCTCGAAAAAAATTGGCGTGGGGTCCCCCCTATTTTTGTTAACCAGCCAGATGAAGCAGACCGCTGAGGCCTGGTTTTTCAGGCTGGTAAGGATCCAATATCCATGGACCTTGCAAGCCTGATAATACCAGGCCACAGCAGTGTGCTTAGCTTGGCTGGTTAACAAAAATAGGGTATCCCCTCGAAAAAAAAAAACGGCGTAGGGGTCCCCCTATTTTTGTTAACCAGCCAAGTAAAATGCAGACTGCTGCGGCCTGGTATTAAAAGACTGTCAAGGCCCATGGATTTTGGCCCTCAACAGCCTGATAATACCAGGCTACAGCAGCCCCACATTTGGCGCATCAAAAGATGTGCCAATTGTGGCACTTTACCCGGCTCGTCCCACTGCCCTGTAGCGGTGGCAAGTGGGGTAATAAGGGGTTAATGTCACCGTTGATTGCACGGTGACAATAAGCCCGGTTAATAATGGAGAGGTGTCAATAAGACACCGATCCATTATTAATCCCAAAGTTATTAAATGTATAAAAAAAAGACAAAGCAAGAAAAAAGTATTTTAATGAAATAAAAGAGACAACACAGTTTTCATTAATTTTATTATACACTCATTCCTGCGACGCCATCGATCTCCTGTAAAAAAAGAAAAAAAACAAACCAACAGTATACCACCTGTCCGACGCAGTCCATAGTAACGACAGTCCCACGACGATCCAGCTCTGCTACATCGCAATGACAGGCAGAGCCTGTCATCGCAACGCAGCACAGCTGATTACCTGCTTCCCCGGCGGTGACGTCATCGGACTGACTGCTTTACGGCCGCGATTACCCAGCAGTCACTGCAGTTATCGCGAGAAACTGCATGTGACCGCCGGGGAAAGATGATGGCGGCCATGAAGCAGTCCAGCCCGTGACTGCCGGAGATCTTCTGCCAGGTAAGTGCCGCTGACTCCTGACAGACCCGACCGAGCGGACACTGACAGTGACAGTGACAATCCCGATTCCGGTATCCGATAAGATGAAAATATCGGAACTAAGTATCGAAAGGCCGATAGAGCTAATATCGGCCGATACCCGATACTTGCGGTATCGTATCGCTCAACACTACCTACAAGGCAAGAATGGTTTTTTTTTAATTCCGATATTTTGTTCCCATAGACTTACATTGGATTTCCGGTATCGGTATCGGGTATCACCGATACTTTTTGGGTATCGGCGATACCCATTCCGATCCGATACTTATTGATATCGGAAAGTATCGCTCAACTCTAACCACAATATAAAAAGCTGAAAAAGGATACTGTATCTGAAGATAACAGGTGTATAGGGGTAAATTGTAAATCTCCGTATAGATTTCCAGAGTAACACACAGATGCTCACAGGCTCAGTTTGGATTAGACCACAATATAAAAAGCTGAAAAAGGATACTGTATCTGAAGATAACAGGTGTATATAGTATAGGGGTAAATTGTAAATCTCCGTATAGATTTCTGGAGTCACACACAGATAGTTAGCATGTATTTGTCCGTGATACCAGCCGGTACACGGTAGTGTGTGAGTAACGTACAGCTCTATACAGTGTGGGAAAAAATGAACGCTCTGTAGTTGTGCAGAAAAAAAAGGAATAAAAGTATTTGTGCTGTGTAAAAAGCAGTCTGCACAGCAGTGTACACACAGCAATACAGCTAGCAGCAGCCTATTAACAGCGCTGCTGCTCACAAGAAATCCTCCCTGTCACTGCACATAATGTACAGCACAATTGCTATCGCACAAGCACATAAGAACTTTGCTGCTGCACAAAAGAAAATCCTCCCTTGTCACTGGCAGGCAGTCTAATAACCAGAGATGCTGCACACAACAAAAACCTTCCCTGTCACTGCACACTAACTGTACAGCACAATTGCTATGAGCGCAAGCACAGAATCACTTTTCTTTCATGCCTAACTCTCTCCCTACTGAGAAACAGCGGCAGCAACCTCTGCCTATGCTAAGATCGGCAGAAGTAACATGGTGGTTGGCGGTCAGGGCTTTTATAACCACTGTGATACCACACAAAGCAAGCAAATCACTGCAATGCCCTTCTCTAAGATGGTGGTGGCCGCTGCCCATGTCATCTCGTTGCCCACATTGTGCATCCTTGTTCATTGGCTGAGAAAAGGTGCCTGCAAGCATTATGGGAAAACCGACTTTGGCGCTCGTGTCGACGACCGCATGGCCGACCTCACGGTATGGTCGGGTTTCGCTCGGCGAAACCTGACTTTGGCGAAAGTCGATGATTTTTGAATCTGACCGAACTGTTTCGCTCAACTCTAGTAAAAACAATTACTGAGCGCCTGCAACTAAATTATCCTAATCATAGAATGATAGAATGATAGAATGTTAGAGATACAAGGGACTTCCAGGATCATCGTATCCAACCACCTGCTCAATGCAACGCAGGATTCACAAAACCATCTTAGACAGATGTCTGTCCAGCCTCTGTTTGAAAACTTCCATTGAAGAAGAGTTCACCCCTCTCGTGGCAGCCTGTTCCACTCATTGATCACCCTGTTTTTTGAATATCTAATGTGTATCTTCTCCCTTTCATTTTCACTCCATTGCTTCCCGTATTTACATGCATGTGCAAATGAAAATAAGGATGATCCCTTCAGATATTTATGCACAGCTATTAAGTCTCCTCTCCTTTTTTTGTAAGCTAATCATTCCCAGATCCTTATACCATCCTGGTAGCTTTTCTCTGAACTTGCTCCAGTTTTTTAATGTCTATTTTAAAATGTGATGCCCAGAACTGGACACAGTATTCTAGATAAAGCCTGACGAAGGAGGCGTAGAGGGTGATAATTACTTCACATGATCTAGACTCTATGCATCTCTTAATACATCATAGAACTGTGTTTGCCTCTTTTGCTGCTGCATCACACGACTGACTCATGTTTAGTCTGTACTCTATTAGTATAATCAAGTATTTTTCACATGTGCTGTTGCTTAGTTCAATTCCTCCCATTCTTTAGATGTAATTTTTGTTTTTCTTGCCCAGATGTAGCAAGAAATTTCTCCTTGTTAAATAATATTCTATTAGTCGCTGTCCATTGTTCAAGCTTATCTAGATCCTTCTGAATCCTTTCTTTCTCTTTTCTAGTGTCATGAACCGGGGGGTGTGTAGTTGCCCCCAGTCTTCAGGGATCTATTATATCCCAGCTTCCAGTTCCGATTAGGAACTTGCAGCTCTCTGGTGCCCCCCTTACTCTCAGGTCAGTCAGGGAGCTACACCTAGGATAAGTAGTCGCCAGAAGGGCAGCCTTGCCACGTACTGGCTATTGGGCACTCTGCAGTGAGGGCGATATGTATATCCCAGTCTCAAGGGTGGGTAATACACATAAAAACCTCCATTTCATCACTGCCAGATTCTCTCAAATACCCAAGAATACTTTGCTGCCACCAGCTGCTTGTTTGACATTAAAATCAATATTGGGTTAGGAGCCAACCCATAGGGTAGCAGAATTAGCACGGAGTATGTGGCGTTACGTTATAGAGCAAGGAAAACAAAACTAGTAAATTTTTATAGATTTACTCCAGAAAATATAGGCAGTGTTTAGAAAAATAGAAAAGATGTTACAAAAGAGACAATATACAGTATATACAGGCAATTACAAAATAAAATGGATTAAAATATGAAACTTACATATCTCAGTCAATGGCACACCATGTGGAGGAGGGGGGAGAGGGACCTTCCCAGAGCAATAGGTCAAAATGCACAGCTTCCCATAGCTGATCCCCCGGGCATAAGACACCCCCTTTATCTGGGCCTCTGAGCTTTATACCTTTGCTTAAAACTAAGGGTCTTCCCCTGGATGACTTCACAGAGTGGGCTAGTTATGCCCACTTTAGAAAGATACTAAAAAACTTCTATTTGTCATAACTCTGGGAGGAAACCTCAGAACGAGACAACAAGACTATCATTTTTCTTATTACAACATTACCCTTCTTTTGATATCAGACATCATATATCAATGTATTACTGGGGAGCAGGAATTGTTTTCTAAATTTCTGATAGCGTACAGGTTGCAAAAACGCTGTGTTGAATAGCTTTAATGACATAGATTCCAAAAATATAAGTTTCCTGCCTCTATGATCATTCTGGGTTATTAAATTCGATTTTGAAGGCACAAAGGAAAATTTAAAACCATGTGCTATAGAACTGCCCTTAACCAGTTAGGGTCATAAATAGATCCTGTGTTCCCCGGTATACCATGATCTCACATTACACAAGCTAGTATAGCAGGAGGGAGGGGTGAGTGGACATTCCAGCATGGAGTAAAAGGGAGGGGGGACGAGGGGGCTACAGAGGAGCTCAGTGTTAACTGCACAAACTGGGGGGGTGGGACAGCATGTCATTCAAAAACCAAGGAACTGCAGCCAATAGCCCTGTATGTGTAATCAAAACCATGGAAAAGGATTCATATTTTCCTGACACCTCCCCTTTTGGACTGTGCTACAGAGTCAGGACCTCTCAGTTCTCCTCCATGCGCACCTCGGCAGGCTTGCCCGGCCGGGACCACCTGTCTGCATTGTCATGCTCGCTGCCCTTTTTGTGGGTAACGGTAAAGTTGTACTGCTGGAGGGAAAGGCTCCAGCATAGCAACATTCTGTTGGTACCAGACACGGTGTGCAACCAGCTCAGGGGTTGTGGTTGGTCACCACGGGGAAGGTTCATCCATACAGGTAGTACTGCAAACATTGCAAGGCACAAACCATGGCCAGGCACTCCTTCTCTATGGTGTAATACGCCACTTCCCTCGGCAGAAGCTTCCGTAGCAGGTACAACACGGGGTGCTCTTGGTCCCCTGAGTCAACCTGGCTAAGTACAGCACCCAGTCCAAACTCACTGACGTCGGTCTGTACTAGGAACGACCGACTGCTGTCGACTGCCCTTAGCACAGGAGAGCTGCTCAGGGCTGTTTTTAGAGCCCTAAAAGCTACTTCATAGTCATATGTCCAGTCAACTGTATGGGGTAGCATTTTCCTGGTGAGGTCCGTCAAGGGCTTCGCAAGGCTGCTATAGTGTTGTACAAAGCACCTATCATACCCTGCAGTGCCCAGAAAGACATCGTCTGCTTCTTGGTCCTGAGGGTGGGCCAGGATGCGATAGCACCCACTTTCCCAGGCTCAAGCCTCATAGAACCCCCCCCTACCTCTTTTATGCCCAGCTGGCACTTTCCCGGCTTGATTGTCAGGCATGCTTGGTGGATGTGCCCGAGCACCTTCTGGAGATGCTGAAGGTGTTCCTTCCAGGTAGAACTGAAGGCAGCAATGTCATCCAGGTACGCCACCGTGCACCTCTCCAGTCCAAAAAAGCAAGTGGTTGACCATCCGCTGGAATGTGGCAGAGGCATTCTTCATGCCAAAAGTCATGACCGTGGACTCGTTTAGTGTGAAGGGGGTGATAAAGGTTGACTTCTCCTGTGCCTCGGAGTTCAGGGGAATCTACCAATATCCCCAACTCAGATCCATAATGGATAGATGGCATGCGCCAGCTAACCGCTAAAGCAGTTTCTCGATGCGTGGCATTGGGTGCGAATCAGAGGCTGTGATGACGTTGAGCTCCCTGTAGTCCATACTGAATCGGGTGGTCCGATCCTTCTTTGGCACCAGGGCTGCAGGTGAGGCTCATGTCCTCTTGGACAAATGAATCACCCTCAGCTGCAACATCTCATCGATCTCCTGGCACATGACGTGCTGCACCTTGTCAGAGATCCGATAGGGTGTCCGCTGCAGGGGGGCATGATTCCCGATGTCCACTTCATGGACCGCTACCTCAATCCTTCCAGGTTGGTTGGTAAACACAGCACAGAAGGGTTCCAGCGTGGCTTGCTGCTGGTTTGCGGATAGCAAGGCGCTTACCTCCATGTACTATATGAACCCACCGGCCTTAGCTTGAGCCAGCATGTCCAGGAGGGGGGTCTTCCTCCCCGTCATCGGGAAGGTTGCAGACCGGTAGGACATAGGCTCCACGTTCTTGATGAGCTTTCATCATATTAACGTGTAAGGCCTTGCTCCTACCCTGAGCATGGTCAAGTGTGACCACGTAGGTGACTGGGTTGAGCTGTTGGTATATGATGTATGGGCTTCCCAGGTAACCTGAAGCTTATCCTTTGGTACGAGGACCTGCACTCACACCTTCTGACCCACGTGGTAGGTCCGCTCCCGGGTGTTCTGGTCGTATCAGTGCTTCTGGTCAGCCTGAACTTGCGCCATGTTGTCATGCACCAACTATGTCAAGGTCTGCATCTTGTCACAGAAGCGCATGACATACTCCACGATGGACACTTCTAAAGGGCTTGGCTCTTCTTCCCAGGATTCCCTTACCAACCCAAGGAGTCCCCGGACTCACCTGCCGTACAGGAGCTCAAAGGGGGAGAACCCCGTCAAGGCCTGTGGAACCTCTCGGTAAGCAAATAGCAGGTGTGGGAGGTACCGCTCCCAGTCTTGTCCTTGGGTCTCATCTAGCATTTTTAGCATCTGTTTGAGGTTACCATTGAAGTGCTCACACAAACTATTGGTTTGGGGGTGATACGCGCTCGATACCATCCAGATTAACCCTAAAACCACCTAGTCCAGAAACTCAGCAGACCATGACACTACAAATATAGAGGAAAAATTATTTTCTTTGAAAATTGAGAAAATTATTTTTTCTGTTCAGTAGGTTTCATTACTTGGATACATTTAGTCGGTTTATAGTTTTAAAATGGATCCGGGGATGATGCAAGCTTGTAACTTGAAATATTTACTAGGATTCGCCAACTATTATAGGAAATTCACCAGGGATTTTCTCAGAATGTTAAACCTATTATACTGAAGCCACACGTAAGGGGATGGATCTAAAGTTTTGGTCACAGACGCAGCTGGGGTTTTTAAAAATTGAAAAGTATTTTATGTCTGCTCCTGTTTTAATCCAACCCAATCTTCAGGAACCATTCATTGTGGAAGTGGATATTTCAGAGGTCGGGGCCTTTTTATCTCAGGGGACTAAAACTTTCTTTAAGAAATTTTCGTCTGCTGAAAGAAATTATGATGTTGGGAATCATGAGTTACTCACTCTTAAATTAGCTTTTGAAGAATGGAGGCATTTTTGGAGGGGGTGGTTCATCAAATCACTTTGGTCACTGACCATAAAAATTTAGTCTACATTGAATCAGCAAAACAGTTAACTCATAGACAGGCCATATGGTCCTTATTTTTCTCTATATTCAAGTTCTCCATCACATTCAGGCTAGTGTCTAAGAACGTAAAGGCACACGTAGTCTTGATTCAGTTTCATCTCTATTTTACCTAATGACATCTATCGTTGGCCCCGTCCGCCACTCCAACCTATTTGTGCCTGTGTACTAAAGATTGCGCTTGTTGCAGGTGTTTCGTGATTCCGTCTTAAGTGGTCACCCTGGATCACAGCTATGCAGAAAGCCATTTCTAGACTATTTTGGTGGTAATCTGATATTAAAGGTTTTGTATCCGCCTGTGAAGTCTGCACAAGTGCTAAAGCTAATCTAAATTATTAACTAATTGATTCTTTTTTCACACTTTAAAAAAAAAAATCAGATCTCGATCAGTGTTGTGCTTCACTAATCAGAGCTCAACTGCTGCAGGACGCACACAAGGAGGTGGTGCAAAAGGGGGATAAAAAAATGGACAGTGTGGTGTAGTGACCCCTGATGCAGCTAGGGGGCACTGTGTATGCTCCTCGAGATATGCATGGAAGCATGGTTTGTGTTGTGGTAAAGGACCTGTGATGAGGTCATGACCAGGTGACCTAACCATGTGATCCTGACCTCATCTGTGAGTGGGGTTACAGCTATGTAACGAAGTGTGCTTGGCACCTGTGGAGAGAGTGTTGTGGGAGTCTGCCAGTGTGGACAGACTTCCATGCGTCCAGGCGGGACATTACAGAGAGGTCTCTGTGTCTATGAGGAGTGAGGCTCCAGGCAGGAGCTGAAGTACTGAAGATTTGTATTGCATGTGACTGTGAGGTTTATGATGTAATAAACCTGATGATTTTTTGGATAAGAAACGTGTCTCCTGATTACCTCTGAAGCAGCCGAGTGAGTTGAAACCTTACAATAGGAATAAAACTTCCTGCCAAAACTGAACACAGGGGCTGATCAGTGATGTGCATCACTAATCAGAGGCTTAGCAGCTGTAGGATGCACGTTTGGAGGTGATGCACAGGGAGGGAGGAGAAAAAATTGACAGTGGAAGAAAAGAACTGGCAAAAACCAAGCACGGATGTCGATCAGTGATGTGCATCACTGATCAGCACTCAGTGGTTGCAGGATGTAAGGAAGGGATGTAAAGGGAGAGTGCAAAAAAATGAACAGGGAAAAACAAGTCCTGGCCAAAAGCTATCACAGATGCAGATCAGTGAAGTGCATCACTGATAAACTCCTGTTGGCTGCAGGATGCAAGCACTGAGGTGCAAAAGAAAAAACTGCCAAAAGTTGAGTGATCAAGTACTGAATAGCACTCAGTGAAAGAAGGGTGAGCTTTGGTAGGGGTTAGAGAGAGAGGATGATTGGGGAGTGAGTGAGATTGGGTGGACTAGAAAAAGCAGATGACAGAAACAGATCAGGAACAGATATTTCTTCTTTTTTTTCAGGTCTTCAGTCAGCTGCAGCAGAGGTGGCGGCACATGCTAAAATAGCCCAGCAGATTGGCACATTGATTAATCTGCAGAGGGCTCCAAGCTGGAATGAGGTGGTGCAGAGCGGTCGATGAGAGGTCAGACTGCACACCTGCTCACTGCTGATTGGTGCTCTGCTGTTGCTGCTGATGTTGTTGTTCCCTAGCACCAGCCTACAGTAGTGGACATCAATGTTTCAGGCAATTCTGTTTGTTGAAACATTGAAGTCGTTATGATTGGCCATTCAGAGCAGTGATGATAGCTGCGATGGGAGGCAAAACCTCTCATGGCGACGAGTCCTAGTGCCCTGTTGTCAAAACCAGCTGACACCATCATGCGATTACCATGCCTTCAGACATAGTGGTCGCATGATTATCATGATGTACCTATGCATTATCGGTCGGAAACCACTATGAGAACATGATGTATAGGTACATCAAATGTCATGAAAGTGTTATATGTCTGCAAGGAACAGTGTTTTAACATGAGAAAGAGTAAAAAGAAAGACTAATAAACAAGTAAGGACATGCGCTTCTTAAGCATATCCTTAGCAAAGAACCTGGGAACATGTTGGCACTTCATAAATGTTGAATGTTCCCAATACTAATGACACAAGTACCTGTGTGTAGGCCCTTTTCTTTGAGAAGACCACGCATCTAGAAGACATTTCTAAGCAGCAATTTTGGGGTTTCATCTATAAACTTTTGCACTCTAATTAAAATTACCTTCCAATTTATCGAGTTTTAAAGTGAATAAAATGAATAAATGTTGTCCCTCATCTACAGAGAGGAAAATCTAACTAAAAGTGAAATATGTAATTTTCATACCATACACTTAGGTAAATGGTACGAACCTGAATCAACAATATTTTTTTTCTGTTTGCAAAGTACCATTAAATGTGAAGGTTTAAAGGAGTAAATTATACATGGAGACACCATGAAATCTTGACTTGACAGCCATGTGGAACATAAAATTGCCGAGCTTTTGGTTGCATATAAAACACTATTTTCATAAAAGTAAAAAACTTTGCCTTCTTTGACATATTTAACATTAGAATATGGACTATGGTAAAATCAAAAGAAGTGTTGGAGCATTGTTATAACGTTTTCTTTTTATCATGCATGAAACCTCTTTAGACAACCAAAGTGTCAGTGAAACAGTTTTTTAGAGGGCTTACATACAAAGAAAATATGGGACCTTCACAAATTTATCACATAACAATGCGGTCTAGATCTGAGATGGTCATTCAATGAGGTGGGCTTTTGGGGAGCTTTTATTGTATGTGTTAAGATTGTCTCTTAAGCACTTTTTACCTTGTAATAAGCCTTGAGAGCAGGTTGTCTTGTTTCTGGGAGCTTTTATAATCATTTTTGATCCAATGAACCAATTGAAAAATAAATTATATTTTTAAATGGGTTGTCTGGGAGAAACATATTGATTACCTATTTAGAGGAAAGGTCATCAATATCAAATTGGTTTAGGTTTGACACCCCTGATCAGCTGTCATCTGCTCCAGCAGAAGCCTGATGTACACTGTTTTGCCAATCTCATGAACTGTACCTTATTTCCCATCTACTGTATCTCAACTCTTATAGATAAATCATCAATATGCTAGTTTCATTTAAAAAAAAATATTAAAAAAATCACCATTGGAAAAAATACATGATGTCACTTAGCATCAGGTGAGGTAGCTTTGTCATACCTGATTGGTAAAAGATGGTTGGAAAGCTGCATCAAAACCAGAAGGTCTGGCAAAATTGTCAAGCAAAACATTGATCAAAATATAGACTGAGGTCAAACAACTGAAATCTACTTAGCAGGGAAATATCAGGAAAATATGTACTAACCAGATCAAGCGCAACTTATAACTGGCAGTGGAGGTATGAATTAATTAGCTTAAAAAGACTGTAATTCCACCCAGGGCTGACAGCAAGGGTTCAACACAAACGAGGAGTTAACTCCCCGCCTGTATGACATTACAAGTCCAAGAAACTTAAACAGCACCACTTCATTGTCGCTTTGTGTTATCAGCAATAAAGTGTTGGCATCACCAAGTGACAGCAAGCACCAACAAGGGATATTACTGATTCTGTTGAGACATTTAATTCTGCATAGTATTGAGAACCACGCAGCTTTTTTCTTTAGCTGAAAAAAATTGGGATCCATTTGAGAAAGGCCCGGTTAGGCTAGCAAACAATTGTTGATTAAGTTTAAACTGGTATTGAGTCTACAAGATTGTGCCACCAAATGCATTCAACTATTGTACATGCTTTTAATTGTATTTTTGCACCTTCGACACAACTGTATCCTTGCAGTGTTGGGGTCCTGGGTTCATATCCCACCAAGGACAATATCTGCAAGGAGTTTCTATGTTCTACCAGAGTTTGTTTGAGTTTCCTCTGGGTGATTCAGTTTCCTCCCTCACTCCAAAGACAAACAGTTAGGAAATTTAGATTCTGAGCCGCAATGGGGACAGTGATGATGATGTCTGTAAAGCGCTGTAGAAATTAATGGCGCTATATAAGCAAATAAAAGGAAATAAAGTGTCAAAAATAAAAAGTCATCAATTGAAGTCTGCTTTGGCATAAGTCTAGTTATTTGAAGTCTATGGTAATGTTCCCAATGTATATGCCAGACTCGACATGATTGTATCTGTAGCCAGACAATCCCATTAAAAATACTGAACACCTACAGGGAAATTATTCAAGCATAAAATGATTTCAGTGTTATATGTTGAAGGAGAAAATGTCATTTTACCATAATTTAACTCCTAAAGTACTTGTGAGACCAAAGCCACATTAATGAATTGGCAGTTATCATACATTATTTTTGGGTGACAAATGTAAAGTTACCTCAATAAATAAATTCAGCTTTCTAAAGATAGCTTTTGCAAAGTGAAGAGCCGTAGAAATGTAATAACATATAGTGCTCCTAATGCAACTATCAATAACAGCTGTAGAGCACCTATTGATTTTTGCTCTCCTTACAAATGGCAGCAGCCTGCACTTATTTCTCGGTCTCATAAAACTATATCTCTGCACAGAGAATAGAGGGGAAAAAAGTTCACTCACTAAAGTGCATCACTACAATATTGATGCACTTGAAAAAAAAATATGCCACATTCCTACTCTAAAGTCAATTCATTATGCTGACATAATAAAAACAAAGTTGAATCTGAGCACATACTACTATGCTTTTAGCATTCCAGGAACGAATTTAGTTAGAGTGCACACCTTTTAATTCCATAGCAAAAGTGGCCATTTCATTATATACATCTACCCAGCAGCGAGGTGCTTCCCAAGTAACCATGTAATGAATGCCCTGAAATTACTTGGGGTGGCCTTGAAATGGCACTAAAAGGGATACAGAAGGATTGTGCTCATTGTGATCAAATACATTTTAGAAATGTTATACGCTTGTGAATCAATATTTCATGAACCTTATAGTTAAGACAGAAAGATACAAAATGATTTTTATATAAACTGATAAATGATGAGTTTTGAATGTACAACATATTTTTACTCTGTTGAATCAATAGGTTGCTCTCTCCATGGTTTATATTTTTTAAGGCCAATAATTAAGTGACCCATTAACATCTCCATATGTGTGCCATTTTTCAGATGTCTACAACTAAGCTCCTCGCACAGTGATAATATTGTAGTAAGAGATAGCACCAACATTAAAATTTAGGCTATATTATAAGAACATTTTAGATGGTTAGCAACTGGGTGATTATTGTAGTCATGCTTCCTTACAAGATAAAACTCTTCCCCATTTATGTCGTACCCATGTCCCCGCAAAAACCTGTTAGGCTTCGGGATTCTCCCCCTGCACGGGATAGATCCCAAGCCTTGTCTGGTGCAGTGGTCTTCCATTCTGACTCTGCCACTGGGATGACTGCTCAGCACAGACTCCGCTCCCAGCGCCTTGCACAGGCTTGTTCTGAATGTGTAGTAACTGCTTGATCTCCAGCTAAGCCTATGGTGACTACTGGTGTACGCGTGCAGCATTCTGCTCTGGAGCCTAAGTCCAGACTTCACCCTACTGAGCATGTCCATGATGTGGCGCCTTCTCATTGGTGCTCAGATGTCAGCTGCTCTGGTGATGTGGCAGCTTCGGATTGGTCTACAGGCAAGGTCCTGTCTTTCTGGACTTGAGCTTAAGGTTTAAAAAGCTCTCAATGGCACATGCCTGTGTGCTAGTATCATTTGTGTTTGTGTGTGAGTGGATATGCTACCACTCTGTGTGCACGTGTGTGACTTAGTTTCTTGTCAGGCAGTGTAGGGTGGGAACTCCCGCTTGGCTCTGTATCTGTTTCCCGTTCTGTGTGCGGTTAGCACAGCAGAGTCACGGAATGAGCACAACCACCAGCCTAGACTTCCTGGAGGATTAGGCGATAGGGACTCCCACTAGTATCACGCTTGCTGTACACCTGTGAAGTCTAACAGGGTATTGCTTCTTGAGCTCTGCTATATAACCACTTTGTGGAGTAACAGAGCTTGCTACTTAGTTTCTGTTCACTCTTTGTGACGTTGAACTCAGGGCATTTATAGTTTTGGCTCACAGCCTTGCTCCGCCATTGTTCACATTAGCTGCACGGTGGACCCCGGGTTGCGAACACACTTTATTATTATTTTTATTTAGTGCATTCCGCCAACCCTAACAGTATACTAGCGCCAGGGTCTGGCTAGCAATGGTGGATGAGCAGCGTCTTCAGCGGTACATCCAGCAGCTTGAGAGCAGTTTGACCACATCTTCATCTGTGGATCTTTAGACAATGGTAGCACAAGCAGCCGCCGAAGCCACTACTAAGGTTACTGCTGAGCTTCCTGTTTCCTCTGTGCCACATTTTTTGCTGCCCGAAAATTTTTTTGGGGACAGCAAGGCTTGTAGAGGGTTTGTGAATCAGTGCTCAATCCACCTGGAGTTACTGGCTTTGCGATTCCCAAAGGAGCGTACCAAGGTGAGATTTATAATTTCCCTTTTGTCAGGCAGGCTGTTGGAGTGGGCTACACCATTAGGGGAGCGAGATGATCATCTGATCCTTAGCGCCTCTCGTTTCCTGGGTGCCCTGAAGGAGGTTTTTTGGGGGCCACAAGTTACTCATGATACCGCACTCCATCTTCTGTCCTTAACTCAGGGTTTGTTTTTGATTAGCCAGTTTGAAATTCAGTTTCGTACCCTGGCTACCGAGTTGGAGTGGCCTGATAAGGTCTTAATACCTATCTTCTGGAAGGGATTAGCAGATCATGTCATGGATGCTTTGGACACTAGGGAGATTCCAACTACCCTAGAGGAATTAATATCAGTGGCCACCTGTATTGATCTGTGGCATGTTGAGCGTGGTTTGGAGCGAGCCCATACTAAACCCAGGGTCCTGTTGGCTCTGAACTTCGCCAATCCCATGTGTTCCTCAACTCAGGTTAATGACCCTGTAGAACCTATGGATGTTTCCTGAGTGGAGCCAATCTCTCGCTCTGTACGTCCACAGCCGACTTGTTATGCCAATAAATGTACCAAGCGTCAGAAAGAGTCACAGCGTCAAGTGACCTTGGGGAGAGGTTCACTAGTTCTTGTTGAGGTGTCACCCAAGTTGGCCTTTGGGGTTTCTCTGACGTTTGAGTCGGCTACTTTCATAGCGCAAGCTTGCGAGGACTCCAGGGCTGAGGGCAATTTCATGTCTGCTACCTTCGTCCAACATCACGCAATCCCATTAGTAAAGCTCCCTAACCCGCTGTCTGTTCAGGTAGCCAATGTGTCCATTTTACCAACTCCTATTTTCCATCAAACCATACACCTGGCCCTCACCATTTCTTCCAAACATCAGGAGATAGTATATTTCCTTGTTATCTCAGAGGTTACGGATTAGGTACTTCTGGGGATGCCCTGGCTATGCCTTCATTCTCCCCAGATTGATTGGGCAATGGGGAGCATACAAAAATGGGGTAGCTTCTGTGACAGTCTGTGTCTGAAAACAAAGGTACTCCCGGGCAAGTTCTATGTGCCATCTAGAGCTTTTGCCGATCAGCAAAAAGACATCTATGCCTCCCAGCGTATGGCGGCTTTTAAGCACGGCAAACGTCGCCGGGGAGGGGCTGTTAGAGGGGGTAATGTTAGGCATCGGGATTCTCCCACTGAGTGACGTTCAACTCAGGGCGTATATAGTTTTGGCTCGTAGCCTTGCTCCTCCATTTTTCACATTAGCTGCAGTTTAACATCTCTGTGCGGTGGACTCTGGGTTGCAAACGCACTTTATTATTATTTTTATTTAGTGCGTTCCGCCAACCCTAACAGAACCTTTCTACTATAAACCTTCCAGAATTGTTATTTTGATCCTTTTGAGAGTCAAGGAAGTCTCTCCTTTCTCCACAAGCCTCCTAGATATTCCAGAGAGAGTTCTCAAGTTTGGTTTTGATTACATGTATACAGTACATTTCAACGATTTCACTTATGTCCTATTTAATTCTTGCAAGTATGTAGCCAGTTTGTATAATTTACCAGTGGCACATGAGTAACAGAAAAGGTAATTGGGGTCAGTAGCTCTGTGTTATGTTGTGGTAGCTGAGAAGGGCAGGAGCAAAAAACCGCAAAGGCAGCCAAACACTAGAGGGGTTGGTATCTAATAGGTTGCAGACCCCTAAACTAACCGCACAACTAGAAGCAGCTGTGGGACGTTCCTACTTTGCCCTAGATGCCTCGTCACAGCCGGAGAGATTAGCTACCCTGTAGACGGAAAGAGGAAAGCTAACTGCCCTGGAGTAGAGCCCCAAAGTATTAGGAAGCCCCCAAACATATAATGGCGGTTAGTCAAGAGGAAAACATGAACACAGGCAGAAAATAGAATGAGCAAACGCTAGGGCCCAAAACTGTCTAGATAGGATAGTACAGGAGAGAATACTGTCTGCAACACAACAAAACACTAGGAAAAGTTCCAACACTTCTGATTCCAAAAATGCTGAGACCACACGGTCTTGACCACCTATATCAGATCTCTGGTGTGAATACGCAGCTACCCAGCAGTAAAATATCACAAGAACTGAGCACAAGTGCAAATACAAAAATAGAACAGAGACCAGCACAAGCCCCCAAAGGGGACCAGGCTGAACTCAAAAGCAAGGCAGCAAAAGCAAGGGAAATCAAACCACAGAAAAAAAAACAGAAAGTAACTTAACTGAATGATCGCAGGAGACAGCAGAAAAGCAAGCTGAATTCCAACCTAGACCAGGAAGTAACAATTGATCACTCGCGAGGATCATGGGAGGCCAGCTCACTTATATCAGGCCTGTCCGTCCCCCTGATAACCATTCATCTATTGCAGGTGGTGAACTCTTGCTGTTCAACATAGGTTCAATACCCTCAGCAACCACCAGAGGGAGCCTCAGCTAAGAAGTCGTCTCCAACAGGTTCACAACAGCTCTGTAAGGACACCATACAACTAAATTAATGGAGTTTTCCATCAATGGACATTTATCAGCTCTGATAAATGTTTGAGCTTTTCAAGATCACCCCAGAATGAATGTCCTTAGCCACCTTCCCCTTTCAATGTATGACCACAGTAAGGAAAACTCTATCTACCAATGGTTGAACATGAGCCCTGACATTCTTTTAAAAAATTCTGGAGGACCGATAGAGACGACCGAATTCAGAGTTCAGACATTAAATGTAGCACCAGTATGACTGCTTGGCCACCATTACTTTCAAGCTCATTCTCACTACAGCTCTGTAGAGAGCAGGGACAGTGAATTTAGAACCTTTGATGTAATAATTATTATTATGCTTTTCTTATTTAACACCATCATATTCCACAGGGCTTTACAGACATCATCATCATCACTGTCCCCATTGGGGCTCACAAACTAAATTCCCTATGAGTATGTCTTTGGATGTCGGAGGAAACCAGAAAACCCAGAGGAAACCCAAGGGGAGAACATACAATCTACTTGCAGATGTTGTCCTTGGTGTGAATTGTACCCAGGATCCCAGCACTGCAAAGCAACAGTGCTAACCACTGAGCCACATCAAGGGACAAAAGGTTGAGGCTTCTAACAATCAGAGTAGAGGTGTCAATTAATGGAAAGCCTTTTAAGCTGTTTTGCAAGTAGAACCAGACAAGCCAAAAGCAGAATTTAATTTTTATGCCTGGGGTGACTAAAATTTTAATTTTGAGGGAGGAAATTTGGTAGGTAGAAATATAGGGTTTTGTTTTTGGTTTTCTAGGTCATTATTAATTTTTAAGGTTCTAAAGCATACTTGGGTACCATGACTCCTTGTTCTGGTATTTTATCATCGAAAAATCATTCAATATGCTGAACTTTAAATAAGAATGAAAACATGTGGTGAAGTTTAAAACTTTAATTGGAACTTGTAATATTGCTGTTACATCTCCAGATTTTTGTCCTATTTTTAGTTCCAGATCCCCATGAATTTAAAGGTAATATTTTCATAGGTCTCCACAGTAAAAACTAAACATTGGCCACTTCATGTGTCTTGCAAGGGCAGTCAGATGTATTGGCCCCCATCATCCTTCCACATCCAATTTTTTCCTTTAATACTTTTATTGGGATTTGGCTAGTACTCATATGGGCCTTTTGCCCAGCCCACTGTAGTCTTGACAAGATGTTGGCTAACCGCTGTACTTCCCTTGAACTTTTGCTCTAACAAATCACTAACAGACATTGAAGTCAGCCAAACATTGTAGAACATTTTCACATTCAAACCAGAACTTGATTGAGTCTAACAAAGGCTTTGAGGAATTGAACACTTTTGCTACATTTCAATGATTATTACAGCTGATTGCTGGGGATTTAACAGCATGACAGACTGCAATCAGTTTTTTTTATCTAGTGAGGGAAACATAATACAAAAATTAATATTTGTGTAAAGTGTACTCTATTTGTCCAATAACTCTATGAGGCAAGTTAATCAAGGTGTTCACAACAGTTTTCTGGTGTAAACAGTTTGAAAATTAGCAAATATTTAATGCATTGTAAAATCTTTTCAATTGCACGACAGTTTGTAAGCAGCTACTTCAATATAGGCAGAGCCAGGAAGGAATGAGAGTGGGACAGGGTGGAGCCACTGAATTTTTCAAAAGTTCAAGCGTTTCAAACTTCATACATGCATTAGTAGCAGTAGAATTTATGGTGAGGCACACAGAGACCCATCCACTGAGAAGATGCATCAAGTTCAATAAGTGGTGTGTGCCTCTTAATAAATTTAGAAAATTATACTCCAGAAAACCTTTAATTGAGACTAGCATGAGCAACGACAGTCTGCTATAATCAGCTCCTATATGTTTAAATATGCTGCTTTTCACAGTTTTAAAAGTTGGATGCACATGAGCCATCTGGGAACTTAAGGCAAGTGAGCCTTGTCATTTTTGAGTCATATGCTCTACATATTTGCCCCAAAATAGTAGCTCTAGAGTGTCTTATATTGGGTGCAATTGAATCCACTAGCTTAATTCTTTTAGTGTATTTTATATATACAGTAATGGCCAAAAGTTTTGAGAATGATACAAATATTATATTTTCACATGATCTGCTGCCTCTGGTTTTTATGTGTGTGTTTGACAGATGTTTTTATCACAGACAGAAATATAATTGCAAACATATGAGTAACAAAAGCTTATATTGACAGTTAGAATGAGTTAATGCAGCAAGTCAATATTTGCAGTGTTGACCCTTCTTCTTCAGGACCTCTGCAATTCTCCCTGGCAGGCTCTCAATCAACTTCTGGACCAAATCCTGACTGATAGCAGTCCATTCGTGCACAATCAATGCTTTCATTTGGTCAGAATTTTAAGGTTTTTGTTTGTACACCCGTCTCTTGATGATTGACCACAAGTTCTCAATGGGATTAAGATCTGGGGAGTTTCCAGGCCATGGACCTAAAATCTCTATGTTTTGTTCCCTGAGCCATTTAGTTATCACCTTTGCTTTATGGCAAGGTGCTCCATCATGCTGGGAAAGGCATTGTTGATCGCCAAACTGCTCTTGGAGGGTTGGGAGAAGTTGCTCTTGGAGGACATTCTGGTACCATTCTTTATTCATGGCTGTGTTTTTAGGCAAGACTGTGAAAGAGCCGATTCCCTTGGCTGAGAAGCAACCCCACACATGAATGGTTTCAGGATGCTTAACAGTTGGCATGAGACAAGACTGGTGGTAGCGCTCACCTTGTCTTCTCCGAATGAGGCGTTTTCCTGATGTCCCAAACAATCGAAAAGGGGATTCATCAGAGAAAATAACTTTACCCAGTCCTCAGCAGTCCACTGCCTGTACCTTTTGCAGAATATTAGTCTGTCCATGATGTTTTTTCTGGAGAGAATTGGCTTCTTTGCTGCCCTCCTTGAGACCAGGCCTTGCTCCAAGAGTCTCCGCCTCACAGTGCGTGCAGATGCACTCACACCTGCCTGCTGCCATTCCTGAGCAAGCTCTGCACTCCTGGTAGCCCGATCCCGCAGCTGAAACACTTTTAAGAGACGGTCCTGGCGCTTGCTGGTCTTTCTTGGGCGCCCTGGAGCCTTTTTGGCAACAATGGAACCTCTCTCCTTGAAGTTCTTGATGATGCGATAGATTGTTGACTGAGGTGCAATCTTTCTAGCTGCGATACTCTTCCCTGTTAGGCCATTTTTGTGCATTGCAATGATGACTGCACGTGTTTCTTTAGAGATAACCATGGTTAACAGAAGAGAAACAATGATGCCAAGCACTAGCTTCCTTTTAAAGTGTCCATTGGTGTCATTCTTACTTAATCAAGACAGATTGATCTCCAGCCATGTCCTCATCAACACCCACACCTGTGTTAATGGAGCAATCACTGAAAAGAGGTTAGCTGGTCCTTTTAAGGCGGGCTGCAATGATGTTGAAATGTGTTTTGGGGGATAAAGTTCATTTTCTAGCCAAATATTGACTTTGCAAGTAATTGCTGTTAAGCTGATCACTCTTAATAACATTCTGGAGTATATGCAAATTGCCATTAGAAAAAGTGAAGCAGTAGACTTTGTAAAAATTAATATTTGTGTCATTCTCAAACTTTTGGCCATGACCGTAGTATAATTTAAAGTACACATGTATCCTAAAAATACCAGTCTACTGGTATCATGGTACAGAACAGGAAGATCTGATCAAATTGACAGTTTTGTGCCAAAAGATTCAGTATAATTTGTAACTTGATTGAAATCCCTGCTAATTTGAGGTTTAGGAGTCCAGGTAGATAGTGTAATTCTTGGACTGTCCATCGGATTCCACTCCAGAATAAGTAGAGGTTTAAATAAATAAGTTACAAGTAATAATGAATCTTTTCCCATAAACCAGTATACAGTGACTCTTCTCCCACGCTTGCTCAGTTTGGCTGGACGGTCAGGTCTAGGAAGACTTCTGGTGGTCCCAAACTTCTTCCATTTAAGGATTATGGAGGCCACTGTGCTTTTAGGAACCTTGAGTGCTGCAGAAATTCTTTTGTAACCTTAGCCAGGTGTGTGCCTTGCCACAATTCTGTCTCTAAGCTCCTTCGCCAGTTCCTTTGACCTCATGATTCTCATTTGGTCTGACATGCACTGTGAGCTGTGAGGTCTTAAGGGTATGCCACACTAAACAACATCGCTAACGGGATCGCTAAAAAACGTCACTACTTAGCGATCCCGTTAGCGATGTTGTTGTGTGCGGCATCTGCCAGCGACGAGCTTCCTGCTGTGATCTCGCTCGTCGCTGGAATCGTTCCGGACCCTATTTTATCGTCGGCGCTCCCGCTGGGTAAGTATATATCGCTGAGTGTGGCACGTTTTTTAGCGATTTAGCGGTACTTTTGTACCACTAAAGTCGTTAAGGAGATCGCTAACCGCGATAGCGTCCTAACGACATCGCTAAATAAAGCCGCTACTAGCGATATTAAAACGATCCCGCTAGCGATCGCAATTAGTATGCGTCTTTATCGTGATCGCTAGCGGGATAGTTTAGTGTGGCAGTACCTTTATATAGACAGGTGTGTGCCTTTACAAATCAAGTACTATCAGTTTAATTAAACACAGCTGGACTCCAATGAAGGAGTAGAAACATCTCAAGGAGGATCACAAGGTAATGAACAGCATGTGACGTAAATATCAGTGTCTGAGCAAAGGGTCTGAATACTTATGACCATGTGATATTTCAGTTTTTCTTTTTAATAAATTTGCAAAAATTTCTACATTTCTGTTTTTTCAGTCAAGATGGGGTGCAGAGCATACATTAATGAGAAAAAAATGACCTTTTTTGAATTTACCAAATGGCTGCAATGAAACAAAGAGTGAAAAATTTAAAGGGGTCTGAATACTTTCCGTACCCACTGTATAAATGGAATAAAATAATTGTAAGATGGCAAATTTAAACAGGTTTCATATAAAAAATATATAGTATTAGAGTTGAGCGAAACAGGTCGGTCAGATTCAAAAATCACCAACTTTCGCCAAAGTCAGGTTTCGCCAAGCGAAACCCAACCACAGCGTGGGGTCGGCCATGCGGTCGTCGACCCGAGCGCCAAAGTCGGTTTTCTCATAATGCTTGCAGGCGCCTGTAACGGGTCTGGTGGGTGGAACTACTGACGAGACAGGTCAGGTTGGTGGAACCACAAAGCTTTATTATACAAGAGATTTTACTTGCAAGAGAGCGGGTGGCACCTGGGAAAAGGGCAGGGATTCACGGCAGAGGATATAGGTAGTTTCTGGACAGGCAGGTTTGTCACAGCAAGTGACCAAGGAAGTCTCTGGGCAGGCAGGTTGTAACGGTAAGTAACCGAGGCAGTCTCTGGACAGGCAGGTTGTCACGGCAAGTGACCAAGGCAGTCTCTGGGACAGGCAGGTTGTCACGGCAAGTGACCAGGCAGTCTCTGGGACAGGCAGGTTGTCACGGCAAGTGACCAGGCAGTCTCTGGGCAGGCAGGTTGTCACGGCAAGTGACCAGGCAGTCTCTGGGACAGGCAGGTTGTCACGGTAAGTGACCAGGCAGTCTCTGGGACAGGCAGGTTGTCACGGCAAGTGACCAGGCAGTCTCTGGGCAGGCAGGTTGTCACGGCAAGTGACCAGGCAGTCTCTGGGCAGGCAGGTTGTCACGGCAAGTGACCAGGCAGGCAGGTTGTCACAACAAGTGACCAGGCAGACTCTGGGCAGGCAGGTTGTCATGGCAAGTGACCAGGCAGTCTCTAGACAGGCAGGTTGTCACAGCAAGTGACCAGGCAGGCTCTAGACAGGCAGGTATATACGACCTGATATGGTGGAGCCTCCAGGTAGGCTGCAGTCGGATGGCAGATGATCGCTCCCAGGTGAGCAGGCAAGAGCCGGGGATCTCTGCAGATGATGTCCGAACTTCCGGATGGAGCTGCAGTCGGATGGCAGATGATCGCTCCCAGGTGAGCAGGCAAGAGCCGGGGATCTCTGCAGATGATGTCCGAACTTCTGGATGGAGCTGCAGTCGGATGGCAGATGATCGCTCCTAGGTGAGCAGGCAAGAGCCGAGGATCTCTGCAGATGACGTCCGAACCTCTGGATGGAACTGCAGACGGATGGCAGACAGGCAAGCCGACAGGTAACAGGCAGGTAACTGGAATCAGGAGCTGATGGCTGAAACAGAGTTAGACTGCACAGGAACAACATTGCTCGGGCACCTACATTAAGGAGGAAGCCCTTAATATAGGGTGGAGTCCTCCAGCATTGGCTGGAGACTGATTTGGAAAATGCGCGCGGCTCCTTTAAGAGCGGGGGAGGGTGCGGGCGCGCGCCCTAAGGCCAGTAGCAGGGAAGGAGCGCGCGGGACCAGCAGGGCAGAAGGAGGACGCCATAGGCGCAGAGGGGGCTGGGAGCACTGAGGACGCTGAGCGCAGGTGAGGAGAGCGACGTCCCTGTCTAGCAGCAGGCAGGGACGCGGGCGCTACAGTACCCCCCCCTCTAGGCCCCCCCCTTCTTTAGGCCAGAAAGAAATTTAGCTAGGATAAGAGGGGCATGGATGTTCTCCCGAGGTTCCCAGGTTCTCTCCTCAGGACCAAACCCCTTCCAATCCACCAAAAAATAAGTCTTTCTTCCTACCCTTTTTGTGGCCAGAATGTTCTCTACCTCAAATTCATCATCAGCAGACACTGGAGCAGGAGGTGTACCTGTAGACTTAAAAAAAGAGTTAAGAACCACAGGTTTGAGGAGAGATACATGAAAAGAATTAGGAATTCTCAAATTGGCCGGGAGTTTCAATTTATAGGACACCGGATTGATCTGACTGATGATCTCAAAAGGACCGATGAACCGAGGACCTAACTTGTAGGACGGAATTTTGAGTCGAACATATTTGGACGAAAGCCAGACTTTGTCCCCAGGATGGAATTGAGGAGGATCCAGACGTTTTTTGTCAGCATGTCTTTTCATGCGCTCGGATGACTGAATGAGTGCGGACCGGGTACTCTCCCAGATGGAGGAGAATTCTCTAACCAGAGATTCCGCAGCTGGATTGTCCACAGAGATGGAAACAGGGACAGGGATCCGAGGGTGCTGACCGAAGACTACAAAAAACGGAGACTTGGTGGAAGATTCGCTCTCATGATTATTGTAGGAGAATTCGGCCCAAGGCAGGAGCTCCACCCAGTCAGAATGGTGGGCATTAACGAAGTGTCGAAGATAACTGGTCAAATTCTGATTTATTCGTTCAACTTGTCCATTGGACTGTGGGTGGTAAGCGGAGGAAAAATCCAGGGTGACGTCTAGCAACTTACAAGTGGCTCTCCAGAAACGTGAGGTGAACTGAACCCCACGATCCGACACAATGTGACGAGGCAGACCATGAAGACGGAAGATGTGGCGGATAAAGTCTTTAGCCAACTCGGGTGCAGACGGAAGACCTGGCAGAGGAATGAAGTGAGCCATCTTGGAAAAGCGGTCAGCGACCACCCAAATGACCGTACAACCGGCAGAGACGGGCAGATCTGTTATGAAGTCCATGGCTATATGCTGCCAGGGGGCAGCGGGTACAGGAAGCGGAAGAAGACGGCCGGTAGGCAGGTGTCTCGGAACTTTGTTGCGGGCACAGGAAACACAGGCAGAAACAAAGTCTATTACGTCTTTGTGCAGGGTAGGCCACCAATAATGCCGAGTAATGAGTTGGAGGGTCTTTTTTTGACCAGCGTGGCCAGCGAGTTTAGACGAGTGACCCCAATGTAGGATTCTCTTCCGATCGGTCTCTGATACGAACGTCTTACCAGGAGGGAGACGATTTAGACTCACGGGAGCCACCTGCATCACTCTGGCGGGATCGATGATATGTTTAGGCTCATCTTCGAGATCCGACACCAGGAAAGACCGAGACAAGGCATCCGCCTTGACGTTTTTGTCAGCTGGGCGAAAATGCAAAAGAAAATCGAAGCGGGCAAAAAAACAAGGACCACCGGGCTTGGCGAGGATTAAGTCTCTGTGCCTGCTGGAGGTATGCCAGATTTTTGTGATCCATGTAGATGATTACCGGATGAAGAGCCCCTTCGAGTAGGTAACGCCACTCCTCCAATGCCAACTTAATGGCCAATAACTCTCGATCTCCTATGGAGTAGTTGCGCTCGGAGGAGGAGAAGAGTTTGGAGAAGAAACCGCAGGACACCATCCTCCCGGATGGCGATTTTTGGGTAAGAACCGCTCCGGCTCCAGCAGAGGAAGCGTCCACCTCCAGGAAGAACTGCTTGTTGCCATCCGGGCGATGCAGCACTGGAGCGGAAGAGAAGGCCTGTTTCAGAGAAAGGAAGGCCTCTTCTGCTTCGGTCGTCCACTGTTTGGGGTTAGCATCCTTGCGAGTGAGCGCTGAGATTGGAGCAGTCCTGGAAGAGAAGTGCGGTATGAAGAGACGGTAATAGTTGGCGAATCCCAGGAACCGCTGAATGGCCTTCAACCCCTCCGGTCGGGGCCACTTCTCGATGGCAGACAATTTCTCCGGATCCATTCGTAGGCCTGTCTGAGAAATGATGTAGCCCAGAAACGGAAGCGATGTCTGCTCAAAGAGGCACTTCTCATATTTGGCGAAGAGGTGATTCTGCCTGAGCCTGAGCAGAACCTGACGAACATCCCTCCGGTGAGACTGAAGATCCAGAGAGAAGACCAAGATGTCGTCAAGGTACACCACAACGCAGGAATAGAGGAGGTCCCGGAAGATGTCGTTGACCAACTCCTGAAAGACTGCTGGAGCATTACAGAGACCAAAGGGCATCACCAAGTACTCGTAGTGGCCGTCCCGGGTGTTGAATGCCGTCTTCCATTCATCTCCTCGACGGATACGAACCAGGTTGTATGCTCCACGAAGATATAGTTTGGTGAAGACTCTAGCCCCTCTAAGACGATCAAACAGTTCTGGAATGAGCGGAAGAGGGTACTTATTCTTCACCGTGATCGAATTTAGGCCTCTGTAGTCAATACAGGGACGGAGAGATCCGTCTTTCTTTTTAACGAAGAAGAAACCTGCTCCCGCTGGGGAGGTAGATTTCCGGATAAATCCCTTTGCTAAGTTCTCCTCGATATATTCGGACATCGACCTGGTCTCAGCAGCAGACAACGGGTAAATACGCCCACGGGGAGGCATAGTACCGGGTAACAGGTCAATCGGGCAATCATATGGTCTATGCGGGGGTAATGTCTCTGCTTCCTTTTTATTGAAGACATCAGCAAATGACCAATATGGAATCGGGAGTCCAGGTAGATTAGCAGGTGTAGGAGAAGAATAGACAGGATGAACAGGCACCAGACACGTTTTATGACAGTCCTGTCCCCAGCGAAGAACCTCTCCATTCTGCCAGTCGAGCACAGGTGCATGTTTTTGGAGCCAAGGCAGACCTAGTAAGAAAGCATGAGAGAGTCCAGGCAGAACATGAAATGAGATGCTCTCAGAATGCAACATTCCCACCTGCAGGGTTATGACTTCGGTGATAAGTCGGATGGGACGAGGTAGGAGGCCCCCATCCACAGCAGCAACAGATACAGGTTCAACAAGAGGTTTGGTGGGAATGTGATACTTCTCTACTAGAGCCTGTGACACGAGATTCCCAGCTGCTCCAGAATCAAGTTGGGCCATTTCGAAGTGGCGGTTCTTACCGATCAGAATTGAAACCGACAGCAGCAGGGATGAAGAGGATTTATTTTTGTCTAGATTGACCTCTCCGAGCGAACCTAGACACAGGCGTTTTCCCGACTTCTCCGGACAGGTTTGGATCCAGTGCTCCTTACTGCCGCAGTAGAAGCAACTTTTCTCGGCACGGCGTGAGTCCTGACGGGCTTTGACTATCTTGGTCTGGTCGACCTGTATAGGCTCAGCAGTGTGCACCTGAGGAGAAACGGAAGAGGTTATAGATCTGTGACACGAGGGTGCAAGATGGGAAAATTCTTTTTTACGGGTGATCTCTTTGGCTCGTTCCTGGAACCGTAGATCAATTCGATTGGCAAGATTTATTAAATCATCTAGAGAGGTTGGAACGTCCCGACCGGCAAGTTCGTCTTTAATACGGCCGGACAGACCCTCCCAGAAGACCGAAATTAGAGCTTCATTGTCCCAAGCTAGTTCTGAGGCTAAAGTCCGGAACCGTATGGCATATTGACCAACGGTGAGACTCTCCTGACAGAGACGCAGCAGAGATGATGCAGAGGAAGTCTTCCGTCCAGGTTCGTCGAATACCTTCCGGAAGGCCGAGAGAAAAGCAGGCAGGTCAGATACCAGAGGATCCTCTCTCTCCCAGAGAGGATTAAGCCAGGCCAGGGCTTCTCCGGTGAGATGGGACATGATGAAGGCAATTTTGGCCCGGTCAGAGTTAAACTGGTGTGCCAGGAGTTCAAAATGCAGGGTGCACAGATTAATGAAACCCCGAGCCAGAGCAGGATCGCCTCCAAACCTAGGAGGAGCTGACAGTCGGGGTCCGGGAATGGAAACCACGGAATTGGGAATCAGCGGGACTGACGGATTATGAGTCATGGCTCCAGCGATGGTTGCAAGTGATGATTTCAGAGTGTCCAGACGGGATTTGACGTTCCGCAGGTGACCCAGGATGGTCTCCTGTTGAGACCTCTGGCGAGACAGCTCATGACACAGTTCCGGGAGTGAAGGGGTTTGGGTGCCACCGGGTTCCATGGCCCGAGCAAACTGTAACGGGTCTGGTGGGTGGAACTACTGACGAGACAGGTCAGGTTGGTGGAACCACAAAGCTTTATTATACAAGAGATTTTACTTGTAAGAGAGCGGGTGGCACCTGGGAAAATGGCAGGGATTCACGGCAGAGGATATAGGTAGTTTCTGGACAGGCAGGTTTGTCACAGCAAGTGACCAAGGAAGTCTCTGGGCAGGCAGGTTGTAACGGTAAGTAACCGAGGCAGTCTCTGGACAGGCAGGTTGTCACGGCAAGTGACCAGGGCAGTCTCTGGGCAGGCAGGTTGTCACGGCAAGTGACCAGGCAGTCTCTGGGACAGGCAGGTTGTCACGGCAAGTGACCAGGCAGTCTCTGGGCAGGCAGGTTGTCACGGCAAGTGACCAGGCAGTTTCTGGGACAGGCAGGTTGTCACGGTAAGTGACCAGGCAGTCTTTGGGACAGGCAGGTTGTCACGGCAAGTGACCAGGCAGTCTCTGGGCAGGCAGGTTGTCACGGCAAGTGACCAGGCAGTCTCTGGGCAGGCAGGTTGTCACGGCAAGTGACCAGGCAGGCAGGTTGTCACAACAAGTGACCAGGCAGACTCTGGGCAGGCAGGTTGTCATGGCAAGTGACCAGGCAGTCTCTAGACAGGCAGGTTGTCACAGCAAGTGACCAGGCAGGCTCTAGACAGGCAGGTATATACGACCTGATATGGTGGAGCCTCCAGGTAGGCTGCAGTCGGATGGCAGATGATCGCTCCCAGGTGAGCAGGCAAGAGCCGGGGATCTCTGCAGATGATGTCCGAACTTCCGGATGGAGCTGCAGTCGGATGGCAGATGATCGCTCCCAGGTGAGCAGGCAAGAGCCGGGGATCTCTGCAGATGATGTCCGAACTTCTGGATGGAGCTGCAGTCGGATGGCAGATGATCGCTCCTAGGTGAGCAGGCAAGAGCCGAGGATCTCTGCAGATGACGTCCGAACCTCTGGATGGAACTGCAGACGGATGGCAGACAGGCAAGCCGACAGGTAACAGGCAGGTAACTGGAATCAGGAGCTGATGGCTGAAACAGAGTTAGACTGCACAGGAACAACATTGCTCGGGCACCTACATTAAGGAGGAAGCCCTTAATATAGGGTGGAGTCCTCCAGCATTGGCTGGAGACTGATTTGGAAAATGCGCGCGGCTCCTTTAAGAGCGGGGAGGGTGCGGGCGCGCGCCCTAAGGCCAGTAGCAGGGAAGGAGCGCGCGGGACCAGCAGGGCGGAAGGAGGACGCCATAGGCGCAGAGGGGGCTGGGAGCACTGAGGACGCTGAGCGCAGGTGAGGAGAGCGACGTCCCTGTCTGGCAGCAGGCAGGGACGCGGGCGCTACAGCGCCTTTTCTCAGCCAATGAGCAAGGACGCACACTGTGGGCAACGAGATGACATGGGCAGTGGCCACCACCATCTTAGAGAAGGGCATTGCAGTGATTGGCTTGCTTTGTGTGGCGTTACAGTGGCTATAAAAGCCCTTACCGCCGACCGCCATTTTACTTCTGCCAATTTTAGCGTAGGGAGAGGTTGCTGCCGCTGTTTCTCAGTAGGGAGAGAGTTAGTCAAGAAAGAAAAGTGATTCTGTGCTTGTGCTGATAGCGAGTGTGCTGTACAATTAGTGTGCAGTGACAGGGGAGGATTTTCTTGTGTGCAGCAATGCTGGTTATTAGGCTGCCTGCCAGTGATAGGGGAGGATTTTCTTGTGTGCAGCAGCAGAGCTGATTATTAGGCTGCCTGCTAGCTGTATTGCTGTGTGTACACTGCTGTGCAGAGTGCTTTTTACACAGCACCTACACAGCACTAATACTTTTATTCTTTTTTTCTGCACAGTAACTGAGCGTTCATTTTTCCCACACCGTATAGAGCTGTACGCACCTCACACACTACCGTGTACTGGCTGGTATCATGGACAAATACATGCTGACTATCTGTGTGTGACTCCGGAAATATATACTGAGATTTCAATTTTCCCCAAAACCGTATACAGCTGGTATCTTCTGATACAGTACCGTTTTTCTGCCTTCTGTATTACTGTCACATCCATACTGAGAGAGCATCTGTGTGTTTGTTAGGGTTCAAGTTCCCGCTGCTGCTCAAGGGGAGTCTCAAACCAGCCCCGCTGCGGTCTCCCATTCATCTCCGGCCGCAGTGGAGCCTGCTCTGCAGAGACGTCGGTCCAAGCGTCTTGCCCACTCCAGTACTGTGCAGTGACTTGCTGCTGCCTTTCCTGGATCTGCTATTATAGCCAGTGCTGGAGCAGACGTCTTTGGGACAAAGTCCTGCGTTTTCCCTTTTGAGCATGCTCAGAGTGAGATCTCTCATTGGAGATCAGGGGTCACATGCTCAGGTACTGCAGCAGCTCCTATTGGTCTGCCAGGAAGGTCCTGTGACTACTGTTGTTCTGGAACAAGCTTCATTGGTCCTTGTTTCTGGCAGGTCCTGTAGCTGTTACTATAAAAGGGTAGCATGGCTGGGCCGCCATGCGCTAATATCAACCATTGTATGCTATGCGCCAGTGTGGTCTTGTGTGTGTGGTTAGGGACCCGGCTGAAATAAGCCACTAGAATACCGACTTAATCGGTGAGGAGTTTGGTGTGCTAGCTGGTCAGGGTCGGCGTCCTAGATGCCCTAGATTACCAGCATAACCGGTGAGGAGTTTTGATTGCCGTATTCAGGGTCTGGCGTTCAGACGCCATAGATTGCGGGTGACTCCCGTGAGGACATTAGCACATGATCACGCTTTTTGTACGCTTAGCACTTAACTGTGTACCTGAGAGCCTGACAGGACACAGCACTTTTTCTCAGCGGCCCTGTGACAAAACAGGGTTCGCTTTCAACGCTAGACAGCGCCCTAGCGTGTTCTCTTTGCGACTCAGTTGTGTTTAGTGAGTTCGCACACATCGCCATATAGCCTGCGGCTCTCCTTCTAGCGGCTCTGTGGAGTAACAGAGTTCGCACTTATTGCCACAGCGCGTTACGGCGTTTATGTTGGCTACTCTGCGGGATAACAGAGTTTGCTTCTTACGCCATTTTACTAGCAGCAGGCTCCGCCTGCACGGTGGACCCCGGGCTGCGAACGCACCTCTCCACATCTTATATTTGGTGCGTTCCGCAGACCCTAACAGTATTACTCAGGAAATATATACGGAGATTTACAATTACCCCTACACTGTATACGCCTGGTATCTTTGGATACATTAGCCTTTTTTGCTTTTTATATTCTGGTCTTCTCAATACTGAGCCTGTGAGCGTCTGTGTGTTACTCCGGAAATATATATGGAGATTTAAAATTACCCCAACACAGTATACAGCTGTACGCTTCTGATACATTACCCTTTTTCTACTTTTTATATTCTGGTGTAATCCATACTGAGCCTGTGAGAGTCTGTGTGTGACTCCGGAAATATATACGGAGATTTAAAATTACCCCTACACTGTATACAGCTGTACGCTCGTGATACAGTACCCTTTTTCAGCTTTTTATATTCTTGTCTAATCCATACTGAGCCTGAGAGCGTCTGTGTGTGACTCCGGAAATATATACGGAGATTTACAATTTTTTCACTATACTATATACACAGTACCCTTTTTCAGCTTTTTATATTTTGGTCTAATCCATACTGAGCCTGTGCGCATCTGTGTCTGACTCTGGAAATTTATACGGAGGTTTACAATTATCACTAGACTGTATACAGTTGTACGCTTCTGATTCATTACTCTTTTACTGCTTTTTATATTCTTTTGTAATCCATACTGAGCCTTTGAGAGTCTGTGTCTGACTCCGGAAATATATACGGAGATTTACAATTACCCCTACACTGTATACGCCTGGTATGTGGTGATACAGTACCCTTTTTCAGCTTTTTATATTCTGGTCTAATCCATATTGAGCCTGTGTGCGTCTGTGTGTTACTCTCGAAATATAGACAGAGATTTAGAATTTTCTCCATCAGCGTATACAGCTGTACGCTTCTGATACAGTACCATATATCTGCTGGTATTTTGGGTACATTTACCCAAACATGAGAAAGTATGGTGGAAGAGGCCGCGGACGTGGGCCTGGGGGCCAGCTGGTACTGATGGTGGTGGTGGTGCATCTGCTGGTAGTGCAAAAAGCACAATAGCACCTAAGACAGGAGGTGTTGAGCTTGCATCATCGTCTGGCTCAAGAAGACCTGGAAGGCTCCCTTTTCTGGGAGTAGGTAAAACGCTTTTAAAGCCGGAGCATCAGGAACAGGTTTTGTCTTACATTGCTAAAACAGCCTCCAGCTCTATCGCCTCCTTTTCTGAACTTTCAAAAAATGCAAGCACTGAGTCGTTTGTGCAGGCTCCTGGTCAGGAACAACAACAAAAAAAAAAAACAGACAGGGAATGGTGGTAACTATTGCAATTGTGGTAAAATTTGGCTATATTTTTACAGCAATATTCTATATAAACCACAAAAGAGGGGTCTTTATAAAGAATTCATTTTTATTATAGCAAAATATACAATAAATAGACAAGGTATAAGGAAGAAAAACAAGGTGAAAAATATTAATGAATGCTGCTAACCAAAAAGGTTTTCAGCTATAGAGAAACTGACGTCATCCAGCATAATCATTAGTATAAGTAAAAATACGTAGTAAATACGTGGTCAGGAACAACACCTTTCCTTGTGTCCTTCACCCCCACCAAAAGTGAAGGATGCGGCAGGCCACACTTCACATTACTCCATGGAGCTCTTTTCACATACCATGCCTGGGTTATCAAGTCAAATCCTGAATTCCCCAGTCCAACATGAATAAGAGATGGAGTGCACTTATGCACAGCCACTGCTAGATGATTCTGCTGGTACATTCACCCAGAGCACTACATTGCCTTCGCAGTCTACTGAGCCAGAATCTGACCCTCATGAAACTCAGGTGCCCCTTCCCGCATACTATACCACCTTACACGGTGACACAGAGGAAGGTGCAGATGAAATTGAACAGGAGGTGATGGATGACGCAGTTGTTGAACCGGATTGGCATCCATTGGGGGGAGAGGATGCTGCTGGCAATAGCTCAGAAGAGGAGAAGGATCCGCAGCAGGCATCGACATCGCTGCAGCGCTTATCTGGCAGGCCTGTAGCAGTCCAAAAACTTGTTAAAAAAACAAAAAGAGTTGCAGGACAGCTTGGCCAGACGGTCAAATTAGCACAGCGTGCAAGCCCTGAAAATTTATACCATAGTAGGAAAAGTGCAGTGTGGCACTTTTTTGACCAAAATCCTTTTGATGGGGCAAAGTTTATCTGTAAGAAGTGCGGAAGGACATTTAGCTGAGGGAAAAATCTCTGAAATTTGAATACAAGTTGCATGCTTAGACATTTAATCACCATGCACTTGCAAGCGTGGACGGACTGCAAAACCTCAGGTAGCACATGTGCACCTGCTCCGACTGAAAGTAGCCACCAACGCTCCCTCGCTTCCCCCATTGTAAGCCCACCGGTTAGCACACCACCAGCAAGAAATGTTGAGGTGTCTTCGCAAGGCAAAAGCAGTCAGGGAATCACAATGTTTTTGCAACGAAAGACTGAATCTAGGCCATCACCACCACCAGCACCATCACCATCACCAACCCCCTCTCAGTCTGTCATGTTCACCCCTAGTTCACCCATATGCAGCTCTCAAGTCCAGCTCACCCTAGCAGACACTCTGAGTAGGACAAGAAAGTACTCATCCTCTCATCCGTGTACACTGGCTTTGAATGCATACATTGCCAAACTGATCTCATTAGAGATGATGCCCTTTCGTTTGGTTGAAAGCGCAGCGTTCCGAGAGCTCATTGCCTACGCTGTCCCACGCTATGACCTATCCAGTCGGCACTTCTTTTCTAGAAAAGCCATCCCTGCCCTCCACCTGCATGTGAAAGACCGCATTGTCCATGCACTCAAACAATCAGTGAGTGGAAAGGTGCACCTCACAACAGATGCATGGGCCAGTAGGCATGGCTAGGGCCGTTACGTGTCCATCACTGCGCACTGGGTAAATGTGGTGGATGCAGGGTCCATGGGGGACAGCGGTGGTGGGACAATGCTGCCTAGCCCACGGTATAGGCAACAGTTTTCAGTAGGCGTTCAACCCTCCTCCTCCAGAAGCGAAAGCTCGTCGACAGAGCGCAGTCGCACTAGCACTCCATCAGCAGCTACCAGTGTTGCACACGAGGTGTCCCACTATCGAACAGCTAGTGGTGTCAGCAGGCTGTTTTAAAGATGATGTCTTTGGGGGACAACAGACACACCGCTGAGGTACTGGCCAACCACTTGCAGCGAGAAACTGAGTCATGGCTGGGCAGTCTACATCTTGCGCCAGCAAGGTAGTCAGTGATAACTGCCGTAATTTTGTGGCGGCCATAGCCCTGGCAAAACTCAGACACATTCCTTGCCTGGCTCATACCTTGAACCTGGTGGTGCAGCTTCCTAAATATTTATCCAGAGTTAACAGCCCTGCTCCATAAGGTGTGATGACTGTGCTCGCACATACGTCGCTCGCCCATAGACTCCAGTCGTATGCAGAGGCTGCAGCGATCGCTCCTTCTCCCCATGGACCGCCTAATCATAGACGTTGCAACAAGGTGGAACTCCACCATGCACATGGTTGAGAGGCTGTGCGAACAGAGGCTGGCTGTAGTGCATTTGTGGGAGGATACAAGGGCAGTCAGTTTGAGGGCAGACATCGAATTGTCAGGTGTGCAGTGGTCAAAGCTGAAAGACCTCTGTAAAGTCCTTCAGTGTTTTGAGGATTATAGAATCATAGAATCATAGAATGGTAGAGTTGGAAGGGACCTCCTGGGCCATCTGGTCCTACCCCCTGCTCAAAGCAGGATTCTCTAAATCATCCCAGACAGATGTCTGTCCAGCCTCTGTTTGAAGACTTCCATTGAAGTAGCACTCACCACCTCTCGTGGCAGCCTATTCCACTCATTGATCACCCTAACTGTCAAAAAGTTTTTTCTAATATCTAATCTGTGTCTCCTCCCATTCAGTTTTATCCCATTGCTTCTAGTCTTTCCTTGTGCAAATGAGAATAAAGATGATCCTTCTACAATGTGACAGCCCTTGAGATATTTGTAGACAGCTATTAAGTCTCCTTTCAGTCTTCTTTTTTGCAAGCTAAACATTCCCAAATCCTGCAACCGTTCCTCATAGGACATGGTTTACAGACCGGTCACCATTCTGGTGGCTCTTCTCTGAACTTGCTCCAGTTTGTTGATGTCTTTTTTAAAATGTGGTGCCCAAAACTGGACACAGTATTCCAGATGAGGTCTGACCAAAGAGGAGTAGAAGGCAATAATGACCTCACGTGATCTAGACTGTATGCTTCTCTTGATACATCCTAGAATTGTATTTGCCTTTTTTTGCTGCTGCATCACACTGTTGACTCATGTTCAGTCTGTGATCAATTAGTATACTCAAGTCTTTTTCACATGTGCTGTTACTTAGCCCTATTCCTCCCATTTTGTATATGCTTTTTTCATTTTTATTGCCCAGATGTAGTACTTTGCATTTTTCCCTGTTAAAAACCATTCTGTTAGTTGCTGCCCACTGCTCCGGTTTATTTATATCTTTTTGAATCCTCTCTCTCTCTTCTCTAGTATTAGCTACCCCTCCTAGCTTTGTGTCATCAGCAAATTTGATCAGTTTACCCTCAATTCCTTCATCTAAATCATTGATAAAGATGTTGAACAATACAGGGCCCAAAACAGAGCCTTCTGGTACCCCACTTGAGACATTCTTCCACCTGGATGTGCAGCCATTTACGACCACTCTTTGGGTCCGATCACTAAGCCAGTTATGAATCCACCTAAAAGTTGCCTTGTCTATTCCATACTTAGTCATTTTTTCAATAAGGATTGTGTGAGATACTTTGTCAAATGCTTTGCTAAAGTCAAGATATACTATATCTACAGCATTTCCCTGATCCACCCAGTCAGTGATTCTGTTATAGAAGGAAATTTAGTTAGTCTGACATGACTTATTAGTTTCAAACCCATGCTGACTCTGTTTAATCACTTCATTCTTATCCAGGTACTTACATACATGTTCTTTAATAATTTGTTCAAAGATCTTTCCTGGTAAAGAAGTCAGACTCACCAGCCTGTAGTTCCCTGGGTCCACCTTCTTCCCCTTTTTGAAGATAGGAACAACATTTGCTCTTCTCCAGTCTTCTGGGACTTCTCCTGTTCTCCAAGAATTTTCAAAGATTATGGATAGTGGTTCAAGAATTTCTTCTGCTATCTCCTTCAGTACTCTGGTGTGTAATTCATCTGGACCTGGAGACTTGAATTCATTTAGGTTAGCTAAGTGTTTCCTCACTGTCTTTCTGTTTATAGATATCCTGGATTCTTCTATTCCTTTAATAGTACAGTGAAGATCAGTTGATGTTACATTTCCTTTCTGAGAGAAAACAGATGCAAAATAGGAGTTTAAAAGTTCAGCCTTCTCAAAATCCTGTCTTACCATTTCATCATTTTCATCCTGTAAAAATCCTATAGCATCTTTGACTTTTCTTTTACTGTTGACAAATCCCCAAAATCCTTTTTTGTTGCACACGGCTGTTAAGCGCAGACTACGCCATCATAAGCATGAGCATCCCACTTATGCGTCTGCTCATGCAAACTTTGACGCCCATTAAGGATCAGGCGTCTGCAGCGGAGGAGGAAGAGGAGGAGGGAAGCCTTGATGACAGTCAGGCATTGTCTGCTCAGGGAACTGTCCTGGACGAGGTGGAGGAAGAAGAGGAAGAGGAGGAGGAGGATGAGGGGATGATAATTTTGGGGAGGAGGATGCTTCTCAGGGGGAAAGAGAAAAAGTTGGCTTGCCAAGGTCAGGTACAGGGTTTGTGCGGGACTGGAGGGATGTGGATTTGGCAGAAAGTACTCCTCCACCCACTACTGTCAGTGCATCACTGACACCTGGAGCATTGGCCCACATGTGTGATTATGTTTTGCGGATCCTAAAAAGGGACCCCCACATTGCCGAAATGATGAAGGATGACAACTGCTGGATGCCCAGCATCCTCGATCCACGCTATAACGGCAAATTACAGAACAACATGCCACAAGAGAACCTAGAGCTAATATTGGCGAACAAACAAGCAACTCTGGTAAACCGTTTGTTAGAGGCATTCCCAGCACACAGCAGCGGTGCAGGTTCTACCACGAGCCATACTGGGCCAAATGGAAGAGGTGTTCATGGTGCACACAGCTGAAGTGGCGTTGGAGACAGGGGTTTCATGACCATGTTGTGGACTGATATCTCGAGTACCGCTCACACGACTGGTAGTACTGAATCGATTGCAACAGACAGGAGACAGCAGTTGTCAACTATGGTTCAAAATTACCTCTCCTCCCATATCGATGTTATCCCTCACAGTTCATTCCCCTTTGACTTCTGGGCCTGTATCTGGACACCTGGCCTGAATTGGCACAATATGCTTTACAGGAGCTTGCTTGCCCTGCTGGTAGTGTGCTATCAGAAAGAGTCTTCAGTGCAGCTGGATTAATCCTGACAGAAAGAAGGACCCGGCTGTCGACTCAAAATGTTGGTGATCTCACCTTCATAAAAATGAACCATGCCTGGGTTTCAAAGGATTTTGTACCACCTTCCCCTTATGACACATAGGTTGCCAGCAAAATGGCTCGCTTTGTCCTCCTCTTCCTCCGACTTCTCCAATTACTCCATTTGCAGCTGCTAAACATCCAGCCTACACCTCAACATATGTCAGTTTTTCCACCTCCCTAACTGGGCTATCCCTCCCCAGGGTGGGCGTCAGCACCTGGCGCACCCGGGCAAGTGCCGGTTCCCTGAGCAGGTGGGGGTCCGACTCGTGGGCGATGGCACTGGCACAGGCTCCCTCATAGTATGCAAAAGTGTCTCTGACGGTGGGGGGGCCCACTCGCTGTCAGAGACACCGGCGTACTATGAGGGGCCCTGTGCCAGTGCCATCGCCCACGAGTGGGCCCCTCCTGCTTGCTCAAGGCTACAGCACTTGCAGTACTTACCTCTCCCTGCTCCACCGCTGTGACGTCTTCCGCGTTTCCTGACAGTGACATTCAGGTCAGAGAGCGCGATGATGTCACGTCTTTACGCCCTCTGCTTAAACAGTCCAAGTGCAGAGAGCTGGAAGATGGCGACGCTGAGGAGTCCAGAGTAGAGCAGTGACCAGCGAGGAGAGGTATTTCATTTTTTTATGTTTGGAGCAGTATATGGGGAGCATTATACACTGGAGAATTATATATGGGGCCCATCATACACTTGAGCATCATCCATGTGGCGCATCACACACTGGAGCATTCTAAATGGGGCCCATCAGACACTGGAGCAGCATATATGGGGCCCATTGTACACTGGAGCATTATAAATGGGGCCCATTATATATGGAGCATTATATTGGCCCATCATACACTGGAGCATCATCCATGGGGCCCATCATATACTGGAGCATTTTAAATGGGGGACATCAGACACTGGAGCAGCATATACGGGCCCATTATACACTGGAGCATTATAAATGGGGCCCATTAAATATGTAGCATTATATGGGGCCCATCATACACTGGAGCATCATTCATGGGGCCTATCAAATACTGGAGCATCATATGGGGTTCATTATTTATGGGGCATCATATAGGTTGTGGAGCATCATATGGAGGACAAATGGGGCCTATTCTATATGGAGCATTATATGGAGCCCATTCTGTATGTAGCAATATATGGGGACAATCATATACTGTATGGAGCTTTCTATGCGACTCATTATACTGTATGGAGCAATATGTGGGGCTCATTATACTCTATGGGGACTGTCCTATACGGTATGGCACATTATAAGGGGACCATCATATGCTGGAGCATTAGGTGGAGCTCATCATATACTGTATGGAACATTATATGGGACCAATTATTATGTAAGGAGCAATATATGGGGCTCATTATTCTGTATGGCGCACTATGTGGTGGCCATAATACTGTATGGAGGAATATACTGTCCGGTTTTTGAGCTATTGTAGAATTTAAAATAGATATCAGTCATGTAATGTAAGAAGTGAAGTATTTGTTATTGTACTATACCTATATTTCTGTGGCGTATCGGAGCATCATGAATTGTGGTATGTGTTAAAGGGGCCCACTGACACTCTTTTGCCCGGGGCACACAAAAAACTGGAGCCAGCCCTACCCCCCCACAACTTTAGCCAAATAACCCCCAGTTTTCAATGCGTAACTATTATTATAAAGTAAATTGAGGTTGCCAAGCTTAAGTAACTTGCATTGACTTGCATTGGGTTTCGTGTTTCAGTCGGACCTCCGACTTTTCCAGATAGTCGGCCGATTTCGTTCGAATTGACTTTTGAGAAAGTCGGGTTTCATGAAACCCGACTCGACCCTAAAAAAGGCAAAGTCGCTCATCTCTAATAGTGATCATAAAAATATTTTAGATGATGTATTTACTATAATATATATACTGTATGTTTTTTATAGGTGATCAGTTTGTTTAAACTGCTTACATCTCTGTGCCACTGGTACAAATTTCAAGTAATTTGAATGGAATCTGTCACCTCATTTTTGGGATATAAGATGCGGCCACCGCCATTAGGGGCTTATCTACAGCATTCTGGAATGCTGTAGATAAACCCCTGATGTAACCTAAAACATAAGTAAAACAAGTTAGATTATACTCACCAGGGGGGTGGTCTGTCTGATGGGTGACGCAGGTCCGGTGTCTCCCATCTTCATGCAATGACGTCCTCTTCCTTGCTTCTGTTGCGGCTTCTGCACAGGCGTAATTCTCTGCCCTATTGAGGGCAGAGCAAAGTACTGCAGTGCGCAGGCGCCGGGAAAGGTCAGAGAGGACCATCGCCTGCGCACTGCAGTACTTTACTCTGCTCTCAACAGGGCAGAGAATTACGCCTGTGCAGAAGCCGCAACAGAAGCAAGGAAGAGGACGTCATCGCATGAAGATGGGAGGCGCCGGACCCGGACACGCGACACGCATCGGACTGGACCACCCCCCAGTGAGTATAATCTAACTTGTTTTTCTTATCTTTCAGGTTACATCAGGGGCTCATCTACGGCATTCCAGAATGCTGTAGATAAGCCCCTAATGGTGGTGGCCGCATCTTATATCCCAAAAATGAGGTGACAGATTCCCTTTAACTTAGTTTTGAGAATACTAAACACGTACATCTCCATGGAAAAATCATACATAACATAGTAATAATTTTAATGGAAAAAATTCAGTCAATACCTTCAGCATGCTCATCTATGACTCGTATCTTAGCATGTAAATAACATTATATTGTATTGTTTCAATACTGGAATAACTTATGTATTGATTAAGAAAACAATATAACCTGATAACAGCTGTCTGGTTTTGTAGGAGAAGTTTTAAGACTATAAGTAAGGTGGAATCATTGAAAATTAGTCTTATAATGCAAAAGATAATTTGTGTGTGTTTTAGTAAAATGAAGCTTCACATTCATACAGTAATTTACAAATTTTTAGGCATTGTGCAAGTGGCCACAAGTGTAACATTAGCACATACATTCACTTTTAAACAAGTTCTAGTTTAAGCAATATTTGAGGATGGATTGAGCGGATTTCAGCTGATTAATCCAATAAGAATTGACTGCAAGTTGAATTTCCTGAAAATCGCAGATCTCTGTGAATGCAATTTGAATGGCAAGGATCTCAAAAAACATAAAATTTCTTTGGGGGCTCCCTATAATGCTTTGTTGCATGGTCTAACACAGCCATTTAGAGGAGACTGTCACAGACACTGTAAAAGGTGAAAGCAGAGGAAGCACCAGACATTTTAGGATTTTACAACCTAAAGATAGGAGATCAGAGCGCACTGCATTACACATGGTGATATAAAAGAAAGACTAAATCTGATTGTGATATTTTACTGCAGTGCTGAAGCATATTGAAAATAAAGTGGTAGTTGCCATCTGTGAATATTACCTCAAAATATTGAACATATAGAGAGGTGCTGTACTTGAATAGTCAGTGTAACTGTGAATTGATTGATCTGTGATTTACTGTCGTACAGCACCTTAATAACAACATCTCTATTAAATTTCACATACTAAATATAAGGAAAACAGTTTAATAACCCCCTAATTTTGCTGCTGAAGCTGAAACCTTAAACTAAGGCTGGTTTCACACTTGCAGATGGAGGTGCTGAGGAGGGCTGCGTACTTCCTCAGTGAAGCTTCGCCCACCGCCGCATCTCCTCCGATCAGCTTCGCCTATGTCTGCATGCATTCTGCATGAGGCCTGAGTACCTATATTTAACATGGGTATGCAGGGCCATGCGGATGCATGCGGATGCCTCCGCATGTGTTGTTTTGATGGTGCGGCGACCTCTGCCAAACGCAACACGTTGCATTTTGTTGCGGTCATCGCACCGTCCAAACGACGCATGCAGAGGCATCCGCATGCATCCGCATGGCCCTGCATACCCATGTTAATTATAGGTACTCAGGCCTTATGCAGAACGCATGCAGACATAGGCGGAGCTGACCGGAGGAGGTGCAGCGGTGGGCGAAAATTCACAGAGGAAGTACGCAGCCATCCGCAGCACCTCCATCCACAAATGTGAAACCAGCCTAAGGCTTGTAAGCGTGAGAAAATATACTTCCATCCTGATTTGTGAGACAGAGAAGCCATCAATTGTTTTTCTTTAAAACTAAAAAACTTCACATTCCAGAAATTTAAACCAAACAAACTGCCTCACATGTGTGAATGTTGTAGAAGACAAAATATTCTTTCTATTTTTTCCACACACTTCCTGTTGTAATAATCCAATATTAGACCAAAATACCCATCTGAATTCAGCAGCCTGTTGCCAGTGCTTGGGACACCTTGTGAATGAGCCATGGCTTCTACTTCTTTCATTGTTTGTGCATAAAAACCAACAAGAAAAGTATAAGTCTCTAGAAGGGGGATAATTTTTTGACCATTTTTACAACTGAAGCAGCCTTAAAAGTCTTGTAAAAAAAGTCTCATACTACTGTGTATTTTTAAATAAGCTGTTGATATGTGGAGGCCACTTGAACATTATAACGCTATGTTTGCATTAAAAGACATGAAAGACATTCAATACAGACATAGGAGATTTCAGAGTGTCATGCACATCTTATTTTTCAGGCAGCTAAAGGATGTGCTGTAATGAGTTTAATGGCAAATTTATTAGCGGTAATTAAAATTTTTGGGAAGGTGACAAATTCAAAATTTAAAAGATTCGCTTATCTGTAATTAATAGACTTAAAAAATATTTTGAATAATCTCTTAAATAATTTTAAATCATAACTCATATTACTATAATACTGAAAATATTCACTTTGCTTATTTCATCTTGTTTTTTTAATTTATATTTTAATTCATTTTTCTTTATATTATTATAGGTCACTAGTGATAAGCGAACGTGCTCGGATAAGGTGTTATCTGAGCATTCTCGCGAACCAACCCAGTGTCTTCACTGAGGGAAGAATCAGACGATGGTATAACTTGGATGAGGATGGCAATGCCATGCTCCGACTAGTCGTCGGCTCTCCCGACCCAAGCTTGACAGAATGTGTTTCTATGCAGCTTTCACACTCAGGTAGGGAGAGCCACTCTCTAGTCTGAGTATTTCGTTGTGATCCTCATCCAAATTATATGGCTATCTGACTCTTCCCGAATACTGATTGGTCTGCTACACTCAAGCTATCAGTCTGCATTTCTTCATCTCGACCCTTGTAGCAGATAGATATGGCATTTGCTGTGGCTTTTTATATTCCCTATTTTTCTTAGGTGTCTCTTAAGAACTGTGGTCTATAAGGGTATGTTCACACTGGGCGTTTTTGCTGCATTTTTTATGCTAATTTTCAGCTGCTTTTTACAGTACCAGCAAGGCCTATGAGATTTCAGAAATCTCATGCACACACATTGTTTTTTTGTGTCATCAAGATGTTGTACTTTCCTGTTTTATTTGTCCCTTCTTTCAGCGTTTTTGCATAGTTTTGCAGCGTTTTTCGCCCATTGGCTTGAATAGGTGTTGAAAAAATGCTGCAAAAATGCATGTATCATTATTTGCAGCTTTTTTTCTGCGGAAAAATCATGGACATTAGCAAGGACCAAGAGACACAAAAAACGCACCAAAAACGCACCTAAACTGTTTTTGCCGCTGCTTCTTTCCTGCCAAGAAATGAGGCTTTGCTGCAGAAAAAAAAGCAGCAAAAACACCCAGTGTGAACTTACCCTTAAGCTAGTTTGAGTAGATTTGAGAGAATGGATTAAATATCCAGTGGGATATGTTCTTGTTAATACCTTCGACTCTTCATGCTTTTTTTCTCAGTTGTCCAGAAAGAGGATGTTGACAATCCTGTCATGGCAAGTATGTAAACTTCAATATTTCAAGAATTTACTTTTACTTTTAGAAACTTAAATTTAAAAATTAAATTTTTTCATAAGGATATTTTTAAAATGAAAACTACATTTAAACAAAGTGACATTTTATGGTAGTTGATTCCTAATAAAGTAACTAATATACCTAAAATGTATTATGTTTATTTACCTTAACTGAATAATTGGGTTCATACTCAAGCATTCTTTAATTTTTGTTTTATTTTACATCTGGAGTGGTGTCAGTGTCACTAATCTAAGTGTCACACTCACCAGCCACCGTCTTCATCTGTTCTCGGCGCCGCTCAGGTTGGTCTTCTTAGTTTGTGATCTGCAAACGCTGGAGCGATCCAAAAGTCCCCACTCAATGTACATCTATGAGAGCCAGAACAAAGAAAGAAAGAGGCTTTCAGACACTTACACTGAGAACTTGTGACCGTTAACCTATGACTTCCGGTCAGTCAGAAGTTGTCATCACAAGATGGTGGAAAGGGAACAAAGCAGGGCCGGGCAGAGCTGAAGATGGCAGCTGGTAAGCATGTAACTAGGGTCAGGGAACTTAGATTAGTGGCACCCCCTAGCAATGATATAAAAAAACAATGAAGTGGTGCTTTAATGGGAGCTTATTTGTATATATTTTTTATAAGGACACGTGCACGTGTGGAATATTGGTGAGTTTTTTTACCTCAGTATTTGGAGTGGGGGAAAATACAGAAGTGGATACGTGTTTTTATTATACTTTTCCTTTGATTGTTCCACTCTTGGTTTTGGCTTACAAACACTGAGGTAAAAAAAAACCTCACCAAATATTCAATGTGTGCATGTGGCCTAAGATACATAGTTTTAGTTATTGTGTTTGTTTGATTAAAATATATTTTGCTTCTTTGGCTGCTTGAGACGACATACGAAACCGGAGCCGAACCTCAAGGCAGATATCATAAACAGCCCTCCAGAAAAGGACACTGCAAAGGAGAGCTTTTAATCTGATTGACGAAATAAATGGGACGTAATCTATCCTTCTGTTCAACAGTTTGCTGATGATATGAAAGAATTCCTGTTTGAGCCAGCACGGGACCGAAGAAGAAAAAAAAAATACAAAAAGAGAAAGAAAGGGTCCTTTTATCTTTTCCCTGTCAGGTCCTCATTTCTTTTTTTTTTGCAAAAGTTAAGTTTTTCATCATGGTTCAGGGGAGATCTTGTAAAACGTTCATTGAAAATTTCAGAGCAATTACAGTGTCAGACAGCAAGAAAAATTGCTTTTACTGAGTGAGAGTTGTCTGACAGATGCATTGTGGGAGAATTGATTCGGCAAAAGGATAAGTGAACTGTCATTGTAGTCTTATCTGGTGACATCCACATAGATGTCATCTGATTTGTTAGGTGAGATTTGAATCAGACAACTGTGTTCAATACTAGACTGTATCTAGGTGAGTCCTGGGAGAAATTGCTCTTTTACTCTCTGTATGGGACATGCTCGACTGTTAAAGCTAAAAAAAAAAGGACAATGGCTGCAAAAAGTAAAAAAAAAAAAAAGATACAAGAAAAAAAAATCTTTATAGGCACTTGAGAAGAGCCTGGATTCTTTAAGCAGCAAGAAAGTATGTCAAATGCTGGAGAAAACCACATAGTGAAAAGATCAATCTAATCTACAGGCTCCATTAGTCTGATTTATAAGGGGAAGAGGTAACGCTGGTCCTTCTGTAGGGAAAAAGCTACATTATTCTTGGGATTATACAGCACTGAAGATGGAGAGAAAAAAAACTTATACCAAGAAGATTTGTATTGGGACAGAGCTGGAAAGAAGGGGATTTGTCAGGTAAATGTACCATGGAGAAAGCATTGCATTGTATTTAGTAAGTGGTGTAATTAATTACCGTAGGTCTTCATTAGCATGAGCAGAATGAATGTACGGTAGGATAAAAAAAATAATAAAATATAAAAATTTATAGAATTATTGCTCTTAACCTTCTAGAAGTTTGATTTTTTTTAGTTGTTATTAGATTTGTGGCTTTTTCTGCTATTCCATATATTGCTGGTATTTACAATCACTGCCATTGCTATCTCTGATATTTATGTAGGTCTCGTAGTATTGCCTGTTAACAGTATCAGTGCCGGCACTAATGTCATTTACACATATTATTGTTCGTTATTTATTAATATATTTGTATGTCATTTAATGTTTTTTTTTTTATGTTTAGCGTATGTTGCCTAGATGTATGTAAAAACTAAAAGGCTCATGTAAGAAGAAAATAAGTCGATTGTTTTGGTTTCACATAGTATCTGTTGCCTCCGATACTATTATTTAATCATTTTCAAAGCTAGAAAGCATTTTTGCCAAGGACGAATAATAATAATAATAATCCTGGCTGTAAATATTCCCTTTTGTTTAAATGATGTAACCTTGATTCAAAGGAAATAAATGAATGGAGATTAATTAAATAGAATTAAATTCGAGGTCTTAAGACAAAAAAATGTTATTATATTGGTTGATTATACAGAAAAATATAAAACAAAAATAAGAATCATATCAAAAATATTGTGTTCCAATCCCATATTTCTCATTAGATTTGTTTGCATATTTTAATTACATTTTTCAATTGCTTTTCATTGAATGCATTTTTTGTGTTATATTATAGCCAGCTTGGGTTGTGTACGATGAAATAAATGAAGGTAGCTTTCCTTTAAAGCTAAGAAGGTTATGCTGCCATAAATGTATCCTGTGTGTCTCATCAGACGCTCATTTACTTCATTAGAGTGCAAACCTGAATATATTTTCAATTGAACAAATCCCATAGGATTTGGGGATTAAAACGTGACAAAGATTTAGTGCTCAATAACTGAAGTGACTACGCTTACTATACTTACTTGCTATAATTACAGCAAAGCTTTCCAAAGCTGATTGCTGACTGAAAACTAAACATACTACTTAGCCTACTCTTCATTTATAACTATAAAAATTCCAATACTGTTTCCGGGAATCGGAAAATCCAACTGTAGAATATGACGATTACCTTTATAAATAGCAATTTCATAAGATATCATATTCCTACGTATCATAACATAGGTCCCATTGACGGAAACAGTGACATTGGATGAGTCTAGACCCCTTTACTGTTTAGTTAAAGTGCACGCTCGTCGTCACAATAAATCTAAAAAAAAAAAATAACTTTTTCCTATAGCGTTTGTTTATTGGCATCACAAATAATTATAGTTACGGAGGAATAATGGAGAGCAGATCATAGAAGACCATGTTGGAGCCTTCCGTAAACAGTCCATGTGAGGTCTTGGCTATTGTTCTTGGTATCTCTCGAGATTTTCTCTTTTGTGCGTGTAATCATTATAAGCCACTCACTAGACCCAATAATGGACGTGAAAAAGCTTGGAAGTTTGGGGAGTGGCACATATTACCTTGGGGGACTGTTAAGAGTTGCCTGTTTTTAATAGAAACTATTATCAAGTCATGTCAAATAACGAAATAACTACAAAATTATAAATTACATTTTGGAGAAAGAACAACATTAAAAAATGCTTAATTACTGCACAAAATATAAAGAATAAGCATCTTAATAGTGTGGATCCTCAAAAATATGGCAATTTTTTTTGTTACATTAAAGCATTATCTCATAAAAAGAAACCTCTGCGTTTCCATAGAACAGCAAAAGCATATATAGCTACAGTAGGACTCTTAAAGGGAACATGTCACCCCCCCGGGCGTTTTTAAGTAAAAGAGCCACCTTCAGCAGCACTACGGCAGCATTCTGAGAAGGTGGCTCTTTTCTTTTGTACCCCTGTAACGCAGAGATATTCACTTTTAAAAATCGGTCCCCATACCTTAGATGTGTCCCTGAGGTGTGGCTTCTGTCCGGGACTCATCCTCCCCCAGCTGTCCATCAAGGGCTTCAGCGTCGCCGCGCCTCCAACAGCATTTTTTCACTTTCCTTTCTGTTGTGTGGGGCGCCTGCGCTGTAGTAACAGTCCTTCGGCATGTGCAGTGCGCACTGCCCGGGAACTGTCAGAACACTATTGCGCCTGCGTCTCTGGTTCCACAGCTCCCTCCCGGAAGTGTGTTATCATGTATTCACACTGCGGGGCTGGCAATCTGGAGCCTGCGCAGTCTACATGTTTAGCATGTAGACTGCGCAGCTAAAACATGTAGACTGAAGCTGAAGGTGGCTCTTTTACTTCAAAACGGCCGGGGGGATGACAAGTTCCCTTTAATGTCTTCCGCAATATGCCTCCGTGGCTCCATACAACCTAAAGAAAGGACGGATGCGTAATATGGGCTCGTGCAGAGGTGTAACTTATAATAATTAGGCAGAATTGAATAGAACAACAATGTGCCCGCATGATAGCTTTTGCATACAAAATCTTCTTTACAGCACATGTGTTGGTATAAATGTGAGGATTTAGCACCTATATATTAGTGTTCAGTGGAGAACCAGCAGTTGGGTCTAACATAACAATTGTTCTATGTTCGCTGGTTGTTAGGATTTTAGCAAGAAAATTCATCAACAAAAAAATTTGGGAGATGGATTCTTGATGTCAAGCACAATGCTAAATGCAGATAACTACACATGTTAGATGAAATTCATCATAATTCACCGATTCTTATTGATCGGCCAAGCTTTTGATGTGTATAGGAGTCTCCTGACTCCTCCCTAAGAGATGTTGAGGAAGATAAAGATTAGCGGTTGAAATTTTAACACTCGATTCTTACGTTTTCAGTGGAGAAAAGGCCTCCGTCAGAGGTGTCTGGCAGCAGCTTTCTCCTCTCTCTTCATTGAAAGCACATGAAACTCCATTCTGAGCACTTTTGTGTATGAAGAGTAGATGAGCAAATATGTTCGGAAACAATCGACAAATCCTAATTTGCCATATTCGTGCCATATTGGTACCCTATTCGTGCCAAATTATATATTGACAATGGTTTCAGAACATATTCACTCATTTCTACTCCCATTGACTCCAATGGCGTTTGGCTGTGTTTGGAGAATATTGCAAATACAATATTCACCAGCGATCGTAATTCAATCCGAATATTGAAAAATTTGCTCAACTCTAATGAGGAGTCTTGAGAAATAGCTGTCTTTTTCATGTTTTTTCTTTTTCATGTTTGTCTTCACTTAAATGTTTCAGATCACCAAACAAATTTAAATATTAGACAAAGATAACACAAGTAACACAAAATGCAATTTTTTAAATGATGGTCTTTAATATTAAGGGAAAAAAGAAATCCAAACCCTGTGTGAAAAAGTGATTGTCCCCTAAAACTAATAACTGCTTGGGCCACTCTTAGCAGCAACAACTGCAATCAACCATTTGTGATAACTGGCAATAAGTATTTTACAACATTCTGGAGAAATTTTGGCCCACTCATCTTTGCAGAACTATTGTAATTCTGCCATATTGGAGTATTTCTAAGCATAAACTGCCTTTTTAAGGTCATGCCACAGCATCTCAATCAGATTAAGGTCGGGACTTTGACTAGGCCACTCCAAAGTCTTGATTTTGCCTTTCTTAAGTCATTCAGATGTGGAATTGCTGGTGTATTTTGAATCATTGTTTTGCTGCATATCCCAAGTGCACTTCAGCCTGTGGTCACGAACAGATGGCCAGACATTCTCCTTCAGTATTTTTTGGCAGACAGCAGAATGTATGATTCCATTTACTAAAGCAAGTTTTCCAGGTCCTGAAGCAGCAACACATCCCCAGACCATGACACTACCACCACCATATTTTACTGCTAGTTTGATATATTTGGTTTCATTGTTTTAAAAAATAGATGAGTCAATAGTTTATTTTAAGCAATTAAACAAAAATGGAAGTGAATGAACAAAAGAGAAAACTAACTAGAAACAATATTTGGTGTGACCGCCCTTTGCCTTCAAAACAGCATCAAAGCATCAATTTTTCTAGGTACTTGTACATAAGTTTTGAAGAAACTCAGCAGGAGGTTGTTCCAAACATCTTAGAGAACTAACCACAGATCTGTGGATGTCACTGCAAATCTTTCTGTCTCTTCATGTAATCCCTCACAGACTCAATGATGAAGAGATCAGGGCTCTGTGGGGGCCGTATTATCGCTTCCAGGACTTCTTCGTTATGCTGATGATAGTTTTAATGACATTGATAGCATGTGTGGGATTGCTGTCCTGCTACAGAATAAATTTGCTGCAGAATCAATCAGACTCTGCCTTGATGGTATTACATGATGAATAAGTATCTGCCTGGATTTATATATTATTCATAAATATATATATAAATATATATATATATATATAAAGAGAGATATACCTAATGAAATACCATCAGGGAGTCATCTATCTGACTCCAAATTTATGATATATATAAGTGTATGTATGATTTTTATATTGTGTGTGTGTGTGTGTGTTGTGTGTGTGTGTGGTGTGTGTGTGTGTGTGTGTGTGGGGGTGTGTGTGTGTGTGATAAGTGACTAAAGCTCTAGTAGAGGGAAATAGTAGAAGGAGAATAAAAGTAAACAAAAACACTTACATGTACTATCTTTTCATTAGTGTGTACAACCAAGAGGATGCTGTATCTCAACATCTAGTACTTCTTTAGCTGATTTTGCACAATGAAAAGTGAAAAATGTCCCACAGGAATATGTAGCTAGCTAGGTGTCCATCTAACACTGCATTGAGAACTGAGACCATGTGTGAGGGCGGGGACAAGGATGAAGGAAAATGGGAATTCAGAATCATCAATAAGAAGTGTAGAAACTGGTGGGGAAGGAAGGAGAGAGGAGCAGTTAAAAGAATGATTGTTGATTGACAGTTATCATGTTGCATTTCAAGAACAAACACTCGGAGAGGGATGCATTCTACAGCTCCTACCTTGGCCATGAGAAGAATTTAGATAATTTAGACTTGCATTGTAAAAGACAGCTATACTGTAGACCCTGATCACATCTGTGCATGATGAAGAAAAACTAATAAGAAGTCAAGCAGCTGACACTTTAAAAACTATATAGCAGATAGGCCGCAATGTATCTAGGTTTATTTTTTTAAATAGGAGCAAAAAAGCCTAGCCTGTTATAGAAAAATATTTAGAGTTGAGAGTCCTCAGTGGTTGATACCTTTTAATGGCTAACTGAAAAGATGGTAACAAATTGCAAGCTTTCCAGACTACTCAGGTCTCTTCATCAGGCAAAGACTAATACAAAATCTGAAGAATCACATATTTATACACAACAGGACACAGGAATAATGCAATAGGTAGGACAAGGTAGCCTGTTATATAAATACCTTAGCATGGCAGAGTGGCTTATTAGTACTGCATCTGGCAATCGGGACCAAGGGTACATTCCCACCTATTGCCCCAAGTTTTAACCTTGTAGGTTTGGATTACCCATGTAAATTGGGTGCGTTCAGAAGGGCTGACAATTAACAAACATGCATTTTAATAGTGTTCATTTGGGATTATCAGCCCATGTAGACATGCCAGTGATCACCCGCTAAATGAATAAAATGGAAGGTGATTGGGACATTTAAAAAGAGGATGTTCAGCCAATAACATGATACTGTATGTGGACAAAAAATATATATTACTGATTGTTTTGTTCTCATCAGTATTTGAGGACATGTACAAAGCATTATTGTCTCCTATCGACTTGTCAATGGCCAAGATGAGTACAATCAGATGTCACTGACAAAGTTAGTTATCTTTATGTTTGGATGACTTCCTAGTATGTACCCCAATCCTAACTGGGTAATATGGCAGCTACCATTTCTTTGATGCCAAGTCTCCTTCTCCACTGTTCCTTCTCCACTTTGATAATTGAGTCTTTCCTGCTATACGATACGATACGATACACTTTATTTATCCCGAGGGAAATTTTGGAATTATAAGTAAAACTCTAGCTATTTACAATCATATACTCACCCGTATATAAAACTAATGCACAGATAATAGTAGCTTTGCTTGTGTAAATTTAGTGACTAATTGCCATATTTTATATAATTGCTGAATGTATAATTGCCTTTCCATTTCTTTATCTTTAGATAATGCCAATGTAACATTTTAAAAAGATCTGGAACCCATTTACTGTTTCATTTCTGAAGCCCTTCCCAAATTAATCAATGATTGAACGCGTTCCCATACACATGGAGAAATATTTAATTTACTTTCGCTGTGAAATAGATAAACAATATCTTTTGTATATCCCCGTTGAAACTCTTATCTTCCGCATAATTAATGGAGTCTTTTTAAGAACACTTTGGAAATATCCATCTTTTGTGGTAGTGAAAAGAATGACACAGTGATTATGTCTGTAAAAGATAAGTACATATGTGCTCTGTTAGATCATCAGAATTTAGGAATCTCAGCAACTCCTGCCTGTCCGTAATTTGGAACCAAAATATGAATGTGAAAAAGGCAGAGGAAATATTAGTTCATAGTTTCTTAAGATCACAAGGAAAATGGTAAAAGCTTTGTGACTAAATCATTATTTTACAAAGCCAACCTGAAAATAATAATGTTTTATTGATACATGCTACTGCACAATAAAGTGAATAAAATAAAAATAGAGAAAAGCTACGTTCATCCAGTAAATAATAAAGCTGGCATTTTCTTTCATGTAAGGAAAACTAGGAAAGATTAAAATAATAATTTTTTTTACTAATTAAAATGATCTTGCTCTGTTCTGTAAATCATAGCAATAACATTTGAAATTGGATCTAGCCCAAAACTAATTTGTGAAAATCAATAAACTATATTTTATAAGGCTAAGTTAAAATTTTAGGAATACCCACATGTAGAACTTATTATTTTGCCTATATATAAAAAACAGAAACGGGTGTCCCACTCTAGCATGCACTACAGTTCTTACATTGGGCCCCAACTAAATACACATCAACGGTTTATTAAAAGTGTATGCAAAACTTTCATAATTCCCTGAGTAATCCCATCATAAACTGTGTTATTATTGTACACTAGATATATGATTAATATGAGCTAATAGGTTGTTTGGAAATTAATCCATAAGAAAAATTGGCAAGTGATTGGCACCAATGTCAATTTTAGATAGAGTTGTCTTCTGTTGGACTGCTGATAGTGGGCCACTCTGACGCTGCTTTTAAATTGTTTTAAGGTACTGCCACACTAAGCGATCTCGCTAGCGATCACGATAACGATGCAAGCTAACGAGATCGTTGGTGTGATCGCTTTAAGTCGCTAGTAGCTGCCAAACAGGAGATCTCATAAACGACACATCAGCGGTCAGCGATCTGTTTAACGACTTTGGCAGTCGTTAGGATCTGTCATTAGCATGTACTGAGCGCAACCTTTTCCACGCCCCTCAGCACAGATTGGTGGTCACTGTATATGTTTTATAATTTTATATGTGTTATAATTTATGTTTTGACCGCGTCATGAAAGACGACGTATAGCGCTCCCTTTCATTGTTCTCGAGCGCTTCTGATTCATAGGAATTTCCAGCATCGCTCCTGCTCTCTGCGTCCTGCTAGCCTGCTTTGCAGCTACTGCGATCCACTCTGTGACGCAAAAGAAAACCTAGTCCTACCTGGCAGCTTCTGCGATCCACTCTGTGACGCTAAAAAAACCTAGTCCCACCTCCCTGCTTCTGCAGCTACTGCGATCCACTCTGTGATGCTAAAAAAAACCTAGTCCCGCCTGCGCCGCTGTCATATGCGTCACCAACGAGGTCGCTCGTCGTTCGCTAAAGGTGTCAAACTCAGCGATATAGGCTCACCAGTGGGATGCCAACGATCAAAAAACGGTCCAGAACGTTCGTGAACGATCAGCGACATCACAGCAGGGGCCACATCGCTGCTACATGCCACACACAGCGGCGTCGCTAACGAGATCACTAAATAGTGACGTAGTAGCGATGTCGTTAGCGATCTCGCTTAGGCCTCTTTCACACTTCCGTTGTGTGACGTCCGCCCATCCGTGAAATGGCGGATCCGTCAGAAAAGTAAAAAAACGGATGCAAAAATGGTCAGTTTTCTGACGGATCTGCCAAGAAGATTTCACCCGGAAATGAGGAAAATTTTGTTCCGGAAATGTAAGTCCGGACCGAGGAGAGAGAGAGAGAGAGAGAGAGAGAGAGAGAGAGAGAGAGGGAGAGAGGAGAGAGAGAGAGAGAGAGAGGGAGAGAGAGAGAGAGAGAGAGAGAGAGAGGGAGAGAGAGAGAGAGAGAGAGAGTAAATTGTAAAAAATGGCGGATGCGGTGGATCCGCCGTTGTCCGCCATTTTGGCGGTCAAAAAAAACGTTGCATTGGACGTTTTTTTGAAATGACGGACGCCAATTTTTTGGCGGATCCGTCAAAAAACGGACCTAACGGACGACCATCCGTCAAAATCCGTCACTAATGCAAGTCTATGGGAAAAAAACGGATCCGCCAAAAAAAATGGCGGATCCGTTTTTTTCACATTTTTACGGATTTTGACTGACGTCGCACGACTGAAGTGTGAAAGAGGCCTTAGTGTGGCATACCCTTTATTCTCAACATGAAACCTTATCACATCTGCTGGATAGCTGATACTTTTGTGATTGGTGGCAGCTTGAAAAGCAATCTATCTTGGATTTATCTAGGAGTTCCATCGACAATAAATAAAGTGATGGTAAACACTTGCGACCAATGTTCAAATCTGACCGGGCATTTCATAACCTCAGTCTCAGATTGGTCAGATACAAACTGATCAGAAAGTTAACACTTATCCTGTAAATTGATGAAACCTTTTAATATTCAAAGGGAATCTGTCACAGGATCCACCCTTCTAAGCTGTCAGCATGAGCATGAGGGTCATAGAAAGTTGAATAAAATGATACATTGATATCATTGCTGTTTTATTCCAAAGTAATCTACAGAATTTAAAAAAAAAATAAAACTCATGAAATAGGCATGGACAGAAACCCTGAAAATAATGTGATAAAAGGGACATGTTAAATCAAGGTGTGTCCACTATTTAGCATCACAGGTTTTGACAATCTTGGAATCAGTGAGTGGCCTGTATAGAGGGCTACAGATACTCACTGTGCTGTTTGGTGACATGGTGTGTATCACACTCAACATGGACCAGAGGAAGCGAAGGAAAGAGTTGTCTCAGGAGATTAGAAAGAAAATTATAGACAAACATGTTAAAGGTAAAAGTTATAAGATCATCTCCAAGCAGCTTGATGTTCCTGTGACTACTAGAGATGAGCGACTTTGGCTCCGGGAGGGTCCAGTCAGGTTTCAGACCACCCGACTTTCCCAAAAGTTGAGTCGAACGAAGTCAGCCGCCTAACAAAAGGTTGAGTCGAAGTCAAAAACCCGACCCAAATGCAAGTCAATGGGGAATAAAAGTCGGCAGGGAGTGGAGGACAGTAAACACACCTACAGTGCCCATTTCAATGCCAACGACATCAATTCTTATTACTTAAGCTTGTCAACCTTAATTTACTTTATAATAATAGTAACTAGTGTTGAGCATTCCGATACCACAAATATCGGGTATCGGCCGATATTCGCTGTATTGGAATTCCGATTCTGAGATCCAATATTTTTTGCATATCGGATACCAGAATCGGAATTTTCCTGTAAAGTCTATGGGGAGTTCCTGTGTCACAGAACGAAGTACGTGACACAGGAACTTCCCGAAAGTGTCACTGTCAGTGTCGGTCGGGTCTGTCAGGAGTCAGGACTCAGCGGAGTCAGCACTTACCTGGCAGAAGATCCCCGGTGGTCACGTCCTCCTGGATGGCCGCCATTACCCTCTCCCTGGCGGTAACGTGCAGCTTCTCGCGATAACTGCAGTGACTGCCGGGTACTGGGTAATCTTGGCCAGCTCTACTCTCGCGACAGCTGGCGGTAAAGTAGTCCGGATAACGTCACTGCCGGGGAATCTCCTCTGGTAAGCAGCTCTGCTGTGTCTGGATGTCAGGCTCAGCCTGGCATCCAGGTGTAGCAGAGCTGGACTCGTCGTGGGACACTCGTTATTTTGGACTGCGTCGGACAGGGAGTATTTGTGTTGGTTTGTTATTTTTTTTTTTTTACAGGATATTGATGGCATCTCAGGATGAGCGTGGAATAAAAATAATGAAAACTGTGGTGTTTTATTTCATTAAAAGACTTTATTCTGGCTGTGTCTTTTTTTAAAAATTTACAAACTTTATGATTAATGGGCAGACAGTGGCTCAGTGGATAGCACTACAGCCTTGCAGCGCTGGAGTCCTAGGTTCGAATCCCACCAAGGACAACATCTGCAAGGAGTTTGTATGTTCTCCCCGTGTTTGCGTGGGTTTCCTCCGGGTACTCCGGTTTCCTCCCACATTCCAAAAACATACAGATAGAGAATCTAGATTGTGAGCCCCATCAGGGACAGTGACGATAATGTGTGCAAACTGTAAAGCGCTGCGGAATATTGTTAGCGCTATATAAAAATAAAGATTATTATTAAAAGATTATTATATTATT